>OX465415.1:29570458-29914718 GCA_950005045.1 Agrotis exclamationis
CTCCTTCTGCGAGGCAGTAATGCTCGTTAAGGAGGAGGCGGGCCGTGAGAGAGAGAGGACAGCGTCCTCCCCTCCGCCCCACCCGCAATGGTAGGACGCCCACGGCGTCGGACGTCGCAAGACGATCTCCGGCCACCGTAGGCGCGGGCATGCGGGCGGCGAGTAAAGGGCAACTCGCCGCCCGACCATGGACCATGCCCGGGTCGACGGCGCGTTGTGTTCCACGCGCGCCTCAAAGAGCGTCAGCACGATGACGGGGCCCCGCCCAAGAGGGCCAAAGCCTGCCGGGGTCGCGGGACTTATCTCATTACCGTGACCCCGGAACATAAAAGGCTATTGAAGGACACCGTGGATTTTAGTCAGTACAAGTCTGACAGTCCCTCCCGCCCTGCCCGGGGTGGGAGGACTCATTTGATGATTTTACCACGCTAAAAAAAAAAAAAAAAAAGTCGCGAAGTCAATAAAAAGCTTCTCTTTGGAACTAATTAAATGCTTTCGTACGGCGTTGTCGATTTCAATGCCTACCCACTTCCGACCATTATCTAATGCACGTCTACGTATAATTTTTGTCGACTTAATAAATTCTTCCACACTAATTGCCATTTCGTCTTTGATATTTTGACGGTACAACGCATGCAAAAAAGGTTTGTCTTCCATTGAGGATGGGACGTCTTTAATTAATAAAGTCAAAGATTACAAACAAACGTTACTTTTTAGGGTTCCGTACGTCCGTATACAAAAACGGAACCCTTATAGGATCACTCGTGTGTCCGTCTGTCTGTCGCTTACAGTCAATTATCTCCGAACCTACTAGACCGATTGAGTTGTTTGGTACACATATCAATTCCTGTGACCCAAGCACAGAGGTGTGACGTGAATAGATGAAATCTGTATGTGGGAGGTAATTTTTTGGGGGGGAAGGGGAAAATTAAAAATAATAATAATTGAAAACTGCATCGTGTGACATATCAAATGAAAGGTCTTGTTGACAAGATCTTAAATGTATTTTTACCGACTTCAAAAAAAAGGAGGTTATCAATTCGACCCGTATGTATGTAATATTATCAGATCTGCCCAGTTTTCATATATGTTAGTCTATATCAGCGTCTGAACAAATGTGCCAAATTTCATAAGTGTATGTATGTATGTTTTTACTTTGTGCACGCATATCTCCGGAACTATAAGTTCGATTTAAGTAATTCTTTTTTGTTGTACTAGGTATTGTTCAACTTAGGGTGCACTGCAAGTTTCATCAAAATCGGTTCAGTAGTTTTAGAGATATGGATTTTTTTTTGTTGTGACGGATTACAAGATTAGTGCATTGTAGGAAAATTTTGTATTTTACAAGAATTTGGGTTGAATATGTAATAAATAAACTAATAAAAAAGGGTAAAATAAAAACTTCTTATAGGTTTTCCTATAATCTATAAGTAGAAAACTTATTTCTGTATTTTTTTCAAAATTTTGGGTTCAGTAGTTTCGGAGATAAGCCCATGGTCAAATTTTGTCTATTTTTCTTGAATAACTTGGAAACTGTTTATTTTAAAATTACAAAAAAAATAAAAACTTTTTTTTTTTAAAAAGTACCGACTTCAAAACAAATACAAAAAAGGCTTTGTTTTGTTGTGTCATTGACTATTGCCACCGACTTCCGAAAGAAAAGTTATTTTAAACTTTTTTTGTTAAACAGAAATTAGTTTTCTACTTATAGATTATAGGAAAACCTATAAGAAGTCCATATCTGTATATGGGACGTAATTTTTGGGAGGGAAGGGGAAAATTAAAAAAAAAATAATTGAAAACTGCATCGTGTGACATATCAAATGAAAGGTCTTGTTGAGACAATCTTAAATGTATTTTTTTTTGTAATTTTAAAATAAATAGTTTCCAAGTTATTCAAGAAAATGACGAAATTTGACCATTCCCACTCCCCCCTTATCTCCGAAACTACTGAACCCAAAATTTTGAAAAAAATACAGTAGGTAATTAGTTTTCTACTTATAGATTATAGGAAAACCTATAAGAAGTCCATATCTGTATATGGGAGGTAATTTTTGGGAGGGAAGGGGAAAATTAAAAAAAAAATATTTGAAAACTGCATCGTGTGACATATCAAATGAAAGGTCTTGTTGAGACAATCTTAAATGTATTTTTTTGTAATTTTAAAATAAACAGTTTCCAAGTTATTCAAGAAAATAGACGAAATTTGACCATTCCCACTCCCCCCTTATCTCCGAAACTACTGAACCTAAAATTTTGAAAAAAATACAGTAGGTAATTAGTTTTCTACTTATAGATTATAGGAAAACCTATAAGAAGTCCATATCTGTATATGGGAGGTAATTTTTGAGGAGGAAGGAGAAAATTTAAAAAAAAAATGGAAAACTGCATCGTGTGACATATCAAATGAAAGGTCTGGTTGAGACAATCTTAAATGTATTTTTTTTATAATTTTAAAATAAATAGTTTCCAAGTTATTCAAGAAAATAGACGAAATTTGACCATTCCCCCCCCCCTTATCTCCGAAACTACTGAACCTATAATTTTGAAAAAAATACAGAAATTACTTTTCTACTTATAGATTATAGGAAAACCTATAAGAAGTCCATGATATTAAAATCACTCAATATTGTGCGTACCATATTTGGGTCAGATTTAAAAAAACGTGATAGGTAACATCGTACGGAACCCTCTTCACGCGAGTCCAACTCGCACTTGGCCGGTTTTTTTTTTATTATAGAGAGGCGAAGGAATCCAAACATACAGCCATCTCGCGAGTTTTTGAATAATTAACCCTTTAGAAAGAAAGAAGACCACGACCACGGACCACGACCACGGACCGGAAGACGCAGCGTAGGTAGGCCTCCCACTAGGTGGACCGACGACATCGTGAGGGTCGCGGGCAACCGATGGATGCAAGTGGCGAATTGTCGTTCGGCGTGGCGGTCTAAGGGGGAGGCCTATGTTCAGCAGTGGACGTTTTCCGGCTGATGATGATGATGATGATGATGATGAAAGAAAGAAGAAAGAAAGAAAGAAAAAACGTTTATTTGGGTAACCAGTACACACAACATAAATAAATAAAAGAAAAAAAAAATAAACAAGAATAAATTATAAGTTAAAAAAAAACAACAACGAAATAAAATAACATTGTGTGTCTCACGGCTACGCCAAATGGGTCCAGTTCAGCAATTTGTCGAGCAGCTAAGTGCTCGACGCTGGTTTTCAACTGGACCAGGACGCTGACGTGCCGGCAGCACTCTTATAATATTGGTACATTCAATTAATTGTAAATACTTTTATGGTTTATAGCAAAAACTAAAATCGAATGTCGCGTTTCAAGGGTGAAGTATCGATTCACTGAATCCATTCAGTACTATATATAGATTAAAAAAAAAACGATATTTTGGCTCCAACAATCGATTCTTCGATTAATCGATCTCATAAATCTCCATCCCTATGTCACAGGTTCTGTGTTGCGAGTCTTTGTAAATGGTAAAAAAGTCGCGCAACCAATTACGATCGCTGACCTTGAATGCGTAGCTGCTATTTTCTGAGTTTGAACGTGGTCGATATTTTCACCTTTCGACGTGACGCGGTAGTTTATGAAACGTGAGGCTCTTGTCACTATTGTCGTTTAAGCCACCAAAAGCTATGCAGTATTTGGTTTTCCTTATATTTTATAACTAAAATATATATAAAGTTATTTCACACAGTACCTAATTAATAATACTACTTTTTATTTTGGTTATTTTCTCTTTCACATACGTAAACGTAACAAAAATATTAAGATACGGAACGCGTGCGAGACGGGCGGTGTTGTGCGCGCGTGTGCGTGCCGTTTCATACCTACACCGCATAGAGACTCCTCTGTAGTACTCTGTGGCGAGGTCTAAAAATATCCCTATAGTGTGCAATGTGTGCATGCCGTTATTCAGGTTTGTGCTTATAAAATTAGTCAGCTGGTGAACAGCTTGGCTTGTTGATCTTTTAGGCCTAAAACCAAATTGATGATCCGAGAGTAATTTATTTCCTTCTAGATAATTTACTAATCTACTGTTTATAATTTTTTCCAAAATCTGAGAGAAGGACTGATATAGGTCTATTATAGTTATTTACACAGTTTTTGTCTCCAGCTTTGAACACAGGGGTGACCACGGCTTTTTTAAGCAATGTCGGAAATATTCCTTTCGTTAAACAAAGCTGAAAAATGTGGGTCAGGGGAGGGGCAATTACATGTTTAAATCTTTTTAGTATGCTATTGGGTATGTCATCAAGTCCTACGGCACAAATATCCTTTAATCCGTTTATAATACTAATTACTTCATCAACATCGGTATTTAATAAGACAAACGAGTTTTGCGTTGACACTGTCTTGATTTGGCTTGAAATGGAAAAAACTTTTTCAACAAAAAAATGTAACCGACTTCCCACAAAAAAGTTCTAAATAACCTACAAAAAAACTTTTCTTTCGAAAGTCGGTGACTTTCTTTTTTATTTCATTGACTTTTTGTCACCGACTTTCGAAAGAAAAGTTTTTTTGTAGGTTATTTAAAACTTTTTTGTGGGAAGTCGGTTACATTTTTTTTTAAGTTTTTTATTTTATCCTTTTTAGTTTCAATATTCAACCTTCTTACATGTACACTAAAATATTGTAATCCGTAGCACCGGTGATAACATCGTCCATGTATGCACTTGTTAGAAAATGGATGTGTGTGTGATAAATAGGATGTGTATTTCTAGTTTTATTGACATTAATATCGACTTTATTATCAAGTTTTAGATATCAGGATGGTTATTTACTGTATGTAAGGTATCTCTAAGGAATTTTGTACAGGAATGGGTTTATAAAGAAAAGCACAAAATCAAGACTAGGTATTTATTACCAAGCTACTTCCGTTCGCAAACCCTAGGTCTTTCGTGGAGAAGAACGGAGAAAGAAACTCCACGGCAACATATTTTACACAGTTATAAAACATACAATATCAGTACACATTTATAAAACATACATTATCAGTAATATTCAGATCATAATAAATATCTATTAACTTACATTTTCACTGTAGAACGTTAGAACACAAATTATAACTTTCAGCTTCACACACTTGGATTCTCTATTATTATTTCACATTTATCAAACAGAACAACAATCAGAGCACGGCTTATCTCATATAGCGATTGAAGAATAATGACCACGAATGTGAGGGTACATCTGTTTTTATAAACCTAGAATTGTACCACCCCCAAGAAATATTACCGTCATTATTAACCAATCACAGATCCTCATACATTGCAGTTAAATAAGTAATAAAATAAGCAATAATAAACAAATCCTGTACAGTAGAACCATTTTAAAACTTGAATAGATAATTAAGAAATTCAGTAAGTATTTATTTGTAACCTAGACATAATTCGATAAATATTTGAACATCAACTGATTTCGTTCAGAAATCATTTGATCGTTGTTTTAAATATATTGTTATTATTTATTACAAAGGGACTATATACCATATCTATCACAATAATAAACAAATCATGTACAGTAGATTCATTTTAAAGCTTGATTAGATTTATTTGCAACCTGGACATAATTCGATAAATATTTGAACATCAACTGATTTCGTTCAGAAATTATTTGATAGTTGTTTTAAATAATATATTGCTATTATTTATTACATAGGGGCTATATACCACATCTATCACAATAGTAAACAAATCTTGTACAGTACTATCATTTTATAACTTGATTAAATAAATTAGAAATTCAGTAAGTATTTATTTTTAACCTTAACTTAAATCGATAAAAATATTCAATTATTATTTATTGCATTGGGGTTATATACCATATCTATCACGGCCATACTGACAAGTACTTCGCTCTCGAAGTACCTAACTGACTATAATGACATAAATAAATAAATATTTCTTTTTTTTTTTCATGCAATGATATGTATATGGAATGAACAAACGAAAAATAAATAAATAAATAATTTTCAAGTAGTCTCTGGCCTTGACATATCAGTCCTATCACCTGCTGCGCGTGAATTTCAGAAAGATATCAGGGCAGTGACCAACCAGCAGTTCATATAATAGCCTCTGGCCTTGACATATCAGTCCTATCACCTGCTGCGCGTGAATTTCAGAAAGATATCAGGGCAGTGGCCGACCAGCAGTTCATACAATAGTCTCTGGCCTTGACATATCAGTCCTATCACCTGCTGCGCGTGAATTTCAGAAAGAAATCAGGGCAGTGACCGACCAGCAGTTCATAATCCTTACTTACAATCTTACTTATAACTTTACTGGGCAGACCAAACACCCCGCCGTCGGTGAAGCTCAATCACCCGCAGTCAGTGAATGTCTAACCACAGTCAAAGTTTTATTTATTCATCCATATTACATATCATACAATCATGTTTTTAAATTTAGTATCATAACCCTTCACTAATATAAAATACAATACATACGATAGCACAGTAACACTTATTTCTCTAGATTCAACTTGTGTATATAATTATATCATGGACAATATGACGTCTATCACTTGTTCATTTTCTTTTGCATGGTATTATGTACATGAATATTTTTTTTTGCTACATGAATCAAAGGATTTGCATTTTATTTTCCAAAGAAATCGACTCGGTTATGCTGACAATTATTATTATCATTGCGAATAGTTCTATCAAGTCGAGACCTTTTCAAAATCATGATTTTTTAGCCGATTTACTAAGCTATACTTTTAATTTTGAGGCTAAGATTCAGATCGTATTTCGGTTCATTCGATCAAATTGTAACTAGTTTTCATATTATTCAAGTAGAGATTTGTTCCATTTTTTCATAATATTTAGGTTCTTAAAGTCATAATTAAAGCACATTTTTATTTTGTGAGACAAACAGCAAACAGATGTTTAAACTATAGACCTATTGCAAAATCAAAGAAGATTTTTCTTGAAAAAATAAAACAATATATTATTATAAATTCCTAATCGTATCTTATGAAAATGACCTCCTGATTAACTTGGTCATTGAACAGAAGAGCTACAACTAGTCTTTCTTTTAATATCAAAGCTTATAAGCCACCTAAAATACTACTTCAAAAAGACCATCAATTTGTATTTTGAACAGTTTCTTTTCAACTATTTTTTTTAAACTAACAGTTCAAATTGTTTTAAACAAGTGGTTTTTTTTTAGGGCACTATTTGTTTTTCATTCGAGCTTTATGTTTCATTTATACACTAGATCATATTTTTAGACTCTCAATAGTAAATTACACATTTACAAAAATGATCAATAGTTAAACATTTATTTGTATGCTGCGTCATCTTTTCTAATAGTATCGGATTTAATGTTGATTTTTTTACATTGGGTTGGCATAAGGACTTTCCTAGCGGGACCGACGGGGCATATGAACTATGAATTCTATTCCATGAGTAGGGGAAAACACCAACATGTATAAAAAAAAATGAGGGGAATAAACACTTGGCCATAGAATAACTTTCTTTCGACAGTCGAAATTAGGGACCACAATTTTTGGTTTGATAATAACTAATGTTATTTATCAATTCACATTGTTATAACTTTGATTGTTTTGAAATTGAAATTATCATATACTAATGTTTCAAAACTAGGTGATATCTTGTACTTGACAAATCCTGGTACTAAGGCATTTGATTTAATAAATTACTTATCACAAAAATAATATTTTATTTAAGTACAGTCCCAATAAAAGTTCAAAAATGTAACGTAGCAAGACTCAGGTAGGTTTTATGTCAAGCTATTCATACTCCTAAATATTAATTTATTTTCATTTTAAATGTAATAATTTGTCATAAATGGCAATTTTAAGGTTTTATACAATATTTTAAACTTGTTTATTTTTTTAACAAAAAACACTGTTCAAATTCAAACCGATTTCAACCTGTGTTTGAAAACAACTTGTTTTAATCATGCCAACCCTTGCATTTTGCAAATGAAAGCTATACTAAATTAACAAAAATGTCAATAGTCTCAACTGTCATAATTTTTTTTTTCGGATCAAAAGATATTTCATTTAGTTTACTTCTTTTTCCAAGCAA
This sequence comes from Agrotis exclamationis, assembly GCA_950005045.1. Classification (NCBI taxonomy): domain Eukaryota; kingdom Metazoa; phylum Arthropoda; class Insecta; order Lepidoptera; family Noctuidae; genus Agrotis; species Agrotis exclamationis. The sequence continues at coordinate 29,578,534 of OX465415.1, forward strand.
CAACTATTTACTGATTTTTTTGTTTTGCGAAAATATATGCTTATATGCAAAAAAAAAAAACATGATAAATGTCTCTTTTTTTTTTTGCTGTATTATTGTTTGTTGGCCCTAGCAAATTCAACATTAGATAAAAGTTTTCGTGTGACAAAAAGCTACAATTTTGTTGATCAGTGTAACCAATTTCCTATCAATCGACAGGTCTTTTCAAATACTTCTATTCAAAGTTGTTATTGCTTTGAAGGTCAAACCTCAATAAAATATACACAAACTGTTTCAGATAATTCTGCTGCAGTTTCGTCGTCCTATTATTTTTAATGTAAACAGTCATTTTCATAAATAAAATGTACACACACATTCTCTTTTTTTTTTTTGCAACTACCTGACATCACCTTCTTTTGTTGTATTCCTATTTAATTTCGTTAACATTTTAATAAAGCTTAACCAAACAATTTAATAAAATAACACGATTTATATCTAGGACCTTTTCATCTCACTTTTGGATTTAAACATATTAAACTACTAGGAATACTAACATAGGAATAAGGAAAACTGTTACTAACACAATGAGTCAATGTTACTTGAGATAAAGAGATATTATAATAATAATAAAGCAGAGCCTCTGGAGGCCTTACCGACATTAGTCAAAAGTTCATACTGTGGTGCAGAAGTTCTCGTTCCGTTATCCTCGGCATGGCTTCTATCCTTTTCAGTAGCATCGTAGTCCCGTTGTTCGAGATGGCAGCACGTTTACATCGCTCTTCTAAAGTCAACTCATCCATCCGATGACGTCACAGCTTTCAGCAGGGATGTGCCGATTGATAGCTCCAACGTTGAATATGAAATATACAAAAAGAATTGCATTAGAATTAATAAATAGATTAGGGCACACATCCCACTTCTGATGTTAGAAAATGGATGTGTGTGTGTGATAAATAGGATATGTATTTCTAGTTTTATTGACATTAATATCGACTTTATTATCAAGTTTTAGATATCAGGATGGTTAATGTTATTTATTTACTGTATGTAAGGTATCTCTAAGGACTTTTGTACAGGAATGGGTTTATAAAGAAAAGCACAAAATCAAGACTAGGTATTTATTACCAAACTACCTCCGTTCGCAAACCCTAGGTCTTTTGTGGAGAAGAACGGAGAAAGAAACTCCACGGCAACATATTTTACACAGTTATAAAACATACAATATCAGTACACATTTATAAAACGTACATTATCATTATCAATAATATTCAGATCATAATAAATATCTATTAACTTACATTTTCACTGTAGAACACAAATTACAACTTTCAGCTTCACACACTTGGATTCTATTATTATTTCACATTTTTATCAAACAGAACAACAATCAGAGCACGGCTTATCTCATACAGCGATTGAAGAATAATGACCACGAATGTGAGGGTACATCTGTTTTTATAAACCTAGAATTGTACCACCCCCAAGAAATATTACCGCCATTATTAACCAATCACAGATCCTCATACATTGCAGTTAAATAAGTAACAAAATAAGCAATCATAAACGAATCTTGTACAGTAGAACCATTTTAAAACTTGAATAGATAATTAAGAAATTCAGTAAGTATTTATTTGTAACCTAGACATAATTCGATAAATATTTGAACATCAACTGATTTCGTTCGGAAATCATTTTATCGTTGTTTTAAATATATTTGTATTATTTATTACAAAGGGACTATATACCATATCTATCACAATAATAAACAAATCTTGTACAGTAGATTCATTTTAAAGCTTGATTAGATTTATTTGCAACCTGGACATAATTCGATAAATATTTGAACATCAACTAATTTCGTTCAGAAATTATTTGATAGTTGTTTTAAATAATATATTTCTATTATTTATTACATAGGGGCTATATACCACATCTATCACAATAGTAAACAAATCTTGTACAGTACTATCATTTTATAACTTGATTAAATAAATTAGAAATTCAGTAAGTATTTATTTTTAACCTTAACTTAAATCGATAAAAATATTCAATTGTTATTTATTGCATTGGGGTTATATACCATATCTAACACGTGCATGTAGTGTGAAGTCTATTGTTTGAGTAAGTTACGTGTTGGTCAGCAACTTACCCAGGAGTCAATCCGGGGGGGGCGGGGGTGCAGTCCGCCAGGAGGTCACGGGGAAGGCGCCTTGCGTCTGGGGGGCGCGCGTGCAAGGGTGCCAAGTGCTTGACGTGTGGCCAAGCAGAGGCGTCGGCACGCGCGAACATCCCCGTCACCAGGCGCCTTATGAAGTCGTCCAGGCTCTCAATCCCGAGGTATCGCTGGATGACGTCGTTCCTCACGACGAAGGGTGCTCCGAGGATGGTCCGCAGCACAAGGTGTTGTTGTGCGTGGAGCCGCTTCCGGTTCCCCTCGCGCGTGAGGGCGAACCAAGCGGGTGCGGCGTACGTCAAAATTGAGCGTATATAAAGTTTATACACGCCCAACTTGACCCGCACCGGGAGTCGGGACGAGAGCACTGGACGTAGCTGGGCGCGGGCGGCTCTGACCCGCCCGATGACCTGGCGGACGTGCGCGCCCATGCTGAGGCGACGGTCGATGGTGACCCCAAGGTACTTGACCCTGGGCGAGCACGCGACGTCAGTCCCATGCAGCTGCAGAGGTGGTGGTCCTCTTGGTGGTATCTTGCCCACGTTAACCGACAACCGCCACTTCGACAGCCAGTCGGGAAGAAGGTCGAGCGCGCGGTGCATCTTGACGGCCGCGTACCTCGCGTTCATAGAGGTGGTTATGTACGCGGCGTCGCGTCGTCCGCGTACAGCGCGAGCATGGCGTCGGCGCTGGTGGGGATGTCGTCAGTGTAGCGTGAGTAACAGGCCGGAGAGATGCAGCTCCCCTGCGGCACCCCCGCAGTCACCGGGCGGGCGCTGGAAAGCGCTCCCTCTACCACCACACGGAAAGTCCTGTTGGACAGAAAGGATTGGACCACCTTGACCACGCGACGGGGCGCGTCAGAGGTGGCTAGTTTAAAAATGAGCCCTTCGTGCCACACACGGTCGAAGGCCTTTTCCATGTCGAGGAATACTGCAACCGTATACTCCTTCTTGAGCTGTCGAGGGTACTGCACCACTTGACAGCCACCACTGTCAAGTGGTGCAGTACCCTCGACAGCTGAAGCGTCGTGCTGTGTTCGGACCTAAAACCGAATTGCTCGGGGCGTGGCGTGATGTGCGGCTGGAGGTGTCGCAGCAGGAGGCACTCGAACACCTTGGAGATGGTGGGCAGCAGAGTGATCGGCCGGTAGCTCTCTGGCTTCAGAATGTTTTTCCCCGCCTTGGGCAGCATGATAACGCGCCCCTCCTTCCACGCGGCAGGAAAGGTCCCGATGCGCAGTATAGCGGTGAACAAGCGCGCCAGGGCCGCGTTCATACGGGGCGGCAGGTGGCGCAGCGCTGTATTGGTTATACCGTCCACACCGGGAGCCTTTCTAGGCCGCGTCTTGCGGATGGCGCGCTGTACTGCCCCGGGGGAGAAGAAGATCGGGGTCTCCTCAGGAGCTATCGGCGTAGCGAAGTAGTCCCTAAGGTGTTTCTCGACTGCTGCGACATGAACGGTGTCGGTGGTCGGGTTAGGTCGGAACTGACGCTCCAGGTGCTCAGCGAAGACCTCCGCCCGGTCCTCTGCTGTGTACTTGAGCGCCCCGTCCCTGTCCCTGAGTGGTCGTACCGGAGGTGGGGTGTTGTTTAGCCGCCTGCACAATCTGTGTACAGACGGCCAGTCGTCCGCTGCTGCCTCAATTGTGTTCTCCCAGCTCTCGGTGTCTCTGCTCCTCAACTCGGCCTTAATCCTCTCCGCCAGACTGTTGAGCCGTGTTTTAAGAGTGGTGAGTGCCACTGCTTGCGGAGGCGCCTCTTGTCGGCGATCATTTTCTGTAGATACGCCGGCAGGGGCGGCTATAGCACTCTCCCCTGCGGGGCAGAAGTTGTCGCCGCATCTAAGGCGCTCTGTATGCAAGCAGTGACGTCACAGGCTAGGTCGCGGACCGAGTTGGTGTGGTGGCCTCAATCCTTTCTGTGAAGTCCTCCCAGTTTATGACTCGACGTGGCGCGGGAGGGCGTTGCCTGGTCGGCACTCCTTCCAGGACGATGAGTACGGGGTGGTGGTCGGACATCATCTCATCGTCCAGGACCTGTTGAGTGACCTGGCACTGCAGGCCCAGGTAGATGACGATGTCAAGGACGTCCGGCATGTGGATGGGGTTGTCCGGGTAGTGGGTGGGTGCATCCGGTCCTGACACCGTGTAGCCCTGGGCCTCCGCGTCGGCGAAGAGCCACCTCCCCCCGTCGTTGAGCTGCGCTGAGTTCCACGCCGGGTGCTTGCTGTTCATGTCACCGGCGAGGAGTGTAGCCTTGCTATTGTTGGCCACAAGCAGGCCCCTGAGCTCCGCAAGGTCAAGGCGGGTTCGGGGCGGCTTGTAGCAGGCGTACAAGTGAAGGTCCCCGCCGGCAACGTGTAATTGTACACCCAGCGCGTAGAAGGTGGTGAGTGAGGGCAGGGGGAGCTCTTGGTGGACGACCCTTCGCCGCACAAGCACCGCCAGGCCGCGGTGGCGGACGTTGTGTGCCGACCTTTCGTCCTTCCTGTAAGCGAGGTAGCCGGGGACACGCAGCCTGTCCTCGGGCCCCAGGTGCGTCTCGCTTACTAGCGCCACGTCGATGTCCTGGGTTTGGAGGAGATGGCGGAGGGGGACGACCTTATCCCGAAGGCCGCGGGCGTTCCAGTGAATCACCCTTAGCGGCCTAGCCATTATAAAACGACAACAAAGTGGCCACGCCGTCAAAGATGATTGGGCCCGGGTCTTGTCTTTGGCTGATGGCCTTCATTAGGTCCATCATAATCCGGATCGCACAGGCTGTGATCCTGCTGTCCGGGGCGCCATCGGTGGTAGTTGTGCCCGAGCTAGGTGGGGGCACCGGAAGGTAAACGTGTTGTGCCAAAGGAGGCAATGTTTTGTTGCTAGGCATTGCCTTTTCTGAGGGCAGCGCCTTAGGCATCTCTTTGCGCGTCTGTTTAGGCGCTGCCTTAGGCTGGCTCTGAGCCTGCGTCTGGGCCTGCGCCTGAGGCTGTGCCTGAGCAGCCTGTGGTCCGGATGGGATAAGGCCGGCCCTAAGTCCATCCCTGGTTGCGGTGAGGGGGCCTGGATTTTTCCCCTTGCCTCCCTTCTTTCTCCGCTTCCTCCGCCTAGAGGAGGATGGGGCTTCTCCCCTCTTGGTGGGCCCGTTAGCCGCCGCCATGAGTGAGGCGCCTTGCGAGTTCTCGGTCGCAATATGCGACGTAGCGGCAGACTTGTTGCTCGCGTTTGTGGGTAGGCGCCCCGCGGCCGTGGCGGCTACAGTGCCGGCTCGCCTGTTCTGTATTTCTCTTTGAAATACAGGGCACTTAATGTTGCTAGCCGGGTGATCACCCCCGCAGTTAGCGCAGGTGGCCGGCTCTTCTCTGGGGCGGGGGCAATCACGCGGGGTGCGTCTCATTTCATATAAAGTTATTTGATATATTTTCATTTCAATAACGTTCACATGATATAATCAACGAGAGAAATACCAACGATTGATATAATTTCTTTACACATAATGTTTGTGTTACTCTAAAACTCATTTCATATAATTTTATTTGATATAACGTTTATTTAAGCGAAAATCATTATGATAACGTTTGAAACACATAATTTAACGTTTAACCCATTTTCTTTGATGACTTTGGCTTATCCTTTGGACTTTGTTTGCCTTCACGAATGCTATGGTTATCAGAAAAATTTTGTATCCAAGAGCGAGCGAAGCGAGCTCGGGACTTGGGACATCCCGACACGGACAGGTTAGATTTGAAGATTCATTTGATGATGATTTATCAGTTCTTTGACCACCTGATCAGTTATTTGACCTAGAATGCAAGAGCGAGCGAAGCGAGCTCGGGCCTTGGGGCACCCCGACACGGACAGGTTAGGTTCGAAGGAAAACTTTAAACCTTGCACGCAGAAAAAGGAGCCCGAGCCAGCATGACAGGTAGTAATCAGTTATTTGACCTAGGATGCAAGAGCGAGCGAAGCGAGCTCGGGACTTAGGGCACCCCGACACGGACAGGTTAGGTTCGAAGGGGATGGCGGGGTCTGAAAGACCCCGCCATCCCCTTCGTGTTAGGTTACTTTAAACCTTGCACGCAGAAAAAGGAGCCCCGCGAAGCGGGGCTCCGTCGAGCCAGCACGACAGGTAGTAATCAGTTATTTGACCTAGGATGCAAGAGCGAGCGAAGCGAGCTCGGGACTTAGGGCACCCCGACACGGACAGGTTAGGTTCGAAGGGGATGGCGGGGTCTGAAAGACTCCGCCATGCCCTTCGTGTTAGGTTACTTTAAACCTACTTGCACGCAGAAAAAGGAGCCCCGCGAAGCGGGGCTCCGTCGAGCCAGCACGACAGGTGGTAATCAGTTATTTGACCTAGGATGCAAGAGCGAGCGAAGCGAGCTCGGGACTTAGGGCACCCCGACACGGACAGGTTAGGTTCGAAGGGGATGGCGGGGTCTTTCAGACCTTCGTGTTAGGTTACTTTAAACCTTGGACGCAGAAATAGGAGCCCCGCGAAGATAGAAACCGATATAGATGAGATAGCCCGCGAAGAATATTTTTATTTTATTTTATCCTTTATTTCAGGCAACTGAGGCCCATAAAAACACAATACATATATAAGTATAAAAATGATAACTATAAACTAATACATATTTTAAAACAATAAACTTAAAAACTACTGCACACGAAGTGACGGCGTCGTGTTACGCTGCGAGGTGTCGCGTAGCCGGCCTCGAAAACGCCGATGCAGCACACCTTTCGGCCAAAACTCTTCCTTGAGAACGGTCGCTAAATATTGGGTTGGTACGCGCACCACGAACGACTTGAAATTGGTGTTATGGCGCGCCTCCAACTTCTCCACCCTCAAGATCCAGTTGGTCTTCATTCGCAGGTACTCTACTATGTCCTCAGTCTTCGTAGCGTGGTACAAACGGGACACGTACAGTTGCGTTGTCGGTACTGCAGGACGTAGTAGGGTGTTAGGTCCTACAAGCGCTGTCCCGCACTGGTTGCGATAAGAAGGCTTCCTCTTCTTTCTCTCCACCTTGATGAAGCCGTCCTCATCGCATGCATTCATCGGTAGACCCTGCTGTTTGTGGTCCATCACTGCGCTTTTAGTCGCGGTCGAAACTGACCGACTCTGCTTTCCCCCTTTTGGTTTAACTGCTGGTCGTTTGGTTTGCGACAAAGCAGGTTTTGTCTTGGCGACAATTGCTGAATAGGCACATTTGGGGGTCGATGTTCCTATTGCACGCGTCGCTTCCCCTGCAGGTACGACGCAATCAGCCGAACACGATGCAACGTCTGCATTCTTGACAGCCGGCGACGTAGACTCACTCGCCGACCGAAAACTGCAGACTGAAGCATTTTGTGCTCCGCGACGTGTGTTCACGTTGGAGCCCTCTGGTGACCCACTTGTCGGAATAGCGTTGCGCAACAACGCCACTTCGGCTCGTAATTCACCAATGATGTTGTCTGATGACTCCAACTTGGACTTCATCTCGGCCTGGCTCACCTTCAGAGACGTGATGTCCTTCAGCAGCCTGGTGACGTCGACGTGGTCGAAAGTGACGGGGGGCAGCTTGTGCAGCTCCTTTGCCACAAAATCAGGCACGTCATCCGGATCGGTCCTCTTGAGCAGGTCGATGATGTCCTGCAGACTCTTCTCGCCACCATCCCTCCGGCGAGATGGCATCTGTCCGACTTGGTCGAGTGATTGAAAAAGCAGCAACTTGGCACTGCATACCTCTTCCTCTTTGTATGAGGACTTGCAGATCTGCAAGATGCTGACCTCGTCCATGTAATCGATGGCATGCTTGATGAATGCCAAAAGCTCGTTGACAATGAGCTGCTTTGTAGCCATTGCAAAACAAAATCGGGCAGCGGTTATTACTGCACAATACGCGAATAAAATATTCGTGCTGAGTAGCGCAAACGCGTCTGTTTCCGAGCGCGCATGGCCGGGTCGTCCCTGTCGTGCCCTGATGTGGCGCACGTACTCCGGCTCATATCCCATGCGGCGGAGCTCCTCCTCAATCTCCTCCGGGGTGGTGTCGACAGGGAGCCCCCTGATGGCCACCTTCAAGCTCCTCTCCGCTGGGAGGGAGTAGGCGAACCATGAGAGGCCCTGCTCCTTTTCGAGGCCGCAGAGGTATCGTTGGACCACCCTGTATTCGTTCTCACTTTCGGGTGAGAAACGAACCCCAGCGCCGTAAGGGCGGGCGTTGGGGGGTGGCCCAATTTCTCCCTAAGGGCCTTAAAGTGCGTGGCCCAGCATGGGAGCCTCTCCACTATCAGCGGAGGGTATCTGGGCCTCTTCGCCTTAGGAGGTGCGGGGTTTTGTTGGCTGGGCATTAGGGTGGTGGTTGAGCCGGTGGCAACATCAGAGGCACTTAATAAATTTGGGACACTCATCCCCTTGTCCTGTCCAGTGTTGTTGCGCGCCGCTGGCTCCGAGGGCGAGGGCAACAGCGCCGGCAAGCGGCGGACCGCGCCCGCGAAGGAGAGCCCGCCCCACCCAGGGCGGGAGGACTCATTTGATGATTTTGCCACCCTAAAAAAAAATAAAAAAAAACTGTTCAGTATAGAAAAAAAATGATGTTAGTAACCTCAATATCATTTTTAAAGACCTGTCTATACAGGGTGTAAGAAGACACTTAACGAAGCCGAAAGCCACGTCTTCTACCCATTATTTGGATATTTTTTTTCCTTTAGACCGTACCTGGGACTCCAAGGGTTCTCGAGATATTGAAGGTCAAAGTTGCATTTTTTTTAAACTTTTTTTTACGAAATCGAATTCTAAGTATTATTACAAAACATTTTTCCAAACAAACATTACCTGAATTTTCGATTTTTCTAAAAAAATTACGCACGCACGTCGATACGTTCTTATCACAGCGCGTTCCAGCATAGGCGCATTGTGAGCGTCAAGCCACCCGCCTACGCACATAACGACACGAAACCTGTTTGCTTTACATTGCGCGCAATAAAATTATTAATTTTTTTTTGATACCTAAAAATAAAAGTCGGTTCCCAGCGATAATTTTAGCGTAAAGCTACTTAATTAGATGTACAGTATGCGTAGTTAACGGCTTTGTGATGTGTCTAATTACACCCTGTATATACCCCACAAGCATGGGTTTGGTGAAAAAAAAAAATGAGATTCAATTCTAAGTATCATCCCCTCAGAGTTTGTTTATATTTTTATTTTTGTGTAAAAATCCTAATGCGGTTTACCTAATACATCTACTTACAAAGTTTCAACAGGATAGCTTTTATACTTTCGAAGAAAAGTGGCTGTGACAAACTGAAGGTCAGACAGACATGACGAATCTATAAGGGTTCCGTTTTTTGCCATTTGGCTACAAAAAAAAATACACGATTGAAAAATAATTCATAAACCAATTAATAAATAAACCATTCATACCCTAAAGTTATAGTTAAAGAACAATGCCCAAAACGTCCCCACCCTTGTAGCATATTAAAACCTATGTTAATCGAAGGGCCATAACCATCTTATCATTTTATTGTACTACGGCGAAACTGAATCAGTCACAGTATTATGTTCCCGATCACGATCGTTTTCTTCTTTAATTATTACTATTGGATGATTTTGTTCGTTCGTGGCTAAATAATTACAGCCGCACAGGCGGATCATTAGGTAAAGCCGCGCTTGCCGAGGTCGGCCTGTGGATGGGTAACAATCTGTCATAGCGAGTTTCCTCCGTGCCTCCGAAAGCACGTAAAGCCGTTGATCCCGGCCATCATTTGTAGATCTTTGACAGTCTTTACAGTCAGAAGCTCTAAAATCTGACCACCAGTCTTACCATGGGGTATCGTATTACCCAGTTGCTGGGTTGTGGAGGTCCGATAGGCAGTCGCTCTAAGTAAAATACTGATATCCAGCTGCATCTGGTTCAACTGGAAGCCGACCCCAATACAGTTGGGAAAAGGCTAGGAAGGTGGTGGATAATTTCGTTCGGAGTTTTCAAACAACTCTTTGGAACTAAATAGTGACTTCCGCACGGGAACAACTCACAGGGCAGAAAAAAGTTCAATGAAGAATTCTGTTGAATATTAGGTATTATTGTGAAGTAACCATTGACGGGTTTTAGGAGTTTTCAAATAAAAACATCTTTTTAGATACATTAGGTACAAATAAAACCGTTTACTTTTTACCACAACAAAAACATTATTCGGTGTTTTCGCGGTCTATTACAATATTGCCCCAGGCGCTGGCTGGCCCAACGAAATTATCTAAATGCCTCCCAAGCCCAGAATACCACACGATACTGACGGCATGCGCGCAGGCACCAACTGTCGAAAACCGGTTCCCCAGGAAAGTCACGGGAGCCCCGTATTATGTATGTCCGTAACGATAGTCTCCATTTAGATTTTAAAATCCCCACAATTCTTCAGTAAATGAAACGCCTTTCCCCTTTCCAAGCATTTCTTTGAATCTGCTGATAAGCACCCAAATCCCCTCATCGCATCGGCCGATACGATCCATCGCGTATTAGTACAATTCGCCGCCCCAGACATACCCTCATCACTCCGGGCACGCCGCAATCGCGGCGGTAAGGCCCCTCTTTGAGGAGTGGGAGGGGAGGCGCCACTGGAGGCGTCCTCACCTTCCTCTTGATGTAGTTCCTCACCGGAGACTGAAGTTTCGGGTGGTTCCTATGTCTGATAGGGAGGGAAGATACGCCTGACAGTGCACCGCCGTGTCCTCACGACGGCGATAGGCGGAGACCTTTCACGCCCGGCATTGGTCGAGGCCATGCTGCGGGGCGAGACGGAGTGGGAAGCGGTCGCCTCCTTCTGCGAAGCAGTCATGCTCACGCTATTCATGCATATTACTGCTCATATTTGACGGATATGAGGACAGTTGGTGCCTGCGCGCATGTTGTCAGTATCGGGTGGTACTATGGAGTTGGAAGACATTTAGAGAATTTCGTTGGACCAGCCAGTGCCTGGGGCAATATTGTAATAGACCGTGAAAACACCGAATAATGTATTTGTTGTGATAAGAAGTAAACGGTTTTATTTGTACCTAATGTATCTAAAAAGATGTTTTTATTTAAAAACTCCTAAAAACCCGTCAATGGTTACTTCACAATAATAATATTCAACAGAATTCTTCATTGAACTTTTTTCTGCCCTGTGAGTTGTTCCCGTGCGGAAGTCACTATTTTTTCCAAAGAGTTGTTTGAAAACTCCGAACGAAATTATCCACCACCTTCCTAGCCTCTTCCCAACTGTATTGGGGTCGGCTTCCAGTTGAACCAGATGCAGCTGGATATCAGTCTTTTACTTAGAGCGACTGCCTATCGGACCTCCACAACCCAGCAACTGGGTAATACGATAACCCATGGTAAGACTGGTGGTCAGATTTTAGAGCTTCTGACTGTAAAGACTGTCAAAGATCTACAAATGATGGCCGGGATCAACGGCTTTACGTGCTTTCGGAGGTACGGAGGGAACTCGCTATGACAGATTGTCCCATCCTCAGACCATCCACAGACCGACCTCGGCAAGCGCGGCTTAACCCGAATGATCGGCCTGTGCGGCTGTAAATATTTAGCCACGAGATCCTCAATTAGCCACGAACGAACAAAATCATCCAATAGTAATAATTAAAGAAGAAAACGATCGTGATCGGGAACATAATATTGTGATGATTCCGATTCCTTCATGTCGATACAACTTTTTTCGGATGCACATTTCAGTTTCGCTGTAGTACAATAAAATGATAAGATGATTATGGCCCTTCCATTAACATAGGTTTTAACGTGCTACAAGGGTGGGGACGGTGTCCATACAATTTTGGACCTTGTTCTTTCAATTTTATTTTATTTTACAATATATTTATCATAATTATGTATGTACTATGTAGTTGAAAATGTTTACGGTCAGTGGAGCCTTCACAGGTTTATGAGTAATATCCGACCAACTTATAAAACGTAGTTTGAATAACATAATAAATATTTCCCCAAGCAAAACGTACCTATTGTAGAACATTTTTTCAACTGTAAACGTAAGTTTGATTTTTATTACTACAATATTTTGATGCGCAACTATGGAACCCTACATTGTACGTGGCCCGACACGCAATTGGTCGTTTTTTTTTTCGTTTTTTTTTTACACTTAGTAACGTGAGCGTGTTATTAATGTCAGTGAATTTTTGGATTAAAATAGGTACTCGTTCTGCACATAGTATTTCTTTGAATTGGATAATATAATATTTTTTCTTTATGATACAAAATAAAAAGAAATAATAAAATTTATTTAGCGCTTACACATAACTACTTTTATGTTTTATTCTATTCAAAATTCACTTACATTAACGATCCGCTTACGTTACTACGTGTCAAAAAAAGTGTGCTAGGGACTCAGAGCGTGAGACTTTGTCAAGTAAGTAAATAAAGCAACATAAATTAGTAGTATTGCTCTACGAGTTGAGAATGTACTTTCGCGAACATCTACGGCTGACCACTATAATTTGTTTATAATTTTACATTTCTAATTAGGTGGATAAGTTTACTAAAATTTCATCCATCATAAACTGCACCATAATTATAGATATTTATTTATTTACACAATATTTTAAAATTAACAAAATGTACAATATAAGTAACAGTATTTACACATTCACATAAACAACAGTCAAAGTATCAATAAAGCGTCCATGCGCGGGCGGAATCAATTTGGATTACCTGAAGCGCGTTAGTCTATAATGCACACTAACCCAAAAACCTCGTAAATACTTGCACAAACACAAACGTGTACGCATAGTCAAACGATAGCGCGAGCGGAGCAGCGAGCGACACAGCCACCCCGTCTGAATGCTAACGCACGACTGCCGCGGGCCGCTTTTTTTTTTTTTTTTTTTTTTTTTTTTTGAATGGCATCTCGCAGGTCAATCTAGAAGAGATTGTGTGCTGCTTAACCGGTCTTTTCTGGGGATGCCATAGATGACTCTAGGGCCTCCAGCCAGAGCTTAAAACTAAAACTACATACTAAGTGACTACTCGCTAAGGGCCGCGGGCCGCCTTCACCCGGTTTTTATATATGGAAATCAGGGACCGGCCGGATACTCGTTGAAAGGGTTTTTGAAGGGGTTTTTTTAAGCGCTTCAGAAAAAAACCCTATTATAAAAGTTACACCTTCGAACGAGTGAAAACGGAATGGGTTCCGAACGACTTACCCTTTCAACACCCTGTAACACTGTAACAGAGTAAGCCATTCCAACTGGTGACATTGTAATTATGCACTCTTAACAATCGACATTAGCTTGAAAATTGCATAACCACGACCGCACGTGACGTCGTACCCGGCCGGGACGGTGGGCGCTTTTCTTGCGTGTATCGACTTGTCGAGCGCCTTGTAAGCATGTATGTCGTCCTTAGATTAATTTTAATCTAAGCTGTCGTCTATAGTAATAATCTTGTTCAATTTTGCTCGTGGCAGATGCTAATTGCTAAATATTGTAATAATATTTTTTTTTTCGTGTCTGTAGTACAGCTACAGACACGAAAAAATTAATATTGTTTATTGTCAACATTCGTCATTTCATTCGGAACTCGGACGGAACTACGGAAGTAAAAGCAATTTAGCAGTGTTTTGTCACGGGTGCGAGCGCGTAGACGCGACGAGGCGAGCTCGTGTTCACATTTATACCCGCCAGGCGTTTGCGCGAGCGAGGACTGGTGGCCTACCATGACGTCGTAGTTCCACTCAGGGAACGACATGGCGCTAGACGACTTGTATGTCTGTCTCTCTCCCACAGCCTAAAGACTCACACTTTAAGACGTCATGGTAGGCCACCTGATGTCCAGAGTGAATCGCGCGCTTTGTCGCTAGTTCGACGTGAACATACACAAACATCTCACGCATTTGATATTGCCGCGAGTGCACTGCGTGCCAGTCGCTAGCTTGCCCGCTACCGTACGTTTCGTACATGAACACATTGCGCCATGTTTGATATTTCGTGACCGAGTCAACGTTTGAGCAATAAGAGGGAACTGGAGTGGGCTTTTCTCCATACAAACGTATTCCGCTGTTTTCTTCGTGGATGTACAGTGTGTCCGGACATAGCGATACTTGAAGGGGATATTATAGACTCATTTTCATTGATTATTAGATGGTGGCGCGTGTGTCGGATCATTTAGCTCCCTTCGAAATGGTTAAACTGAATGGTGCTAATACATGTGTCATGTTCGTGAACGGGCGCTGTCAGTTGGGACTGGTCATCTTTTAGCTGCCACGGTTTATGTTAATTACTGATTTTTTTTTCTGAATTGACTTTGTTTTAATTTTTACTATGGACACTTAACTTGCTACATCGTTCTCACATAATGTACCATCTAAGAACGAATGATGGAACAATGATTCTGTAATAATTTTGGCGATCTAAAACGAGTGTCCATGAAGTTTCTTGCCCGTTCTTCTCCATAGAGATCTACTTCTTGGAATGGGCATCTACGGTACTTTCACAGTTTTTATGTCTTGTGAGTGGGACTGTAGACATTTTTGTATTGTTTAATAATATTTTATTTGTCTTTGACAATTCAAAAGTAACTGTGACTGGCTTATTTGAAATAAATGCTTTGATTTTTGATTAATTGACAAAACTGCTTTTAAAAAAATCTTACTCCGAGACCTCGCGAATGGCGTCCATTTATGTTTTTTGATCTGTCGAACTGGGGTATGTACAATAAAATGCAAATATCGTTGAATCCAAGAGACCTACATACATGCAAATGACTTTATTGCAGAGTTAAACGTTCAGGCTTTTCAAAAACTTACAATTTTTTCTAAATAATATTGTAAAAAGAATCAAAAAACGTGGGCAAATTGTACACAAAAATTATTGAATATTTTCATATTTTATACTCTAGCTCGAAAAGTACAACTTTATTTTTCTTAGGTTTTTGCATTAAATTAAAAGTATTTGAGTTAGGCTATAAAATTATATCAAAATTATTTCTCTACGTTAAGTATTTAAGGAGTTATTCTCACATGGACATAACCCTTCCTTAGCGCATGTACCCCAATATTACAGGTGTCGCATTCTTTGGGCGAGCTAAATCGTTAACATAACATTAATATTTAATTGTATTGCGCCTACGGTGGCCGGAAATCGCCACGCAATGTCTGACGTGCTGCTGCGACTACGACGCAATGTCGGCTGGGTCGTGGAGGATGTCCTCTCTCTCTCTCGTGTTCCACCTCTTCCTTTTTTTATCGTAGTAAAATTATCAGATGTGTAATGTCTCGGGGGTCAATAAAACACACTTTTTGTCACTCAGGTTATCTGATCAGGATACACTGTATGCGCAAGTCTAAAGACGTGCTCACTCGCCTACGGCTGGTAACCGACTGCCAACGCCAATGCGCCCGCGCATACACTACATCCCTTCTTTATTTTAATTGAATTGAAATGTTTCAAAATTACAATATTAGATTAGGTTTTAATATTCCGACCTAAACACCTATAATTGGTGGATAACTAATCAAATGTTTTAAATATAATTATTTCAGATTTACCGCAAAGTTTTACAGAACAGCAATGATTTACTTAATTTTAAATCTGTGTAACAAATCTTAAAGACATAGTTGATAACAGTAAATAACAATATTATAGTACAAAATTATTTACTATTTACGCTAGTTCATCATTTTCTCTTAAATCACTATTACCACTATTTTGATTTTACATTACGACGATATTCTTTCCCGGTTTCATCATTCCGATAACATCGCAACCTCTCACGTCCGTTACTGTATGCGCAGGATTGAAATTGGGGGTCAACTTATTATCTTAGATTAAATTTTCCACCAATACTTTTTCTCCTATTTCCAAGCCTGTCGCTTTACTTTTGAGATCCCCATGCTCCTTCCCTTTTTCCTTCATTTGCAGATCTCTTTCTCACTTCTTCTTCTATTGATTTGTATTCCATGTCTGGTGCTGCCCGGATCTTGTCTCTAAACTGTCTTTTATAAAACAACTCTGAGGGAGATTTGCCTCTTCTTGTATTCTTTAAGATCGGGAACTATTGGCGACACCCACGGAGAGGGTCCATTTACTTCCTCGATAATATCCGCATCCTTCAGTTCCTCTAGTTTTTTGGCAAACTTTTCTTCTAAGGGAATGGGAACTCTTCTACAAAATTATTTTTGGCCTATGCCAAAACCCGATTCACCTGTCTAGTATTTTTGTGTAAAGAATCTATGTGCAATGGAATCGAATCAGTTACTGATTCTGAACAAACTATATTCAGGTTTCGCATATACCAAAAACAATGTTGTATATGGTTGAGTGACTGGTTTTACTGTTCGGCCTTTTGGGATCTGGACAGTCACTCCTTTGAAAACGCTTTCCCTAACGATGTCACATTGTTTAATTCATTAAGCCAAATTGAAGCCCAATTTTAAGCACGCCTAATAAATCGCGTGTGCTGTTTCTGATGACATAAGCAGTACACTTTATACTTTTATTTTTAATGACTGAAATGTCCACGTCAAAGGAGCCTATAATATCCAGGAGTTTTTTACTGCCATAGGAAATAAGTGTCTTATTAGGTTTGCGTATCTGGTTGGAAACTTACACATTATTGACTATTAGAAATTGTTATATTCTGTCTGTAATAATATTACATCTACTTCTTGAACCTATTAGCATATCAACGGTGACTCCCTTAATATTGCATTTCATAGTTTCGCCGTCATCCAGGTGGAAAATATAGTCAATTACAGATTTATTGGCATCATTTTTTATTTCTTTTCTTGGTTTTTTTTTTTTTTTTTTTTTTTACAGTCCTGTTGTCTGGCCTGTTGTTGGAAAATTGTCTTTTCTGTCGAGTCCTGCAATGTTCTCGGAAAAGACCAATGAATCCACATTTTAAACATCGTTTGTCTTTTGCGGGGCATTTTGTGTCTTCGGATAGATGGGTGGAGTTTCCACATCTACTACATTTTGTGTTCGATGATCGTTGTCTGAACGGTTTGTTGATTTTTTTTTTCTTATCTATTTCATTTATTTTTGCTTTGTTGTAATAAATGATAAATTATAATTATTTATTCAGTAAATTGGTTTTGGCAAACTCTTTTACACGTCAAAAGACACTATTTTACACTAGATGAGGCCGGTGTTTCGTACCTGACTACTCTGAGAAGAAACATCCGAAACAAACTCAGAGGTCACAGTCTCTTTTAAAGTCCAGACAATTTTCTATTGTTCAAATTATATGGGAACCATGCAGTGTAATTATTCGCATCGTTTGTATTTACAGTTTTAAATTGTTCTAATCGCCTGGCTACAACTTCTAAAGCATTTGCTTTACTGATGATTTCGTCTAAACATATTGTATCCCAGTATTCTTATTTTTTTTTTTCGATTAATCGACACTTTTCCGTGATTTGATCGATAATATGCTCTTCTTTACTATGGAATTGACATTTATCGGCATGGTTTCTCAACCTTAATAAAAATCTTTCAAATTGTTCTCCTTCCTCCTGTTTCGTGAGTCGGAAAAGGTATCTTTCATAAATCCGACTTTGTTTTGGAGCAAAGTAACCCAACAAACAAACTAAGCTCATAACATTAAGTTTATAAGGTCTAAACCCTTAAACTGATTATAAAAGAGCATTCATTATGCCAATATTACTTTTAGTGGCACATTATTAGAAGATTTGGCTTAAATTACCTTTAATTTTATATCTTGGCTGGGTAAACGATAATAAATCCAATTTATACGGCTACAATAAGGGCTCGAAATTGTTTTTCTTATAGAGGCTAGTTACATTGCTTTTTAGCCACATAATATTCAAAGTCATATAAAGGCTTTTAGTATGGTCAATTATTCTTAGGAAAGTAATGCACAAGGTAACTATGATGCTTTTAAACTTATAGGAGCATTTTATAAGACGTCTATCCAACAAATGAATTCTAGCATGTTATATGATGTTTACACACACTACCTCTACTCTTATGGTACTACAAAATGACCAAGCCGATACTCACGAATCAGCTAGTGGTTCCGCAGAGGATTATTTTATAGAAAATGAGATTGAAAAGGAAACCAGTGAGGAAGAACATAATTGTAGCGGTAGTGATAGTGATAAGGACATATAGATATTGCTATCAAGAGTCGGAGAATATTGATATTCGTAGTGATATAAGAGAATGGGTAGTGAAATTCAACATTTCCCATATCGCTTTAAGTGACTTATTATTTGATCTTTTCTCTTTGCAATTAATTTTCCGCCAGTTACACGAATGTTCAAGTTTTCTTAATTTATTTTCATTACATTATGACCAGCGCAGAACGCCATCTTTTTCCCACTTGCTCGGTACTGCGGACAATTTTGAGTGTCCTAACAATTTTGTAAGGCGTTAAGTTACTATTGTTAATGAACCTCACTATTTTCAATAATATGGTTGGCGTTTTTCTTTATTTGCCAAACTGTTGCACAAAATAATGTAAATCACTGAGAAAAAGACTTATTGCAGACGGCTATAAGGGCCGTCGGATTTTTATGAGCCTTTAATTTGCTACAATAAGTTTAAATAACCTTGTATCGGACCATAATAAAATATGTATAAGGGTGATCGCCCTTATCAACGCTCTTCATATCATTCTCACAGGGGTATTGGCTTTGTTGGAGCACTTTTCTTGCCATTATAAGTTTAGTTTGAAACTATAAAGCAACTATAAGAGGAGTATAAGGGTTTTGCCCTTATAAGTTGTGCCCAAACGCTCCCTTATTAGCGATAATACTGCTGCTATAAGAACATTATTTTATGGCATTCTAAGCCACTACAAAGAAAATTTTTTTGATTGTTTGAAACAGTCTAAATTATTTAGAGCTATTGCATAATCATCGACACCTGCGCCTTCTTCAGCATGAGCTCCAGGAAGGTTTTAATACACTTCTTGAATTGCTATTCCCCCAACGTGGAGAAGAGTAGCTCTTTTTTTTTTTTACGGGAGTGTCGATGTTGGCATTCAGTAAATAAATTTCAAGTGCCCTCTTCCATTTCCTCCAGCGAGTGCCGACAGATGTCGGATCGCTTTCGCAATCGAAATGTCTAAGTTCGGAACTATGGATGATGCACGAGTCATTTTGGGTAGCAATAAAATATTGACTCTTATTTTTGCATGGCTTTTTACTGAAAATCAGTAACAGTATTACAACTGCATAGCCCTATTTTTTGTTGTACCTTGCGTGGCTTTTTACTGAAAATCAGTAACAGTATTATTTTATTTCAATTTTATTTCGATTTTATTTCGATTTTATTTCGATTTTATTTCGATTTTATTTCGATTTTATTTCGATTTTATTTCGATTTTATTTCGATTTTATTTCAATTTTATTTCAATTTTATTTCAATTTTATTTCAATTTTATTTCAATTTTATTTCAATTTTATTTCAATTTTATTTCAATTTTATTTCAATTTTATTTCAATTTTATTTCAATTTTATTTCAATTTTATTTCAATTTTATTTCAATTTTATTTCAATTTTATTTCAATTTTATTTCAATTTTATTTCAATTTTATTTCAATTTTATTTCAATTTTATGCAAATTTTGTATCATTTATTTAATTTGTTATAATTGAAATTGTATAAATGTAATTAATTGTAATTGATAATCAAAATATGTTTTACTAACACAAGCTGTTTAAGAAAATTGTTACTAACCATTTATCAGCTCTGAGCTTGAATTAAAGATTTCTCGAGTACTCATTGCGTGGACTTCATTATATTTTTGTAAATGTTTATTTTTTTTTTTAATAATTTACAGTCCTTTTAAAATTGTTACTTATTTAATCGGCGTGGCCCTTTGTTATTCACTCATTGCGTGGCCTTTTGTTAGGTACTTATTTAAACGGCGTGGCCCTTTGTTATTTACTCATTGCGTGGCCTTTTGTTAGGTACTTATTTAAACGGCGTGGCCCTTTATTATTTACTCATTGCGTGGCCTTTAAGTGTACCTTTATTATAACTATTTTCCGAATATGTATAAATTGTGCAAGCATAAAAATAGTTAGGTTAGGTTATCTACCTAATTTAACTATTGTGATGTAATTGTTCTTCAAATAAAACAGTAAAAGTAGAATATGTATAGTAGTATAGTGTAAACACAACATACGTACTTTTGCTATCAACACTTCCAAATTCAATAAGTCTATTATTAAAATGACATTATCTAAAGCTATTTAATAATAGGTTTTTACTAATGAGTATAACAAATCCATAAACAAAATTAATTCTGTAAGTAATAATATCTTTAAGCGAGCTGAAATAACTAATTACCTATCCTTTCTACTGTGTTGTGAACAGTTAGGTAAGTATTTCTTATTATCTCGATCATAAATCTCATTATGTCGATAATTACGTTTGGTTAAACTTTTTTACTAATTGTGGGTAGTTACCGTTAGGTCGCATACTTGCACAATATTATATTTTTGTAGTATCCTTGCGTGGCCTTATTTTCCATCTAATACGATGCATGGCCATTTACAATGAAGGATAGTGGTATGAAACTGTTTATCAGTAACAATTGCTTACGTATTGGTTCGATTCATATGTGATTTTGATTTAGCTCATAACTCAATGTAAAATGAGTGTTAATTTGCTAGTATTTTTTCTTATATAATAACAAATAATTTGTAATAGGCTATTTGGAACGAATCTACCCGCAAACAACTGATAGGCAATAAACAATTACTTATATTCCTTCCTTCATTTTATTTTGTTTTTAATGTGTCATGTACTCACTTTTATCCTCGTCGCCATTTGTAATGTCTCGGGGGTCAATAAAACACACTTTTTGTCACTCAGGTTATCTGATCAGGATACACTGTATGCGCAAGTCTAAAGACGTGCTCACTCGCCTACGGCTGGTAACCGACTGCCAACGCCAATGCGCCCGCGCATACACTACAAGATGAATTCTCCCACCCACGGCAGGACGGTAGGGATAGACAGACTTGTACTGATTAAAAGCCACGGTGATCCTTCAATAGCCCTTTACGTTCCAGGGTCACGGTTCCCTGATGAAAAGTCTCGCGACCCCGGCAGGCTTTGGCCCTCTAAGGGGGACCCCGTAAGATTGTTGACAGCTCTTTGAGGCGCGCGTGGAACACGAGGCGCCGTCGACCCGGGCATGATCCCTGATCAGACGGCGAGTCATCCATTCGACCAATGTCGGGCTCGAGAGGTCGCTGCCTATCGCCTCCGTGAGGACACGGCGGTGCTGTATTCAAGCGGGACAGACCTGCATCGTATGCTCCATCGTGTCCTCCGGAGGCGATAGGCAGCGACGTCTCGAGTCCGACATTGATCGAGGTAGACGCGCTGGAGCCATCGCCTCCAGATCCCAAGGCGGCAGGTTCGCCGGCAATAGTGCGGGTATCCCCGAATCATCCGGATGACCATGACCTTCTGGCAAGCTTTGTTGGTCGCCTTCGCATGCACAGAGGCTCCGTAGAGGGCCATGGACAGCACGACACAGACGTACAGCCCCAGAGAGGAGGCATTTGGCCCACCGAGATAGAACAGGAGCCGCTGAAAGGCGATTGCTGCCCGGTTCAGCTTTGGGGCCAAACTCAGCAAATGTTCCTAAAGTTCCACCGGCTATCGAGGACAAGTCCTTGGTACTGCATCGCAGGAGGTGGCTACTATTCATTCCCCCTCGGCCCGCAGTATGGCCAGAATACGAACCAGTGCCACGCGCGAAAGATTGCCGTCCCCTAAACCCCCGTGTGGACCGCGCGGTATTCCACTCAAGCGGGGCAGACCATCACCGTATGCTGCACTGTGTCGCCTTACACATGTGTCCTCTGGGTGACCCACACAGTGTTGAAATCCGGTTGTTTCTTACCGCCCAATCTGACATCTCCTCAGGTACCTCCTGAAACAACAGTGTAAACAACGTGCGCCCGGTGGAAGGTGAGAACGCCGTGGTGCCACTCCTCAAAGAGGGGTCTTACCGCTGCGATTTCTGTTTGCCCGAATCTGGTTTGCAACAGTCGCTCCCGCCATGTAGTCATGAGATCGCGCGGGAGCTTATTCCGCATTGTCTCAATTTGTCGAGGCAGCGGAGTTTTGCGTTGCGCTTCCACACGTCACTCGTGGATATGCCGGAGGGCTTTCGCCTCCAAATATCATGGTGGGAATCCGGTAAGGAGCCTCGTCACCTCTCCGGAAACCGTGCGGTAACCCCGGATCATCTGAATGTCTAACACACCTCTGACACGTGAACAGCTTTGCAGGTTGCGTCTTCATAGAGACGGATTGCACGATCCCCACGCAGGGTTTGCGGCAGGACGTATTTATAATTTCTCATTTTGTATGAAAAAGCAAAATTAGTATTATAATTTTGCTTTTTCATACAAAATGAGAAATTGGTTGGGCCCATCAGTATGAAAAATCATTTGTTTTTGCAATTTTCCAAAAGTCTTAGAACAAACATTGTTCAGTAACATGGGCTGAGTTACCCCACGAGAGGTTTTGCGCTATTAACGTTACACGTTGTATATGTTATAGTTTTTTTATACATTAGCAGTGAGTGCTCATTAGGCTAAACAAATCTTGCTAAGACGTCATTCCTGTAAAGGTTATAGTGTAGCTGGGCTCTTGAAGTTCCACATCAGGTGTTCCAGAACTTAAATTTTTGTACGTCAACAGAGAGTGCTCATTAGGCTGAACAACTCTTGCTAAGACGTCATTCCTATATATGTTATAGTGTAGCTGGGCTCTTAGAGTTCCATTTCAGGTGTTCCAAATCTTCAAATTTATTCTCTCAGCAGAAAATGCTCATCACGTGAAACAATTTTTGTTACTGCCCCATTTTTGTATCTCTTATAGTTTAGCTGGTCTGTTGTGGTTCTGCACCAAGTGTTCAAGTTTCCGAGATAAATTATAGCCTATGTGTTGGCCAGACTTAATACCTATGCAACAAAAAAAAAGCATTCCAATCCGTCCAGTACTTTTTTAGTTTATCCCGGACATACATTCAAACAAACAGATAAACAGACAAAAATTCTAAAAACTATATTATTTGGCATCGGTATCGATTGTAGATCACCCCCCAATATTCTTTTAACCCTAGAGTGGGCGCGTCTTTTGGCGAAACGTCAGTGGGCGCGTGGGGAGCATTTTGCCGCCCATTTTCTTTGACCATTTTTACTAGTAAAACAGCAATTTAATTAGTTTTTTTTCTTTGGATTTAAATAATACACTAATAAGTAATAATAAATTAACATACTTATTAAATTCCGTTTTAAAAATTTAGGTTTACAAAAAACTTTAAGAAACTTAATATTTTAATTGTAATTTTTTCCCTTATCCTACATAATACTCTATAATACTTAAAAAACAAAATGAAAAATAACTAAGTTATATATTTTCTAAATCTACAGGATATGCTTTATCAAAACAGTCTTCACAAAGGTATGTGTAATGTACGTTGCACAGTAACTTTGGGCATTTAGAACACCCTTTTTTCGTGCGACTGTTTTTCTGTGATTGACATATACTGCATTTGTCCTCCTTTTTTGAAGAAGATGCTTGTTCTGCTGGTACAAAGCGAGCAATTTGGGTCTACAAAGGAATATTTAAAGGGTCTATAGAAGTCCTTGTGGTCATATATTGCTTGATAAGTACCATGGCAATTTCTTTCAAATACTCGCTGCGTAGCATCAAATGTTCAGTGGTTCATCATCATCGTTGGACGTACGTGTTGGAGATTTATAACCACCTGGTTGTATTCTATGTGTACGACGACGAAATCGAGTCTGATAGCATACTACAGTCGCTGATGTCCGTTGGCGTCGAAAAGGCGGTATTTTGGAAAGCACAACAATTGGGGAAGGTTCATTTTTGTTAGAAGCGTCGCTGTGTGCTAACTGTTCTGTTTCTGTGTTGTGCTCAATAAGTTGACTGGATCGATCACTATTTGACACATTTCCATCAACAATCAGGGCACTAACATCTTCAAAAGAATAATAAGATAATAAGATATTTTAGCCAAACCAAAATTTGAGCTTCCATTTGTCCGTTCTTATTTATTATTATGAATTAATACTTTTAAATCCTAAAACAAACATGTTTTTTTAGTTCTAACAATAAATGCACCATAAAATATAGTCTACATTTCAAGTTTGCAAAAAATACATAACACAATATTACTTACGTGAGTGGGCGCGCGGTGAGCAATTTGCCGCCCGGCGACACCTGGTGGTGAAAAACTTCTCCTCAAGCGATCTCCCGCGCACTGACGGCGTCCAGCCTTTAGGCACACGTTGCTAACGAGAGTAGGGGCAGCTAATAAAAAGCGCAAGCCTAACAGCCAGTTGTTTTAAAAATTATTAACGTTTTTAAAGCGCGAGCGGCAAAATGCTCATAGCGCGCCCACTCTAGGGTTAAAAAAATATTCAATGTACAGTTTTGACTTTACTACTATTTATGAAAGGCAAAAGTTGCATGTATAGATTATAGAAAGAATTTAGTCCTGTAAAAATGCCACAGCAGAGGCGAGATGCTGTACATCGTTCTGCCGTGCTAGCGATAAGAACAGTAAGAATGTTTTGCGTGACAACGCAAAACATACTGCTCTCATCGCTAGCGCGGCAGCGTTATTATGTCTATGATGCATCAAATAACACAAGCAAATGTAATTTATGTGGAAATGCCATTAAGACATACATATTCTGTGATTCAGGTAAGATTTATATTTGTTAGGTAGGTACTACGCCTGATCTTAAAAAAATACACGGGTCACTTGTTGTCAAATTCGTACGTTATAACTAAATAAAAATAGTAAAGCAATGAGGCGCCCCACGGGTACAAGTACCCTCCACCTACATGCAGCTCAAGTTTAATAGGTTATTCAGGGTAACACGAAAAAAAGCTTTTGAAAAGGTAACCTCTTGAAAGGCTTAAGTCATTGAAGGGGTTAACCCCTTCACGTTACCTGGTTACCTTTATGAAAGTGTTATCCATTTCGCTGGGTTTCGAGAATGTAACTCGAACAAAAGGTAACACTGCGATATGAGTTACCCCATGTACGGGTTACCCTGTCCAAAGGCTTAACTCTTAAGCGGGGTTGTCCGGTCCCTGATGGAAATCTCAATAATTAACATGTTCTTTGTAAAATATTGACTGATTTACATGAGCTTCGTTCACTTTGTAGTAAATTTTAACACCAATTGATCTATTCAAAAATATTTTAAATAAACCAAGCCGTTTAGAGGGAGTGGGCATTTATTTGTACAAAATAGCGTGTTGTTAAATATTTTTTTACAGCTCAACTATTTGTCATAAGAAAATAAAAATTTGTTCACATTGTTGAACATGAATCTACAGTAAACATATATTTTTTTTCAATCTTTACACCCAGCCGTTAATGAGGAGTAGGCTTTAGAATGTAACGTTTTTACGGCTTAAAAGGCGCGAAGGCCCTTAAGCGAATCTAAAAACCTGTCAATACTTTGGGATGGAGGCCTATAAATAGCCATAATTACTGTATTTGGGATTATTTTAATTACTAAGCAGTTACAGTCTAGGAAATGTGGTTGTTCTACTACTGTTTTTAAATTATCTTTAATATAAACTACAATGCCATCATTCTGATTGAATGTTGTACTACTTTTGTGAAGATTGTAGCCATCAAGAGATGGTATGGGCGGATTTTTTTAAAAGTTTACATATGTTAAAATGAAGGTCCTCATTTTTTTTGTTTTGTTTTCAATATGTGTAGTTGAAATCTTATTGTCTATTAATTGAACTTTAAGAAAATGTATAGAATATTTAAATAGCTGCTACAAATTATTCATAATTATTATTTAAATTCTATTATAAAGGATTTTGGGTTCCACTGAATAACGATTTATTATCTTACTCAGTAAGTTAAATAAAACTAGTATAATGGAAATCATACTTTTATTAAATCAGGTAGGTATTATTTAATTAAAATAATCAACATTTAGTTCGGACAGAGAAATTTTACAATAAAATAATTGTGTGTTTGTATCCTCTGACTAACTTGTTGAATAATCAGTAGTGTGTTTTTCTTTATAACAGATTCAAATCGTCATTGGTTACTTTTTTGTTATATAATTTGAAAGTAAAACAAATATGTTGTCTTTATAACAATATTAAAATATCAAAAACTGAACACAAAAGTTATAATAAACCCTTAATTTTGAATTATTCTAAGAGGGACAGTTACTCATTGGAACGTTGAAATTTGTCAGTGGAAAAGTAAGGGCTCTGGTTACAATGAAGGATTTTTACCAATTTTGATTGTTTTACCAACTTATTGAAATTATTTTGCTTTGTTACAATTTACTTACTAGAAAACTGAATAAACTTCTTAATGAAAAACAATATTTAAATTAAAAAACCTTAAAAAATCATTAAAACTGACTTTGTTTTAATGAGTCTTAATGGTGCGTCCTGATCTGACGAATGCGCCGAATAAAATTTGAGGGTTGCCCTCGATTTCTCCAGGATCCCATCATCAGATATTGAAATGGTGACAATGGGACCACACGGGAAGCACCAGCTTTCAAATAAAAAAATAATCATGAAAATCGGTTCACCCAGTCGCAAGTTATATAATACAGTCGAATTGATAACCTCCTCCTTTTTTGAAGTCACAAATAAATATCCAAATTCAATTCAAAACAGTTGCTCGTTTTAATGATTTTGTGTCTATTTTAATAACGCAATAAAATATTAAGTGATCTGACGGAACGCTGTTCGTCGTGAATACAGCTTTAGCGTTCCACTGACTAACAATTTTCTCCATTGAGTAACGTTTTCGTCAGAATTAGTCAGTGGAATGTAACGAAATTCCGACAACAAATATGTTTGCATTTTTATTTACATAATTTGCCGTTATATCAAGGAAATTATGCAACAATTTATAAAACTATTAACTAATAATTCGTAAATTAAGTAGAAAACGTGTAAAAAATTGTTCAATTATCTTAAAAAGTGCCGCTAGTCACTGGATATATTTTATGCACACACTGTATGCGTCCTCCTTGTAGCGGTTGTGCACGATGACAGAAAATTTGTTGTCAAGATGGCGGCAGTCAATCAGACAGCTTTGTAATGTTGCCAACGAAAAAATATATTTATAATTTAGTAATATTTTTTTAAAACCACTTAAATACGCGTTACTCACGGGAAAGTTCCACCCGGTCAAATTTCCAGACTATGATTTAAAAATTATTTAAAATCAATTTGTTATTTATGAATTGTTTTATCTAGGTTTATCAGAAATATATTATTTAAGCCGTCTAATAATGTAATTACATCAATCTAAATACTGATACTTAACTGTTATTCTACTGTTTAAGTTATTATTTGACGAGGGGACATGACAAAAACCTACTTGTTAGTCATTTATTTGTACTGAAAAATTATAAATAAACCAGAAACAATAAAAATAAGAAATACAGAAATGCTACCAAACATATGCGTAATCAAGACACATTTGAAAAATCTTAGTTTATTGTAATTAAGTAAACAAAAAAAAACATTAAACTTAAGGGACATCATGAAAACCTAAGGTACACTTTTAAAAAAATCCGCCCGTATATTAGTTTGTTTGGATAGCCAACATTCTGTCAGAACTATAATGTCACAACATTATGTCAAGATTTTGTAATAGAACTTGAAAACTGTCAAAATTTCGACTTATACTGCGAATATTTTGTGTGAGTAAAGTCAATGTATTGTCCCCCGTGTAGATGATATCTTTACACTCCTCGACATTACATATTTTAGCTTCAGACACAGAAAAACTATCTAGATCACAAATTAACTGATTGGCCATGAATCAAATATATATAAAAAGCTTACCTACTGTCTATGTGCTAGATTAAAATGTAGACGGTGGCGCTCTTAGGCGCCTTCATAGTCAATGGAATTAATAAAATTGTCTTCTACATATTTACGTGCCGGGCAGTTCACATCACCTGTTGGATGATCATATTTTCTCCTCTTGAATCGTTTGCAGGTCGCACACTGAGGCGGAGAACTTTTATTGGCGCATTCCTTGAAAGAATAATTATCCAGTCTCTCCACAGAGGTGGCATGTAGGGGCTGTTTCTCTGCAATATTTGGCTGCGAGTCCGAACTGCTGGCGGTTAAAACACCGGGTCACAATAGTGAAATCTCTTACTGGACATGATGTCCAGTTTATAAAGATTCGGCCTTCAGTCAGCGCTCAACCGCGGTCTCGATCGTGTGTGTGCGCGTAAGCGATAGGTACTAAGAAAAAATGTCGAAAACGAACGCAGTGACAAAAGTAGTGAAGTGTGCGAGTTGCAATATTGTTATCAGTGAGATTCTTGCTTATCTGCAAAATAAGGTGGATACAATGGACAATGAGAGTATGGTGCGAATTTGTGCCTCAGCGTTTACCGTCTCAGAAGTGGAAAAAGCGAAAGCTTTGTTATTTGACTCCATCAAAACAAACAGGCAAAATATCTCTAGAAGGAAGGATGGGAAAATCCAGCGAGATCTCGAGGATATTATTGCCATTTTCAAGGAAACTGATCCTGAGACAATGCCCGTTTTTGTGGCCAGAGAGTTAAATAAATTACCACCCATCACGTTTGATCATGTGGATGTGACGGCTTTACTAAAAGATATAGTTCGGCTAAAGTCAGACATTAATGAAATTAATGAGACGTATGTAACTACGAAGCAAATAGAAAATTTAGAAAATAAATGGTCAAATTGTCGGTATATTTCTGATTCTGATTACCGAAAAAATATGATATGTGGTGGGTACTTAGTCGAAAGCGGACCGATGGCAATTCAAACGCCGAGGGACGGGTCAAAGACCGAGCGAGTGATGGATATTTGTCAAGGCCAAGACTATCTGTCCCATTCACCTGTAGCTGATAAGGATATGTCATACCCAATCAGTGAACGAGCGGTTGTGTCGGCGGCGGAGGCGGCGGCCAGTCTCAGCGGAGAAGTGTGAGCGCGTGTCTCCCCGTCTCGCTCTTTCGAACCGACTGAGGTAACGGTGCATGGCAGTACGCATCTTGAACTCCCCACTGTGTTGACTCACGCGCAAGTCGGTAGTAGTGCGAATGCGACCGAGTATTTAGCGAGCGAGACGGGGCGTTCATCGGACATATTGTGTGTGAACGACAAACCAGTTCGAGCAGCGAGCGGCGATAATGGGTTGTCGCCAACTGATTTATGTAAACAAAGCGCAGAGATTGGCAATACGTCGGATACGGAGATGGCGGTGCGAAAGTTATCTTTTGCGGAGATTGCTAATAATGGTGAGGAATGGAAAAAGCCAAAAGAGGATGAAAATTGGATAGAATCACAGAGAAAGCGATTAAGAAATAGGTTTATAGGGAATAAGGGGAAAGCCGACTCAAGCTGCAGTAAATTTAAGGCGGCTGATACAAAAATACCCCTTTTTGTATCAAATGTGCACAAAGATGTGGTCGAGGCAGACATCGTGAGTTATATTTATGATAAGACAAAGGAGAAGGTATCGTTATTGAAAATTAAGATGAAGAAACCAAGAGATTATAATTCGTACAAGATTTACGTAACGAAAAACAGTATTGACATATTTCTAGACAACAATCTGTGGCCATCCGGAATTACGTTTAGACGTTTTGTCAATATACGGGATAGTACTGTTGTACTAAACGAGAATAATCAACGAGTACATTAAATTACTGAATGGAGAACACACAAATGCGTAGTACATTAGTCAGTTTTAATTGCAAAGCAATGAAGAGATCAATGGAGGGGATACGGGCACTATGTAAGGACGCTGATGTAGTAGCACTACAAGAAACGTGGTTATTGCCGCATGATTTACCATTGCTTAACACAATCGACGGAAACTTCGGGTGCACCGGCACGTCGGCGGTTGATACGTCACTGGGTCTCCTAAGTGGCAGGCCGTATGGAGGGGTGGCAATCCTGTGGCGGAAAAGTGCTTTTAAGTCAGTCTCGGTATTAGATTGTAATAGTGCGCGTATATGTGCGATAAAAGTGATGACACGGAATGGGTCAGTCATAATTTTTAGTGTTTACGTGCCGGTAAATGGTGTTGAAAACTTACCTACGTTTACGGACTGCTTGAGTGTAATAAAATCTGTGATAGAAGTTAACACTGATAGTAAAGCGGTTTATATTTTAGGGGATTTCAATACTCACCCAAATTAACTGTTTTGTGTTGAGTTTCTGTGTGGAACAGGACTGGTGCTGTGTAGACATAGAGAGACTAGGTATGCAGTCTAATACATACACTTTTACTAGTGAGGCGCATGGATGTAGGAGGAAGTTGGACCACTGCATTGTCACCAAAGCTGCGCAGGGGACTGTCCGTGATGTGTGGGTAAAACATGACGTGTATTGGTCCGACCACTCTCCACTTTATGTGATATGTGATGTGGATAAGATTGCTGTTAAGTGTACTATTGATAATAAATTAGTATGTGACGGTGTGATCTGGGGCAGAAGAGAGGTTAAGCAGATTGAGCAATTTAAAAAACTGTGCCATGAAGAGCTCAAATTGTTGGACTTTCCAATGGAATTCTGTTCATGCGCTGATACTTTCTGTTCTGACCCGGATCATACGGCTTTGTTGGATAAAATGTACACTAGGATTATAAATATTTTAACGCAGGCGTCTGTAAAATCCTACGTTCGTAAGTGTTTCAGAAAGGGTGGGTACATCACCGGGTGGAACAAGCATGTCTCAGACGCTCACAGGCAGGCTAGGCTGGGTTTTCAGCTATGGGTATCAGCTGGTAGACCATCAGCTGGGACTGTTTATGAAAAAATGTGTGATAGTCGGAGAGTTTTTAAGTCAAAGCTGAAGTGGTGCCAGAGTAGGCAAGAACAAACATAGATGGATATTCTTGCCTCAAATCTTTCAGTGGGGAATTTTTCAGCCTTCTGGAAGATTACTAGTAGGATGAGCCCTATGCCAGGTATGCCTGTGAGCGTGGGTGGCATCAGTGATCCCAAAGGTATTTCCAATAACTTCAGAGATCATTTTATGGTAAAATCTCCACTGGGGCCGGCGGTGACCGGTACAGGCATTACAAGCGGTGTTGAGGCCGTTGTGCCTGGGGGAAAAACCCGCTTTTCGGCTAAGGAAGTTGCAGTGGCAATTCAGAGGATGAAAAGGGGTAAGTCTCCAGGGTATGACGGTCTCAGTATCGAACATTTCAGGTATGCAGGTGTACATCTGCCGCGTGTACTAGCTATGTTTTTTACGCTATGTATCGGTCACACATACTTGCCGCAGTCGCTGATGAAAACCTTGGTTGTACCCATTCTTAAGAACAGGACAGGGGATGTATCTGATAGGGAAAATTATAGACCCATCTCACTAGCTACAACAACTGCTAAGATACTTGACGGTTTGCTTGAGCTGAGTCTCAGTGGGTGCTTACATTTGCATGACGCACAATTTGGTTTCAGGGCGGGACTATCCACTGAGAGTGCTATTTTATCTCTTAAGCATACTGTCGGGTATTATACAGAGAGAAAGACGCCGATATACGCCTGTTTCCTCGATTTGTCAAAGGCTTTTGACACACTTGCCTATGACATACTGTGGCGGAAGCTAGAGGAAACGGGCATGCCGACGGAATATAGCAGAATTCTTAAATACTGGTATAAAAACCAGACCAACCATGTGAGGTGGGGCAATACTCTGTCTGATGAATACAGATTGGAATACGGTGTAAGGCAGGGTGGTCTCACGTCTACCGGCCTCTTTAGCTTATATGTGAACCAGTTGATCGAGGAGCTCAGCAGGACGCATGTCGGATGCTACATTGACGGAACATGTGTCAACAACATAAGCTATGCGGATGACATGGTTCTGCTGGCCCCCTCGATCAATGCGCTGAGGACGCTGCTTAAGATTTGTGAACGTTATGCATCTGAGCATGGTCTTAGGTACAACTCACAAAAAAGTGAGGTCTTGATTTTCAAGGCAGGAACTCAAAGACCTAGTGTGGTGCCTCCGATCATGGTCGATGGAAAGGCCTTGAAAATTGTAAAAAGCTTTAAGTATCTGGGCCACTTGGTCACGGAGGACTTAAAAGATGACCTGGATATAGAAAGGGAACGCAGGGCGTTGGCGGTAAGGAGCAATATGCTGGCCCGTAGGTTCGCTCGATGTAGTAAGGAAGTAAAGATAACTCTTTTTAGGGCATATTGCCAATCTTTCTACTCGAGCAGCCTGTGGGTTCGGTATACGCAACGAGCTTACAACGTCCTGCGTATTCAGTACAATAATGCTTTCAGAATGCTGTTGGGGTTACCGCGTCATTGTAGTGCGTCACAAATGTTCGCTAATGCACGTGTTGACGGTTTCCACGCTATTATGCGTAAGAAAGTGGCGTCATTATTCCAAAGACTGCGTAGTAGCACCAACAGCATTTTGAAAATGATTGCTTCCCGCCATGACTGTCCCATCCAGGCTCACTGGGTGGGAATAGTGACGGGAAAAGCTTAAATCAAGTGTTTTAACTTTTATCATGTGTGTACATACTTACTAACATAGTTTATAAGCAAATTGTTTTACTAACACTTATATGGATTCTGTCCGAAATAAATAAATAATAATAATAATAATAATTATAATATAATTATAATTATTTAATTTTCCTGGTACTGGCAGGAACTTCCAGTATATAATTGCAGGTAGGGCGATCTTTCTTTCCTGACTTATGGCTCAATTTGATGGTTTGTAAAACAGACTCTCGTGTGGTGTTCTGCAATTTATCGGCAAGGTTTTGCACGTAAATGCAGTCGAATACTTCTTTTTCCGTAAGAGCTACAGGAACACCGATGACAGCGATCCTAGGGCGGCGTTTAGATGCTTCTTCAACTGTGAGGCCCGAGGATGCTAGCTTTTATGAGCTCTTTAATTTCTCTATATCGCCTTTGTTATCCGTCCTGATGATGACGCCTCCGTTTCTAATCTTGCTCAGTCCGCGAACATGTAGTTTTAACTCCTCAGGCTTGATGATTTTTTGCACCAATGACTTTGTGTCGTCACTAGTTTTGCTTTTATCGCTGGGATATATAGCAATCGAACTGAGATTAGCTGGTCGAATAAAAGTATCAGCGCCTTTCTTTACCATGTTGGCATAGGAGGTACCTTCTGGTACGGGTCGGCTCATTTTAGTTTCAATTACCTCTTTGAACTGGCAAATGGATTCCGCAACATTCCGGTGGGCTTGAAGGTGCTGGATGGTAGTGTGCGCCTGGATAGTCTTTTGCTTCAGGGATTGGTAGAGTACGGCCATCTGGGACGTCCCATGCGAAACTTTACGGCAGAGATTGGAGACACGTAGTTTCTGTTCGGAATTCATTTTCCCATTTCCCACAATTGAGCAAACTTCCGTCAAAATAGTTTCGATCGATCCAACCCATCTCTGTATCTCCGACGTAGTGACGCATTCGGCAGGAAGTTCATTCTCCGTGGCTGCTGGCGGCGCTGGTTCTGTCGTCTGGTTTTGATCATCAGGCGATAGCGTCGGTGGAGGACTTCGACGTATCAATTTGCTGCGTCCAAAGAGGCTATCTCCTGGGTTAGACATAGTGCCAACACAGAAAACTCCAGGGCAGGGTGTTAAAGGCGTTGGTGATGTCCAAAGACACCGCCAAGACGACCCTGCTCCGGGCTGCTGCATCCCCCGTCGTGAGGGCTCTCACGCGCATGAT
Organism: Agrotis exclamationis; assembly: GCA_950005045.1. Taxonomy (NCBI): domain Eukaryota; kingdom Metazoa; phylum Arthropoda; class Insecta; order Lepidoptera; family Noctuidae; genus Agrotis; species Agrotis exclamationis. The sequence continues at coordinate 29,612,413 of OX465415.1, forward strand.
GGCGTCCACCGTCGAGCGCCCCCTGCGGAAGCCAAACTGGCTCTCCGCAAGGTTTGGGCCCACCCGATTCAGGTGCCCGACGAGGCGGTCTGCAATGACTCTCTCAAAGAGCTCGCCCACCTCGTCGAGCAGCACGATGGGCCGGAATGCGGACCCAGGCTTTTCCTGGCAGGCCGTCGGGTCCTGGGGCGGTATTTTTGGCTTTGAGCCGTTGTACCGCCACTCTCAGGTATACCTCGGTCACCTCCGGAGCGTCGTAGATGTCGTCGTCGCTGTGGTCCGCGTTTGCGTCAGCTTCATCCTCAGATTCCATCGAAGACGGAGCCATGGGCGGAGGAGTATGCTCCCCTCGCGATGGGAACAGGGCACTCACCACGTCCTCCACGAACTGAGGCTGGAGACTCTGCCTCAACAGGGGAGCCCAGGGGCGGAGCTTTTCTCGCACCCACTTGTAGGGGCGGCCCCATGGGTCTCCGTCCAGACTCTCCAGCATTTCCTCGCGGGCCAGTTCCTTGGCCCGCCAGATCTCGTCGCGGAGGACGGCCTTCGCTGCCCTGTAGCCCTCGTACAGGGGTAGGTAATATGTGATATAACTACAAAATCTCTAATATTTTCAAGCGATAACAACTGAATGTATAATTTTATTTGATATAACGATCTCTTAATATAATAAACGATTGACATAATTTTATAATGACTAATTTCTACAATCATAACAATCAATGAATATAAAATCGTTTTGTATACCACTCAAAAGACATAAAACTTATTTGGTCTAATTTTTTTATCTTCCAGGGGGCTTACCATGAAGTCTTATAGCAGGTCAATTTTAGACGAAAAATAACCTGTCGTGCTAGTTCGTACCATGAGCGCGCCAAGTAGCAGGCGAGCCAGCGATCACGTGACCTAAGCCGGTGAGTGCTACGTCACAGCATTTCAGTCGACTGACCTGCGACTTATCCTTACCATCAAGTCTTTTTTGACATAAAAACATTCAACAATTGAACTGCCCTGCCGTCATAATTTGCAGCCTTGCGAAAGGAACTTTAATTGAACTGTTTTAATTAAAAAATACAGCAAAAACGTAAGTAATTCATTAATTGTATTTTTTTTTATAAAATATAATTCGGGCAAAGTATTGTAAAATATAGAAAATCCTATTTAAGCACTGTGTTACCGTTTATTTTAGATGTGTGAGTTTCTCGAGGAAGATTATCATTCCAACAGCGCTAAACAAGAAGCCAAAATGCAAAGAAGCATTTTAAGAAACAAAATGAAACCTTTTGACATGTCAGACAATGCTTTTGTAAAGCGCTATAGGCTCACTAAAGAACTTGCACTTGAGCTATGCAATGAGCTACGAGCTTTCATGCCACGCCCTACAAAATCAACAGATTTGTCGATTGAGGTCAAGGTTATTACTGTCTGCTATTATTTTATCCTTCTCCTTATCCGGCTGATATACTAATATACTTGATGCTATGTGTTTCAGGTTTTATTAGCATTATCTTTTTACGCGACTGGTTCGTATCAAAGACCAACGGGTGATATCGCTGCACATTCTGTTGCACAGCAAACAGTATCCACTGCAATCGCAACAGTAACAGAATGCCTAAATCTACCACATTTTCGGCGAAAATATATAAAATTCCCAACTAGTCCTAGCGAACGGCGAGCAACTGTGATTGGGTGAGTTGAATACCTACCTACTGTAAAATTCTTTTGTTAAAATACTGTTACACAGTTGGGATTTCAGTTATGTGGTGACAAGGGATCAATAAAAACAATATTTATGTGTTAGAAAGAGAAAGACTATAGTGTTAAAGTAGGATAGATTTGTTTTTACTAAACTCTAACACTTTTATTTTAATCTGATGTGACAGTACAACTTTGTTTCACTTATTTCAGATTTTTGAACAAATTTGGTATGCCTGGAGTTTTAGGTTGCATTGATGGAACCCATGTAGCAATTAAACGGCCAACAGATCATGAAGAACGTTTTTACTGTAGAAAACAATATCATTCTTTAAATGTGCAAGTGGTAGGTATTTTTATTACCCATGTAATTACAATATAGTAGTTTATGAAACTGTCACATAATGAGGGGTATTATACACGAGTGTGAGTTTAAAAAACGAGCGAAGCGAGTTTTTTAAAAGTATCACACGAGTGTATAATACCTAGTTATGTGCAGTTTCATACACTACTTTATCTACTCTCATTGAACACGAATATAATTATCAAATAAAAGATAAAGATTGTTAGTGTTCATTTTGTATTTATGAAATTGAATATGGAATTGTGTATCGTTGGCGTTAGACGTACTCCCAAAGCGCGCGCAGCCACAGATAAAAAATCAAATGGATGTATCTATGATCTGTAATCTGTATCGTAATGAAAAAAAATTTTATTATAACATTATTTTGTTAGAGAAATAGTGTCATAATTTAATTTTTTAATTTCATTTCGATATATTATACTGTGTGTAAAGTACGTCATTATAAACTCGTTTTGAGTTTTGTATTTTGAATTTAACGATATGAGAGTAGATAAAGGTACATTACAATCATATTGTACTCTTTGACTATTAGGTATACAAATGAAATGCTATTAAACAAGAAAAATAGGTTACCTACTTAATAAAAGATTAGTTAATATTCTAGTTAGTGATATATGACTACCATTCTAGATATGCAACTCGGACATGGAAATTATAAACGTGGATGCCAGCCATGGAGGAGCAACTCACGATTCATTCATATGGACCAACCATCCATTAAAAGTTCATATGGAGGAGTTAAATAACATGTGGTTTTTAGGTATGTAAATACAGAAAAATATCTAAATATATAGTTACGTATGTAAAAAGATTTTCGGATAACATAAATGAGTCTTTTTAATAAAATATAGTTGGTAATTTATAAATCAATAATCAATTTGTTTATTTTTTCTAGGTGATTCTGGATATCCATTAAGGAAGACAATGATGACTCCTATTATAGACGCCCCACCAGATTCACCTGAGGCTTACTACACTGGATTGCACGTGAGAACTCGTAATGTGGTAGAACGAGCAATCGGACTTCTTAAAGCACGCTTTAGATGCCTTCTGGTGCATAGAGTTCTACATTATGAACCTCAAATCGCTGCATCTATTGTAAATGCATGTGTTGTACTGCACAACATTTGCAATAGAGCCAATGTTCCTGTGCAGGATTTGAATCCTGAAGAAGTTTTGCAAGAAACTCAATTGCAACCTTCTTTACAAATTATGACGGACGGCACTTCAGAGGCACATTCTTCTAGGAGGGCCCAAAATCTCGAACTGCAACTTGGCCTCTCTACTAGAAGACGACTCATTGCTCATTTGTGGGAGCGCCGCCAAGTAACCTAGAATGTAAGAGCATAATTTAAGTACCTACATATACATAATATTTTTTTTAAATCAGTAACATATTTGTGTGCAAAATTTAAAGGAAGTTTATATAATATTTGTCGTTTTGTTTGTTGTTGTACATAGTATTTAAATATTTGTCGTTTTGAGTGTTAATATCCTAGTTAGTGATATATGCACGCAGTCAAGTAGGCATTCCTCAGGATCGGCGTGCCTCACGTAGCTTAGAATAAATTTTACTAACACTAGTTTTATAAGTTTACCTTGTTACTAACAAATATGGATGCTGATTCCGAAATAAATGTTTATTATTATCTCCTTTATTCGTTATTATATATTCTCGCCTTTTTCCCATGGGGGTAGGCAGAATCTATAGAACTATAGTAAATTTATGTTTTAAATTATAATGTAAATCAGCAACTAATTACATACCTATTGTTCATGCTGCGTAATGTTGCTGCTATGTCGGATAGAACATTGAAAATATTTCTTATATCAGTGCTCATGGCTTGTGTTGCCTCTGCTCTCACTTGGCTTGATTGGGCGAGAGTTCTTCTTGTCATCTCTTGAGACATAGGTGCCGACCGACGCCGCCGTCTCCGGGACTGAGCAGACGTCATTGCTTCTGCTGGCTGAGTGGGTTGTGTCATCGACGTATTGTGTTGATCCCCAAGATCTTCTGGGTCGGGTATTGAAAGTACTTGCACTGACGGTCCAACAACAACGTTTTCTTGTACAACTTCTTCAGGCATAAACAAAATAGATGGGGATACATCTTGAGCATTTAATGTTGATGCCTGAAAATAATTATTACAAAACTTAGTTACGTATATAAGTCATTCTTTGAATAATATAATAAATGATTAAGTTTTTTTGTATTCTTTACTTGCTATTGTATAAAACATTTTTTATAACAAATTATAGTAGGTACTTAGTTACACCATTGCTACTTTAATAAAGTTGGAAATATAAATCTATTTTTATTTACAAAAAGTCTACTTACGTGAGTGCTTTCTGTGTCTAATGGATCCACTTGAATTCCTGGGAGACCCGCACCATAATCCTCACCAAGAATTGATAGATATTTTTTTTCTATATCTGTTAATATATTTGCTTCACTTGGTCCCCCACCTGTGCGTGATTGTGACATTCGAATTGCGGCACATTTCCTTTTTAATTTCCCTTTGTAATCTATCCAATACTGTAAAAACAAAAAATAAATTTAAAGACCTATGTAATAGTATATATGATTGATTAATAATTAATACATATATTCAGATTAGTAATTACGTTTAAAATTTATTTAATTGAATTATAAAATTTACAATTAATATATTCAGGTTAGTAATTACGTTTAAAATCTATTTAATTGAAATAAAAAACTTACAGCTGCCCAAGTTTTCCAATCTTTATTAGCACCACCAACAACAGAATTTAGATTTTCTGCCACCTCAGTCCACATCCTTCGGGACATTTCCCGAGCTTGAGCACTTTTATTGTAGCCCATAGCGATATCTCTATGAGCATTCAAAAAATCCCACAAAGTTTACTCTTCTTGAAGCCATCACAAAAGTCACACTAGAAATTGCGCTTGCCTACCATTCACAAACACGGCCACAAAACTAATGTCTATTTTATTTTCATTTAATACTGTAAAATCTTTAAACTTTACAAAAACAAATCCACTTCAATTTCAAAATTGGCTCGTAAATTTACTTTTTAGTGTTTGAAATGTACTTAGTGCGTTCGAAAATAAATGTGAAGTGTCAAATTTGTTAACTTTTTGTTTCAAGTTTTATAAGTGGATGGAAGGGCGTTTGCTCTCATAAATAATGTCAAATTCCCTTTTTTTTGCTATGAAACAACATTTCCTTCATCACTCTTTTTATTTTAAACTGTTATCATAAGAACATATTTCATTAATATAAAAACCGTAAAACCGCTTATGTATTTTAGAACGTTTGTTTTTTATAATCTTATTTAATCTGTGCTGCCACCTTACAAACCAGAGACTATGAAGCAGGTCAAAAGTTGGCATGCTGCAGGTCAGTGGGAAATGTTCATGGTACAAACACAAAACCTGTCAGGTTAACATGCTGTGTTGAACTGCCCTGCACTTGGCACATATTTTAAAAGTTGATGGTAGGCCCCCTGGTATGTAATCTAACTCTGATGTACCTAATAATAGTACCACCTACCATGAATGCTCGACGGAGCCCCGCTTGGTGGGGCTCCTATTTCTGCGTGCAAGGTTTAAAGTAACCTGTCCGTGTCGGGGTGCCCCAAGTCCCGAGCTCGCTTCGCTCGCTCTTGGATACTAAACGTTAAATTATATGTTTCAAACTTTATGATAATGATTTTCGCTTAAATAAACGTTATATTAAATAATATTATATGAAATAAGTTTTAGAGTAATTTGTGTTACTCTAAAACATTATGTGTAAAGAAATTATATCAATCGTTGGTATTTCTCACGTTGATTATATCATGTGAACGTTATTGAAATGAAAATATATCAAATAACTTTATATGAAATGAGACGCACCCCTCGTACAGCTCCGCCTCTTCAGTCGCCGCATCCGGAGGTCGGGTGCGGTACCTGCGGAACCTGGTGTACCGGCGTCGCGCGGCAACGAACGCTTCGCGCAGCGCTGCAAGCTCGCGCGACCACCAGTACAACTGATGCCGGGCGCGTCCTTGCCGGACCCGGGGCATGGCCACGTCACAGATCTCCGACATGGCCTCCCGGAACCACTCCGCCTCGTCGTTGATGTCAGCAGGCCTGTCCGGTGGTGACACCCAGGCCTGCTCGATCGAGGCTTCCAGGAATAGCTCCCGGTCCAGCTGCTTCAGCGCCCATCGCGGACCACTTGGGTTCTGTCCACTTGGAACCGGCGTGTCTGAGGTCTAGGCGGAGACGTCGAACCGGATATACCGGTGGTCGGAATAGGTCTCCACCTCCTCCACAACGCGCCAGTCGGTGACGCGCGGCGACAGGTCGGCGGTGGCGAACGTAACGTCCACCACCGACTCGCCCGCCCACCGCACGCACGTGGGGACAGAACCCCGGTTCTCGATCACCAGGCCCTGCGCACGGGCCCAGTGCTCGAGATAGATAGATAGATAGATAGAATACTCTTTATTATGCACACCATACAACAGGTAATTACATTACAAATTTTAACTTAAACATAGTGAAATTCACTGGCCAGTTGCAGACGAATGGAAACACGGTATAACTCTATAATCACTTTAATTACACTTATCTAACTTTATAATCACTTTATTCTGTGGTATAATTTATACGTCTTCACTCAACGAGTGCTCAAACTCAACTGCCATGCTCCCAAGTGACTATAGACAAGAAATGTACCGTTTGACAGATAGTTGCTGTCTACCGACAAAAGTCATGTTAACTACTAAACAATTATTTATTGTCACTTCCCTTGGGTGCATGGCAACTTTACAAAATTAAATATGAAATCTACTATCAAAAATGAATACTTAAATAATAACAAATAATCATAACAATATTAAATATTAATGATAGCTAACAGTCGGCCTTTCCTGATATATTCACGTCCCGTGAATATAGGTTTGGACAAGATTATGTCTTAATTTACGAGTACACACAATCTACTAACATAACTTTCAAGTAAGTACAATATCAGTCTATTCCACTATGAATATAATACTTTTGTAACCTATTCATTTTTACAGCGATTATCTCACAAACACAAACCAAGGACATAACTTATTACATTCGACGGGTAAAAGGCAAAAGGGGTCAAGCACCACAGATCATATTGTTCAGGAGAATAAAAAGAAAGTTTTAATAAAAAATATCTCTTTATTGCTTTATTGAATCACATCACAATCTTCAGAAAAGTTTACTAAAATACAATGTTCTTTAATAATTTTACATCAAAATAAGCCTGAGATCAATAGTTTCAAAGATAGATGTCGTTTGACTCCAGGTTTTTACCATGTTTATCGCATTTGCGAGGGGTCAAGTAACAATATTTAATGTTGGAATATTTAGATTTTGGCCTAAGCTTCATGTTAATAAAGTAATATTTTATTTTATTTGGCACAACAGATCATAGAACTAATTCAGATTTTGGCTTAAGCTACCATAATCTTAATAAGTATTATTTTATATTTGGCACAGCAGGTAGGTAATAGAACTATGAATTATGTATTAAACTAAAACAATACAAGGAACAAAACTGAGATCCAAAAAACAGCAGTTACCTAACTGTTAGTACATACAACAGCATGTTATCACATTATTTGAGTAAATAAACCACAATAATTTAGTACTTAATCTATACATACCTATAATAAATTTGTAGAAAAGTGGTGTCTGTACAATGTAAATATATAAAAAAAAGTAGCACGGGTTGTTATTTTATCGATGCCGAACCCGAAATTGTAGTTAATTTTTTTTTGTCTGTTTGTCGGTTTGTCTGTTTGTCTGTGTGTTTGTGCACGCTAATCTTCGGACGGATTTGAATGATTTTTTTTGTTGTATAGGTATTAAGTCCGATTAACATATAGGCTATAATTTATCTTGGAAACTTGAACACCTGATGCAGAACCGCAACAGACCTGCTAAACTATAAGAGATACAAAAATGGTGCCATAGCAAAAATTGTTCCACGTGATGAGCATTTTCTGCTGAGAGAATAAATTTGAAGATCTGGAACACCTGATGTGGAACTCCAAGAGCCCAGCTAAACTATAAGTTATAACATTTAAAGGAATGACGTCTTAGCAAGAGTTATTCAGCCTGATGAACACTCTCAGTCTGTTGAGGTATAAAAATTGAAGATCTGGAACACCCGTTGTGGAACTCCAAGAGCCCCGCTACACCATAACACATATAGGAATAACGTCTTAGCAAAAGTTGTCGGTCTGATGGGCATTTCCTGTTGACTTATAAAAATCGAAGATCAGAAACATCTGATGTGGAAATCAAAACTATCGCTAATTCCACTATACAGGGTGAATTTTTCAACTGGGCGTGGATGGCTATTTCCGAAACTATGAGGAATATCAAAAAACGATGAAAGGAGTCTCGAGGCCGATTCTGATGAAAACTAAAACTGCATCATTGGATTTTAGAAAAATTAATAATCCTGGCCAGGAATCGAACCCGCTGATTTTGGAAAAAAAATCACACCTGTATTATTACATATTCGATAGTGTTGCTAATAAGGATCAAATTCTGGGAAGTAATCATATACGGCAAACTTAAAAAAATTACAGATTTTTATGAAATTGCTATTTTATATGTTACTTTACTTCTACTGATCAATAATTAATTCGAAATTATAAAATTTCATTGTTTTCAATGTTTCACTGGATTTGACGTCTCAACAATCCCACTGTATTCAGCAATTAATACGAAATTATTGAGTTGAACAAGTACAGTCACAGCAATAGTTTACATCAAAATCGGCCTCGAGACTCCTTTCAACGTTTTTTGATATTCCTCATAGTTTCGGAAATACCCATCCACGCCCAGTTGAAAAATTCACCCTGTATAATTAATTATAAAATAACATAAACTGGCAGTGCCTCCACGCGGTGAAGGCGGTAAGACTTCAGGACTGATTTTCGATGACGATGGTATATCATTAAAAATCTGATTCTACCTGGCCAGAACTCCCATTTATTATTTACCCGCTATTGGACATCAGACGTTTCAGATCTTCGATTTTGACGACTCCGTTGTCGCTGGCATAAGCAACAGGATCCGCGTACGAAGTCGCGGGCAGAAGCTAGTTCTTAATAAAATAAAAAATCAACAATTATTCGGTCTAAAATACGTCTCAATTTCACGTTTTCGGGAGTTGCAGACATGTTTTATATAAAATGTTAATCTGTGTTAAAAACTGCGATCGCGTTTCAAACACGCGTGAACTTGCTTTCACGCACACAAAACATACACCCACTTGCAACGGCGCTGGCGCGCGTACTGAGTGAATCAAATGCAACGTAATGAAAATAAAATTATTTAAGAAAGGGGCCAAGCGCCAATTATGTTTAGTTGACAATCTTTACTATTGGTGTAAGCGACGTTATAGTATTTCATTTTTTTCTTATCAATAGTGTTAAGTGAAAAAATATTACTAAACAAATAAAAGGAATATGGATACAAACGACATATTTATTTCTAATATTGTTTTTAAAATTATGCCAAATGACAAGGCGATACAAAAACGTAATATACAAAATGGTCCTTCCACCAAGCAAGGTAAAGTCGGTGTCGCTTGAGCACTTTTGGTAAGTATCGATTTGGCAATTCAGTACAAATAATTCTTTGGTGCAAGTGACTTTTTTTCTTGCTAGAAAAACGATACTATGACCATTCGAAAGAGAAAAAATAGTGGAGTTGGGGTCAATAAAAAAGTTAAGATCGCAAAATGTGGCGCTTGACCCCTTTTGCCTTTTTACCGTCGATATTACCTATTTACAATAAATCAATATAAAAGCCCCTTCATGGCTTCAGAATAGTCATTCCACTGAAACCTCTACATATTTCCAGTGGTTTGACCAACTACTAATACTAAATCAAAGAAATACTGAAGCCCCTTCATGTCTTCAGCACTACCAAGCCATTCCACTGAAACCTCTACATATTTCCAGTGGTTTGACCAACTACTAATACTAAATCAAAGCAATACTGAAGCCCCTTCATGTCTTCAGCACTACCAAGCCATTCCACTGAAACCTCTACATATTTCCAGTGGTTTGACCAACTACTAATACTAAATCAAAGCAATACTGAAGCCCCTTCATGTCTTCAGCACTACCAAGTCATTCCACTGAAACCTCTACATATTTCCAGTGGTTTGACCAACTACTAATACTAAATCAAAGCAATACTGAAGCCCCTTCATGTCTTCAGCACTACCAAGTCATTCCACTGAAACCTCTACATATTTCCAGTGGTTTGACTTATTATAAAAAAACTCATATACAAGAGCTGCAATAACTAATTTTAAAATAATCAACTAACCAAATACTAATTCATGATTATAATAATTAATCATTAAAATCTTTGCAACAATCAAACAGGTACATTAGTTCCTTGATTGGAGAGACTATCATCATCATCAGATTCGTTATTGGTCCTATTGAACACTAACCATGGGTGGATCTTGTCTACAGAAAAAGTACCGGTAAAAGGACGGTTACCCTTCCGGGACAATGGGGTATCTTCAATAACATACCTATCATTGTCCAATACCGTCACGATGCGATAGGGACCACGAAGCTTGGGAACAAGCTTTCGACTTTGACCGCAGGAAGGGATCTCTCTTTCTACTCTGACTAGATCACCTACTGATTGGTCTGATTTTTAGTTATATGTTCGGAGACCTTATTTCGGATGGTTTCTAATGTGTCATCATTATGAGGTTCCTCGTCATGAGTGGTAAGCAAAAGAGAGGAATCATTTGTCCCAATTAATTTAAAACCGAACAATGCCTGAGATGGTGTTGTTCCCGTTCCTTTATTGAGCGTATTATTTAATGCCCATTGAATTTCTGAAACAGTCTGGTCCCACAGTTTTTCGTTTTTGTTAAAATTTTTAGCACTAAGTGCAGCAAGCACGGTTCTATTGTATCTCTCAACTTGTCCGTTTGCTCGCGGTGTAGCGACAGAGTTTAATATGTGCTTAACCCCTAATGAATTAAGGAACTCCTTAAACTTCCTGGAAGTAAAAGAGGTTCCCCTGTCCGATATAATTCTTTGCGGCACACCGAAAGTATGGAAATAACTTTGTAACGCTTTAATACTATGTGTACTCTTTGTACTTTTAAGTGGGTTAAGAATTATATATTTTGTAAACGCATCTATTATTAGCAGCAAATAAGAATTATTTTTCTTACTACGTACGAATGGACCCAAATGATCTATGTGAAGTGTATGGAAGGGGCGATCGACTTTTGGTATAGGATGTAATTCTCCAGACTTTTTACCAGCAGGGATTTTTGTATGAGCACATTCAAGACATGAATCGACATACTTTTGAACAAATCTCCTCATTTTGGCAAACCAATATTGACTTTTAATTTTATCAAAAGTTTTCTCAAAACCAAAATGTCCCAACATATCATGATTAGTTCTGAGTAGATGCCATCTTATTCCTTTAGGTACAACCCATCGATCACCCTCAGGCGTTTTTCTGTACAGCATTCCGCGTTTAACTATAAAGTTGTTTTTAATTTCAATAATATTATCAGTTTCTTTATTGTTGAGTATAGTTATTATTCTTTGTAATTCAGAGTCATTTTGTTGAGCTGTAGCTATCCAATTGGTATCAATGAATCTAACTTCTATCTGTTCGTTTTGCTGAACAGGATTACGACTAAGGGCGTCGACATGCCCCATTTTGAGACCAGGTTTGTAAATAATATTAAAATTATATTCTTGTAAAGTATTCCACCATCTTGCTACTCGCGGTATCATATCTTTTTTTTCAAATGTTGCTCTAACAGAGTTGCAGTCGGTAACGATCGTGAATTTGAGACCTAATAAATATACTCGAAATTTCTGTACCGAAACTACAACAGCTAGAGTCTCTAAGTCATAGGAGGTGAAGTGAGCCTCTTCGGGCGAAGTTTGTCGGCTGTAATAGGCAACAGCGCTAAACGGGGAATCTATTTTTGGCCTTTGCATTAATATTCCGGCAATACCTAATTTGGATGCGTCAGTATGAAGTTGAGTTTCGTAAGTTGGATTGTAAAAGGCAAGTACGGGTCGTTTTGTCAACTCTTTTTTTAATATAAGAAAAGCCTCTTCTTCGGAGCTTCCCCAATGCCAGTTGGAATCTTTTTTTAGAAGTTGAGTTAACGGTTTCGCGATGATGGAAAACCCCTTTATGAACCGCCGAAAAAAGCTCGATAAACCAAGAAATTGACGGACTTTGTGTTGATCCGTTGGACGAGGAAAATGTTCTACAGCCTCTATTTTCTGCTTTCCAGGCCTTATTCCCCGTTCATTTACTTCGAATCCCAAGTAATTAATGGATCTCATAAAAAAGTTACATTTTGCAAGTTTTAAGGTTATACCAGAAGATCTAAATAGTTCTAGTGTATTTCTTAACTTCTCAAACCCTTCCTCTATTGTTTTTGACGGGATAATCACGTCATCCATGTACGCAAATGCATCTTTGAAACGTGCGTTTCCCAGGATGTTATTGATGGCCCGTTGAAAATTTGATGGGGCATTAGCTAACCCGAAAGGCATCCGGTTAAACTCAAAGTGGCCATCAGGTGTAACAAAAGCTGTTAAGTGTTTGGATGTCTCAGCCATACATATCTGGTAGTAACCGGATGCAAGATCTAAAGTAGTGTAAAACTTGAAACCGGATAAATTGTCTAGTTGATCATCAATTCGTGGTAACGGATAATGTTCTTTAATTGTTTTTTTGTTTAAAGCTCTAAAATCGATGCAAAGTCTATAATCCCCAGTTTTCTTTTTTACTAATAATATCGGAGATGCATAATCTGACGCGGATGGTCGTATTATTCCGGAATCCTCTAATTCTTTAACCATTCCCCTAACAACTTGACGTTCCGAATGAGCCAACCTATAAGGCCGGTATACCACGGGAATAGTGTCACTTAAATGAATATTCATTTCAATCCCTTTAACACATCCTAGTTCTTTAGTTGAGAATGCAAAACAATCCCTATATTCATTTAATAAATTAAGCAATGACTCACGTTCCTTTATTCCTAATTCGTCACCTATATTTACTAGGGAAGCTTCAATAGTAGGGTTGGGCAAATCTTCATTGTTATCTATAATTCTATTGATGCAGTACGATTGCATTTCTGAAAATGGTCTTGCGCGGATCAATACTGTTCCTCGTTTCAAAGGAAACTCGGGAGAGTGCAACCCCTTTACCAGAACCTGACCTTGTCCATCTGTCAATTTAACTAAGCTTTGAACGACTTCGTACTCCCTATAAGGTTCGTGACTTAAACTGGATTCTATAAGCACATCACCACTATGTTTCATTTCGGAATAAACATCGACACAGGTATATCCCTGTATTTTAATATCATCTAAAACACGTAATGGAATCTTCAAAAGCTTTGACATATTTCTGTCTTGAATTTGAAGTATTTCGTTAGTTTTAATAACGATAAGGTGATCCTGCTCAGTAAAAGTTTGACCCAATAATAGAGGGACTTGTAATAAGTGATCAGAGACTATAAGTATAGGTACTACTGCTTTCACGGAATCTATTTCAATGTTTACGTCACATTTTCCTAAACAACTAACCATGGAATCTCCAAAACCTCTTAAAACTGGCAAATCAGTCTTTGAACAAGTGGTTGTTAAGTTACGAGCAATCGATTCTCTCAACATGGAGCATTGACTTCCAAAGTCAATGAAACAATCTAATGTTACGCCATTAACTAAGGCGGATTTAAAATACTTAGATTCATTTTTATGCTCCGCGGAAATAATTAGGACCTTTTTAGGCGTTACACCCTTTTTATTGGGACAATCGTTAACTAAATGACCTACTTTATTACAATCAGTACACCGTTTGATTGTTTGCTTACACTTATAATACGGGTGCCCTTCTTCGCCACAATTGTAGCATTTAGCTGAGGATTTTGTCGTATTGGTTTCAGCTCTATTAGATTTATTACGTTTGTTGTCAATTATGCCTGCCTGCTGCACTGTTTTGTCCACTCTCTTGTTAATTTTTACTCCCTTCAAGTATACTAATAATTTATCAAGATCGGAGTATTGTGCTGCTTCCGCGCTTGTTCTTATAGAACGATCTTCGATACCAAAAAGTATGCAATCAATGGCATTCTTGCCAATAATATTACATCTGTTCAGTAGCACTGTCTTATCATAAAAGTATTCCTCCAAAGAGTCACCAAAACGCGCTTTACAAGCTAGCATATCCGACAACAACTGTGCGTAATTCTCGTCGCTCGGAAAAGCTGAACGGAGTTTGTTTTGCCATTCAGACCAGGAAAACATAACACTAGGTAATCCTTGGTACCATTTTTGTGCAAAACCTACAAGTTTTGGTAATGCATAATGACTGGTTTGCCTATCTGACCAATTATAAATTTGTGCACACTCATTTACTTTGGTTATCCACATTTCTATGGTCTGGTTACGTTTTGATGGATCGAACTCGGGAATAACATTAAAAACAGGGAAACGTTCACAGCTTCCATCAGCCTTCATGGTCTGAACAACATCTTTTAACATTTGTGCAAATAAAATTTTATCACTGACCTGTTCGGCAACATTACTGTCACCTTGAAAGAGCTTCGTGTTGCTGCGGCGTCGCCTGGACCCGCTACGACTGCGCCGCGTACGACTATGCCTGCGTCGCGTATCGCCACGCCTGCGCCTGCGCCTCTCATCACTTCGGCTACGTCGTGTGCTGCCACGGCTGCGCCTCGCATCACTTCGGCTGCGTCGCGCACTACTGTGACCTGCGCCGCTCCGGCTGCGCTCTGCACCGCTTCGGCTGCGCACTGCACTGCTGCGGCTACGACCCGCAGCGCTCCGGCTGCGTCTCGAACCTCTCCGGCTACAGCACGCACCGCTCCGGTTGCGCCTCGCCCGACTACGGCTGCGGTGGCAGTTCCTGGAGCTGCGTTGGGCACCACAACGACTGTTCAGTCGCACAATGCTGCGACTGCGAGATTCTTCAGCACCGGAAGGCAACTTGGGACCTGGAGTATCCAGGCGCCTGCCTCGGTTGCTTGCTCGACGTTCCATTTGATTACAGCTGGAATTATAATTTTGAACACGAGAGTAAACCGTTATCTAAACTGTTATTTTTAATCGTGAAATAAAATATTAACACATCTGCGTTTTATTTTCCAAAATAATATACCCTATTATTTATTTATTTTTCTTACTATTGTTTCCTAATGTTTAAAATACTTGCTCTGCTGCTCAAGCATTTTCGTTTAAAACAACATTATTTTAAAAAAAATAATAAGAAGAGAGAAAAAAAAAAACGTGAAGGTACACATAAAATACAGAATTATCATATTCTTCTTATTGAGAGCAATGCATAAAAAATAAAAGGGAACTATATACCTTATAACTGTGCTTTCCTGGGCGTTCGGTAACACTGGGATACTAAAATATCCTTTGTGTTATCCCACTTCTGACCTGAAATTCACTGGCCAGTTGCAGACGAATGGAAACACGGTATAACTCTATAATCACTTTAATTACACTTATCTAACTTTATAATCACTTTATTCTGTGGTATAATTTATACGTCTTCACTCAACGAGTGCTCAAACTCAACTGCCATGCTCCCAAGTGACTATAGACAAGAAATGTACCGTTTGACAGATAGTTGCTGTCTACCGACAAAAGTCATGTTAACTACTAAACAATTATTTATTGTCACTTCCCTTGGGTGCATGGCAACTTTACAAAATTAAATATGAAATCTACTATCAAAAATGAATACTTAAATAATAACAAATAATCATAACAATATTAAATATTAATGATAGCTAACAATAGGGTGACACAATGGGCGGTCTTATCACTAAAAGCGATCTTTTCAAGACAACCTTTGGATGGATTAGGAAGAAAGAGAGACATACTGTTGGTAGTACTGTGGTGTACAATTTTAACCAATTAAACAAGATAAAAAATATATATAAATACATACATACACATACAAACATATATAAATATATATATGTCGCAAAACCAACACAGAAGCACAATAATTCAGAATAACGCCATCTATTGTCATTGCCGAGGAATCAAAACAGAAGCACAATTTGGAATCTCTATGGATTATTGTTAATTTAGAATAACGCCATCTATTATCGTTAGTGTGAAATCAAAACAGAAACTCAATTTAGAATCTTTATTGATTAGTGTTAATTTAGAATAACGCCATCTGTCTCTCATTGGAGGAACTATGAAGTTAGATTTGACAGATAACGCTTAGAAACGTCAAGTTATTACACTTGGGGATGCTTAGCGTGGAGTAATGGCAACACCGAGCGAATAGTCGACCCAAATGTCGATTCGGAAGTTTACTCAGCTATTCGACGTTGACAAGTATTGTCGTTGACAGATAGGTTGGCTAACCTGTGTGGGGTAGGCCACGTGGACGGTGACAGTTGAGTGAAGTGAACACTTTGAATCGGTCCGTCAAGCTGTGTAGACATCTTGGTCACGCCACGTCGTCCACGATAAACTTCCCGCGTTCCTAAGTTTTTAATCGAGCCATATCTCGGACATCCTTGATTATTTTGTATTCAGTTTGTGTTAGCAAGTAATTAAAAGTGTTAACGAAGGTTTTGTGAGTGTTATTTCCGATAGCGCGCCCCTTCTGATATCGATTCTTCGACATCAGAAGTGGGATGGACCACGATGACCCACGTGTTCGAAATAAAGCCTATAGTGATGAAAAATGGCTCCGAATTTTCTGACACTGATTTAAGCCGCGAAAACACCTACTAAAGCCATGTGACGACGCTTTCGTTTACCGGATTTCAATCCTGAGAAACAAGATGTGGATGCACGTGCTTGGGTGACGACTGCAGAGATGTGCTTGATGGACCAAGACCAACGTGGCGCCCCGCTTATGGTCGCTATAAGCCGAGCCTTGAAGGGAGGAGCTTCTACCTGGCTATCTACCGTGTCGTTTCCTGGGATGACATGGACCGAATTTAAGAAGTAAGCTGATGGACATGAAGGGAAGACCTACAACACCTACAGCATCATCGAGCCAAGTGACGCAGCAGCCGGCATCGAAGACCTTGGTGTGCTTCAAATGTGGCAAACCAGGTCACATAGCCGTGCGCTGTACGAGCAGTGGTGGCGGCTGTGGCAGCGGATCAGTCGAAGGCACGGCGCCACGCGGCGCGTCGATGTCTGAGTTGTGCAACCACCATCAGGCAGGATACAATACAGGTGAATTGTTTCATTTTTACTTACGATTCTGGTGCTGAATGCTCGTTGGTAAAAAAAGTTTTGCATCGAAATTTTATGGTAAACGTGTTTGTAATGTTGTTACTATGACTGGTATAGGTCAGACATGAGTATTCAGTCCAGAACAGATTTTTGTTGTGTAGTGATTAACGGGTGATCATTCTCTTGTATTTTGCAAGAATCATGTTTTGCCCGACAATTATTAGCAAAGTGAGGTCACGATTAATTCAGAGTTTTTCTGTAAACATGCCGACATGTTTGCATGGCAACTGAGCTGTTTATGTTGACGAAAGTACTTTGTGTAAATTCAGTGATGCATAATAGTGACAACGCATTTCAATTGGATTTCAACTGTTATCGTGACGGCTATAACGGGTATGAGAAGTCTAGGCTTTTGCAAACGCTTAAAGAATTATCTGACTTTTTCATTATAGTGTAGGGAATATGATAAAGCCCGATTTGACAAAAAAAGGCAAAAAAAATCGCGAATCGCAAGATTTTGTGTTATTAGAAAATGAAGAACGAAATCAGTCTTAGTTAGATCCAATGTTCAAGGGTCTGTTTAGATTAGAGTGATAGAGATTTTGTGTGGTGACCGTTACACACTGAAACCCTTGAATTCTAAGTGTACCTACAAACATGCCAACGGGTCATGTACCAGTCGAATGTTTTTTATTTGCAATAGAGTTGTGAATTGATTCGAACGACTGTGGTACATGGCCTAGGATAGTTGTTAGTGGCCTAGGGTGGATGTTAGTGGCCTAGGGTAATTGTTAGTGGCCTAGGGTAGTTGTTAGTGGCCTAGGATAGTTATTAGTTGCCTAGGGTTGTTAGTGGCCTTGGGTAGTTGTTAGTGGCCTACGGTAGTTGTTAGTGGCCTAGGGTAGTTGTTAGTGGCCTAGGGTTGTTAGTGGCCTAGGGTAGTTGTTAGTGGCCTGGGGTAGTGATTGTTGTATTTTCAATTACCTATTCCCGATGTTTCATTTAATTGAAGGTTTTAATGATACAGTAGAGTTTTGAAATTTCCTTATTTTCGCCGACGAACTGTATCTAAAGTTTGGTCAGGAATGACCGAGTGAAACAATATTCTGTCGTGGACTGTTTTGTGTTTCAGTGGGATATCCAGACACGTGGCCAGCTAAAACAAGAGCTGCAAGCGGTTTCTTTTATGAAGAGAAAGCTACCTAGCGATGACCGCGATGCCCCTGAAAAGCGGTTCAAAGCGAATAGTGCTGTGAAGCCTCTGAAGTGTTTTACCTGCCGCGGCGCAGTGAGAGGAGCAGCGCCGACTCCGGGTCATCAAAGCCTATTAATGAAAAGAGGGTTGACCTGTGCCTCCTGAGCGCGTCGACTGGGACCCTATCCGGTGAGCAATTTTCATTTTGTTTACGACTCTGGTGCCTTGTGTTCTTTATGTTGACTATCGCTGGTTAAGCGTTAGTAGTGTAATCGCTGGTTAAGCGGATTACTTGGGCTTTCGCTGGTTAAGCGTTAGCTGTTGACTCGCTGGTTAAGCGTGTTATGATGTGGGCTTTCGCTGGTTAAGCGTTGGCTGTTTTATCGCTGGTTAAGCGAGTTATGTTGACTATCGCTGGTTAAGCGTTAGTAGTGTAATCGCTGGTTAAGCGGATTACTTGGGCTTTCGCTGGTTAAGCGTTAGCTGTTGACTCGCTGGTTAAGCGTGTTATGATGTGGGCTTTTGCTGGTTAAGCGTTGTCTATTTTATTGCTGGTTAAGCGAGTTATATTGACTATCGCTGGTTAAGCGCTAGTAGTGTAATCGCTGGTTAAGTGTGTTAGTGTGGGCTTTCGCTGGTTAAGCGTTAGCTGTTGAATCGCTGGTAAAGCGAGTTATGTCGACTATCGCTGGTTAAGCGTTAGTAGTGTAATCGCTGGTTAAGCGGATTGCGTTGGCTGAGCTGGTTAAGCGAAAGCCAACGTAAATTCAACAGCTAACTGTTGAATCGCTGGTTAAGCGTGTCATAATGTGTGATTTCGCTGGTTGGGCGTTGGCTGTTGAATCGCTGGTTAAGCGATTTATGTCGACTATCGCTGGTTAAGCGTTAGTAGTGTAATCGCTAGCTAAGCGGATTGCGTTGGCTGAGCTGGTTAAGCGAAAACCAACGTAAATTCAGCAGCTAACTGTTGAATCGCTGGTGCGTGTTATGATGTGTTCTTTCGCTGGTTAAGCGTTAGTGGGTTAATATTGCTGGTTGAGCGTTATTATTATCACTGGGTAAGTGATAAGATTTGTAACGCTGGTTAAGCGCTACAATGTTAAGTACTTCAGTGATTTACACTGCTGGGTAAGTAGTGATGCATGGTGCTGGTTAAGTGCTGTGGATTTGAGGGAGAATGCCTGAGGTACAAGTACAATTTTAAGTAGAGGTGTTGAGTTGAATGATAGTGTGGAATCTTAGGTCGGCTGGTCAGACCGTACCAGTAGCCATTTCGTAGCCAGTCCGTATTTCCGAAATTTTTTGACATCCTGGTGTCCATGGATGCGCGGTGTGCGAATGGCACTGTCGGAGGTCGTGTATTGTGCGTTCATGGTGAACGGTGTGCAACAAACAGAGGTTTGTTGGTGGGGCTAGTGTTAGCCACAGGCCTCGAATTTGATTCCTACTGTTTTGATTATAAGATTGCTGCATTGTGATGATACAATTGCAAAGGTACTTGATTCCTCTGGGATTTTCGGTCAGTCTAAATTGTGTTGTCTTTTGTGTTTGACTTTGAGTAGTTCAAGTGATATCTTCTTTATGGAATTTATAATCTGTAACGTTATTGGAAAAATAAGGTAACATGTTGAACAAACCTACTTTAAGAATTATTTTGATAAAGGCTCAAAACGATTATCTTGATGGTATTGAGTTTGTAACTGGATGGTTACGTGTTGAAGACCGGATGGAGGTCGTTTGATTTCATGCTTATGACCGGATGGAGGTTATAATGTGTGATGATGAAGACCGGATGGAGGTCAGAGTATGAGCACTGCAATATTTTGATGAGTTTCTTATTACTTGAATGAGTATGGGTGTTGTTCGACATGTCAGCTTTGAGAGTAAGAGTTTGTTGTGATTTTCATTAGACCCTGTAATTATTTTGATGAGATTACCTTTTCCATTTGGGTCAGGAATGGCCGAACGAGTAGAATGGTTACTGTTCGAGAATTTTATCTCATTCCAGATGTCACACACGAGGACGTGTGAATTGTCAGAATGGCCGTGTCGCAGAACCAACACAGAAGCACAATAATTCAGAATAACGCCATCTATTGTCATTGCCGAGGAATCAAAACAGAAGCACAATTTGGAATCTCTATGGATTATTGTTAATTTAGAATAACGCCATCTATTATCGTTAGTGTGGAATCAAAACAGAAACTCAATTTAGAATCTTTATTGATTAGTGTTAATTTAGAATAACGTCATCTATCTCTCATTGGAGGAACTATGAAGTTAGATTTGACAGATAACGCTTAGAAACGTAAAGTTATTACACTTGGGGATTGTTAGCGTGGAGTAATGTCAACACCGAGCGAATAGTCGAGTTGAATATCGATTCGGAAGTTTACTCAGCTATTCGACGTTGACAAGTATTGTCGTTGACAGATAGGTTGGCTAACCTGTGTGGGGTAGGCCACGTGGACGGTGACAGTTGAGTGAAGTGAACACTTTGAATCGGTCCGTCAAGCTGTGTAGACATCTTGGTCACGCCACGTTGTAAGGTCCTTTCGTCTCTTACCACCAGCTGCCAGCGTAGATTTGCCATGAGACTATGGGTTCTGTTCGCATGAGGTATTGATTGAAATAAAAGAGATACTTCCGTCTTCTCAGCTATTTAATAGGTTGGTGCACACTTCAATGATACAGGAACATAGCTTTTGTCACGCTTCCTTATAATGTTAGGTTATAGAAATAACACTTACTTCAGGTAGGACATACCTATCCAGGTCGATCAGTTGATATGTAACGAAGACAGCATAGCAGCCTGTGTGACTTGTAGAATATAACACGTGGCTTGGAACCAGAGCTTGTTCTAGATTACTTCATATTATGTGCCACGAGTTGAGAAGACGTTTTTAATTAATTAAGTTTTAATATTTTAAATAATGGATAGATGGAACCCTGAAATAACACCAGAAAAAGAAATCTATGAGCATTTCAACACACAATCATGGTGAAAGAAAGTGTTATGTAATTGCAACAAAACAGGAAATAATTATCAATACATACGCTTATGCGGTTCCCTTATATTAATGCACTTTCATTTTAGCCGCTGTTCCACGCCTTGTTCGCGTCATTAATTATTTAATTAAATATTCACTGTTCCAATTAGCGTCTTAATCGCGTGTTCCGGTTCCAAGAAGAAAAACTAACCTTCAAGTTATACGTCAACCTTTTAATTTTTTTCAGATTAGTTGCTAGGCTTTCGTGTTTTAGACATTTTATTTATAATTAAACTTAATTCAACTGAAATCTATTACAATTAATTATTTGAATTTTATCTATGTAATTATTATATTTTATTTAGAATTATTTAAAGTTCAAGAGAATAAAGGTTACTCTCTAACGCCACCTAGTACATTATTGTACAATTAACTGTACTATTTACCACCTTTGCTGATAGAGGGCGCTACCCGTCTCAAAAATAGTCAATTCTACTTTTATTCCCGTTACAATACATCTTTCCCCAGTTAAAAAATTTTTTCTGACAAAAAATTTTTTCTTCATCATGTGCATTGAAAGCTCGAAATCATTCTATTGAAAACTGAGACAGTCTGAAACCAAATGCCTTAGACTTACGGACTAAATTGCTAAATGCTAATGGCTAGTAGCACAATTCCGAAACAAAACCTGTTTGGCAAATTCGTACATTGATTGCTCCTGCCTTAAACTATCTAAGTACTAAACTAAATATAATAATAAGCGCATGTCTGCCTATCTACTTATAGCACGTAGCTACTCTTTGCAGACATCAACTAATTAACTAATTCTTTATTGACTAATCATGCCTTAGTCTAATTAATTTCCTAATTAAGTTAAGTTTTAAGTTAAATAAACACTATCCTTGAAACCTAGATAAGTGTTATCTAGAAAGTATCAAGCCAAAGTGTAGGCAAATACTTATTTAAGTTTTTAAAATTATTAAGTAAACCCTATCTCCAATTGATGTAGATAGGTGTTTTATTAAGTGTTAAGTTACAAAGTATAGGTTAATATACTTGGTCAAGTTTTTAAGTAAACACTATCTTTAATTAATGTAGATATGTGTTTTTTTTTAAGTGTTAAGTGGTGACACTTTTAAGTCCCATTCGAATACTACTAAGTTTAACAATCATTGTAATTTCTTTCATACATCTGCAAACATTCCTTATTAATAAAATTGTATACCTATTTAATTTTGAAAAAAAACCTTTTACCCTACCAACATGCATCCATCACCCTTCAAGTTAAATATATTTGCACGTCTATTGCTAATTTCGTGCAAATATTGGATTAACAACAACAATGTATGAAAAACTAGGAGTCTTCATATTTTTTTTTTTAACAATAGCATTGCCTGTTGCGTTCCGTATAGGAAACAACATAACATACTTACTAAACTAATCTGGACATACTAAGAGATTTGTGTTCCTTTTAGTGGACACAGGAAAGGGTCCTAACAAATCGCAACAAATCGCTTCAAATGGTTTTGTAACCTGTTTAGGGTTGCCCATTAAACCAGGTCTCGACGAATTTACCGGCTTGTACTCTTTACACGTTTGACAATTATTAACATAGTTTTCGACATCTTTATACATATTTTTCCAAAAATAATGTAATGCTAATCTTTTATGGGTTTTAAATATACCAAAGTGGGCGCCTGTGGGATCATCATGAAATTGTTTTAATAGAGGTCCCACATCATCACTTGGAATCACTTGTTTCCAAGTGAATTGTGATGTTAAATTATATTTGTTTTTTGAATGTCGAAACAATTTACCATCTTTAAGAGAATAATTTGGAAATTTATGGGGAAACTTTTCACAATTTTCTACCATTTTTAAATACCATTTATCTTGGATATTGTCAGATATGTCTAACGATTCAATTTTAATTCTTGAGAGTGCATCCGGTAAAACCATCTCTTTACCCTTCCTATGAACGATATTAAAATCAAATTGGCTTAAGCGAATACTCCACCGAGCTAACCTGCCTGTGGGATTCTTTAATTTATAAAACCATTGTAGTGATGCATGATCAGTGACTATATTACATTTTTGACCCTCAACATACATTCTAAACTGCTCTAAAGCAAACAAGACTGCTAATAATTCACGTTCTGTAGTAGTGTAATTAACCTCGTGCTTATTAAGTAATCTACTACAGAATGCTACAGGATGGTCAAAATTGTCATATGACTGTGTCAGCACGGCACCAATAGCATATGCTGAGGCATCACATTGAATTGAAAATGGTAAATTAAAATCTGGACATTTAAGAATTGGAGCTGAGACTAAGTTTGATTTTAATTTATTAAAAGCCTCTTCTGCTTCCTCTGTCCATTCAAAGTTTATATTCTTACAAGTTAATTTACTAAGTGGTCTACTAATTTTAGAAAAATCCTGTATGAATCTACGGTACCAACCAGCCATTCCCACAAATCTTTTAACTTCTTTGGGTGAGGTGGGTGTGGGGTAATTGAGAATAACTTCCACCTTAGAGGGATCGGTACGAAGACCCTGCTTATCAACCATGTAGCCAAGATATTTAAGTTCCTTTCTACAGAATTGAGATTTACTCATATTAATTGTTAAGTTTGCGTCTGCTAAACGTTGACATACTTTTTCCAACAACTTAACATGTGTATCAAATTCACTGGAAATGCATATAATATCATCCTGAAAAACAAATACTTTATTATCAAATTCAGGACCAAACAATTTATCCATAAGTCGTTGCATAGTGGCAGATGCTCCTACCAGACCAAACGACATAGGTAGTTGTATAGTGGAAGAGACCACGTCTAGGGACTGTAAATGCAGTTTTTTCAGCAGACTCCTCACTATCATATTCAATTTGCCAATATGCAGCACTCAGGTCAATTGAAGTTAAATATCTTGCATCTCTCAGGCTATCAAGTATTTGATGTATGTAAGGCAAAGGATAAGCATCAGCCTTAGAAACGGCATTAAGTTTTCGACAGTCTAAACAAAGCCTTAGTTTACCATTAGGTTTGGTTACCATGACAACTGGGGAATTCCAAGGTGAGTTAGAAGGCACTACAACTCCAAGTTGCAGCATTCTATCAAGTTCCTTTTCCAATGCTAATTGTTTGGAAGGTGACAAAGGATAATATCTTTGTTTAATTGGTGGGCTATTACCTGTGTCTATTTTATGAGTAATTAATTTTGTCCTACCTAAACCTACTTTTTCAGTATTAATCTTATCAAATTTATCAATGATGGAAGCGCGCGTTATGCTAATTTTGCTAATTTTGCTAATTGGCTGTGACGAAAAACATGGAAATTACGTTCTGCCGGGAACACAAGAAAGATTGCAAAACGAAATAAAAGGAAGGATGCACAATACCTTAATTCTCCGGAGACGTCCTCGCGGGTGAGGGGCGGCTGTCGACAGCAGGCAACTGGAGCGCTCGGAGGTTAGGTGCGTGTCGTGAGGAACCGATTGGGCTCGAGAGTCAGCTGTGGACGCTTTTAAGTGATCCCTCTCTCTCGTACGAATGCGAGAAGGCATGTGCGGGAAAGGAACGGGGATAGGACGTCACAGCCAACCAACTTAGTCGTTCAATGACATGAAGCTACAGATAAAAGACTTAACCGTTTTTTCTTCGTAGCGTAACCATTCCCCCCGGGCTTGAAGGGATGCCTTCAAGAGTTGAAGGCGAAATTCGTGAAATTAAACTACAATAACTATTATCTATATGTAAATATATCAATGAAATCAAATAATTAATTACTAATGCTAACCTAACCTTGGATGACGCGAGCCGAATTTATTGGTTAGGCAATGGGCAAAGACGAACGACGGGACGCAAGTAGGATCCAGTCAATGTCTTAACTCGGGCGATGCGAGTGACTCCTGTGGAGTCAGGAAAAACTTCTTCCACGACACCCAAAGGCCAGTGAAGTGGGGGCGAATTATCTACTATGAGAATCACAACCGTACCGACAGTGACTGGATCGATCGGCGTGTTCCATTTACGACGCGATTGTAAAGTGTGAAGATATCCGCTTCTCCAGCGCTTCCAAAACGATTGTACCAATTGGTCTAACAGTTTATGTCTCGAAACAATTGTTCTCTCGTCTATCTCCTCGGCAGGCAAGTATTTTAAAGGGGTGAGATTCAGAAAGTGCGCTGGAGTCAAAGCTAGTGGTTCTGAAGGATCACTAGAGAGTGTCCTACAAAGAGGTCTAGTATTCATTACTGATTCGACTTGAGTAAGAACGGTATTTAACTCTTCAAACGAAAGGATGGTATCACCAATTACACGGTCTATGTGAATCTTTAAACTTCTAATATTAGCCTCCCAATTACCGCCGAAATGACTAGCAGTCGGGACATTAAGTGACCAATTTATGCGATTTTCAGCTAACATGTGACCAAATTCGGTGTTGTGATATTTCGAACAAAGGAAGTCGTGAAGTTCCGAAAGTTTACGCTTAGCGCCAATGTAATTTGTCCCGTTGTCCGAGTAAATCCTACTAACCGGGCCGCGCCTTGATAGGAATCGTTTGAAAGCACTCATAAAACTGACTGTACTAAGATCACCGGCTAGTTCGATATGTACCGCGCGTGTAGTCATGCAGACGAACAGACACACGTATGCCTTGGTAGAACGAATGCCTCGGCCGCGAGACATGGTAACCTTGAAGGGACCAGCGTAGTCCGTGCCCGTGTGAACGAACGGTTTAGTTGATTGAACTACACGACAAGACCGATGATCTGCCATCTCAGGGAAACTTGGCTTGGGACGTAGACGAAAGCAGGGAAGACACTTATGAATCCTATTCCTAATTAAATTGCGTGCAGAAAGTATCCAATACCTTTGACGTAATAGTGACATCAGCAGGTCGGGACCCGCGTGGCAATTCAATTTATGATGGTATTCGACAAGCAAATTCAGAATAGGATCTTTTCTTGGGAGTAGAATTGGGTATTTCGCTTCATAACCCAAATCTGAATTTCTTAAACGGCCTCCGACTCTAATGAGTCCGTCTTTGAGGAAAGGTTTCAAGTGCCGAAGAGAATGACTACAATCCTTGCCTTCTCTGAGTCTGGCAATTTCCTTTGAGAAATAGAAGCGTTGAATTTCACGTAGAATGAGTAGTTCAGCGAAATCGTAATCCGATGCTGACATGCGGTTATTAACCGGTAACAACTTAGCAAAACGACAAACGTAAATTACCACTCTAAGTAATTTACTCCAAGACGAGATACGATCGACTAAACAAAGAATAGGAGATCTTTCGTTAGGTGCAGCGACTAACAACGAATTTTTCTTCTCTTCAGGTGCTTCAGACACTGAGGAGGGATTGAAAGGAGCGACAGGCCATTGTGAAATGTCCAAGTGAGCCCACGGGGGTCCCCTGAACCAAAGCGGATGGTCTATAATTTGTGAGGGTGTGAGTCCGCGTGAAAGACAATCTGCTGGATTGTCCGCACCGGACACGTGATATAAATTTTGCGGTGACAAATCATTTTGTATTTTCGAAACTCTGTTGGCTACAAAGGTATTCCAACGATGGGGCGACGAATGTACCCAACAGAGCGCGACCGTCGAATCCGAAAATGCGAATATGTCACGGAAAACTATTCGGTTTTGACAAGCGACCACGACATTTCTTATTAGCTGGGATAACACAAGAATAGCACAGAGCTCAAGACGAGCGAGAGAAACTACATTTTTGGGAGAGACCTTAGACTTAGCTGTTATCAAATTGACTGTATTGCCATCGCTATTGTGGACGTGGAAATAAATCACTCCCCCGTATGCTTTCTCGCTAGCGTCCGCGAACGCTAAGAGTGTGACCACACTATCAGCGACAATACCAACGTGGCGTGGGATTTTTATGTTGCAGAGCAAAGGAAGCTCTTCCCTAAAGCGAGTCCACAGCCTGACTATATCTTCAGGTGGTGTCTCATCCCAGTCACAGTTGCATAGCCAAAGCTTCTTGATAAGAAGCTTGGCATGCAAGACGACAGGCGCGACAAATCCCATGACGTCCCATGTTTTAGCGATGCACGATAATATTGTACGCTTAGTACAAGTCTGAGTGGGAGTGTTTACTCTCATGGCGAAGTGATCTGACGTGGGCGACCAACACAAACTAAGTACTTTATGTTGGTCGGACCCGTCGAACTCCTTGTCAGCTGGCAGACGATGCGAAAGCGGGATAGAATTCAGTACTACTTGTGAATTACTGGTCCACTTGACCAACTCGAATTGACCCGCCTTCATGAGACCAATCATCTCTGAAGCGGTAGAAATGCCCTGGGTTTCCGTGAGGACGGAATGGACAAAATCGTCCATGTACAATCCCGTGGCGACAATGGCTTTAGCCTGAGGGTACGAGTCACCCTCATCCTCCGCCAGCTGCTTAATAGTTCGCAGCGCGTGAAAGGGGCTAGATTTGAGTCCAAAAACGACACGATTGAACTCATAAACTTGCAAAGGTTCCTGCGGCGAAAAACGATACAAGATGCGTTGGAAACGCCGATCAGGTTCTCGGACTCCAATGCTGGGAAACATCTGACGAATGTCTGATGAAAGCGCGATCGAAAACAAACGAAAATTAACTATAATGTTAAACAAATTCCCTTGTAGGTTCTGTCCACCATACAAGAGATCATTAAGCGAAACGCGGGTAGTAGTTTTACAACTACCATCGAGAACGACACGAAGTTTGGTTGTGGCCTTATCATCTCGGATCACACCATGA
Organism: Agrotis exclamationis; assembly: GCA_950005045.1. Lineage (NCBI taxonomy): Eukaryota > Metazoa > Arthropoda > Insecta > Lepidoptera > Noctuidae > Agrotis > Agrotis exclamationis. The sequence goes on from OX465415.1 coordinate 29,640,728, forward strand.
TGCGGAATGTAGTACGAAGGTTCCGAAGGATCAGGAATTGTAGGTGAAATATAGCCCTTCTCTAAATATTCTAGGATGACGTTGTCGTACGCGGCCTTTAAATTAGGAGAAGCTTGCATCTTCCTTTCCAAGCAGAGAAACCGGCGTTCACTTGCTTGACGTGAGTTGCCCAGGGATTCGACATCACCCTTGAAAGGCAAAGCGACTACGTATCGTCCGTCACTATTTCGAGTGGTAGTGCGGGCATAAAACTCCTCACATAATTTGTCATCTAGGCTGAGTACCGGGGGAACATTTACTTCTTCCAATTCCTAGAATTTCCGTATCGCTACGTCTAACGGCTCCGCGGTGCAACAATACGAAACGGTCGAATTGTCATCGATGCGAACCGGCGCCTTACCGACAATTACATAGCCGAGTACAGTTTGCAAGGCGATTGGAGACGCATGTGTAGGCTGACCTTGAACTCTGTTAGATAAGAGTAAGTGCGGGAAAGTCGAAGCACCGATCAATAATTGAATCGGATTTGAAGAAAAATATGTATCGTCTGCTAACTGTAAATTTTTAAAATTATGCAAAAGCGAAACGTCAACCGTGGCAGTTGGCAAACGTTCAGTAATTTTATCTATTACGAATGACTCAATATTATAGTTTATATTACGATTGAAACGAGAATAAAATTTAATTTGTACGGAACCCTGTATTTGTTTACTAGCACCTCCTATGCCCCTGACGGTTGCACAGGCAGGTTTATTATTTATGTTCAAACCCAAAAGTTGACAACAATCCCGCGTGATAAAGTTACTTTGAGAAGCGCTGTCTAATATTGCGCGAACAATATGTTCTTTGCCAAAAGAATCTACTACAATAACTTGCGCGGTAGCAATCAATATGGTTGTTGGTCCCCGGTAAGAATTAATACGGTTTTCATTAGTCGCACATAACGATATATCAGTCTGCTTCGTAAGTCTCTCAGCAGAGGGCGTGCGAGCACCGGTCGACCTTGAACCGTGCGCGTCGCTCAATTTGTTGCCGAAGCACAACAGACTATGATGTTTAGAGCTACATTTTTTACAAGTGGACTTTGACCCACAAGCGGACACACGATGTTTTGGACTTAAGCAATTAATGCATAAATTGTTTGATTTCACGAACTTAAATCTCTGATCGGGTTTATAACTATTAAATACTTTACATTTATATACGTGATCATGTTTCTCCTTACACAAAACACACGCGGTAGGTTCGTTATCAGCTACACAGGTATATGTATTAGTATATTTTCGGTTTGCAGTTGACTTATTGTTAGAGACTGTTGATGCAGTTCGTTCTAACACCTTTATATGCTCACGAACAAACTCAACTAATTCACTAAAAGATGGAATTTCGGAACTACTTGATTTTAATTGATGATTAGATTCGAATGCCCGTACAGTGTCTATGTCGAGTTTTTTAAGAGCGATATGCAATAAAATAAAATCAGCGTGGTCATGGACCTTTATGTTTTTAAACCCGGCTACCGACGTTGCGAATTTATCGAGAAATGATTCTAAAGTAGCCGGCGAACCTGACGAAATAGATTTAAATTCAAATAATTGGTCTAGGTATGAAGTTGCCGATTGCCGTTTATCTTCATACCTTTCACAAAGTGAATCGAATATAAGAGGGTAATTATCAGCTGACGGAGTAATTCCTGCACATATCGAACGAGCTTTGCCTGTTAATTTCCCAATCAAATAATATAATTTCTCGCATGCTGTTAGCGAACTATTATTATGCACGGCATTTCGAAAACTGGCGATGAACAGAGGCCAATTTTTAATATCCTCATTAAATTCGGGTATTTCAATCGGAGGCAAGCGAGGAGATTTCTTGAATTCACTAGGTGCCTGAACCTGCAATTTTTTCTCTGCCCGCTTCACCCTACCCAGTAAATCTTCGAATGAAGAAAGTGCCTGATAGTCTACGACATAATCGGGATTTAATTTAAGTTCATGAGCTATTATGTCGTCCAGCGCACATTCAAAATCAGTACGCAACGAATCTATTGTTTCACAGTCACACAAGAACGATTCTTTATCGAATTCCTCCGAATCAATATTTTTCAATTTATCACAAATACGTTGCATACGAGAAAATATTCGATCTCTTTTTCCTAATAATCGTTTAAGAGTAATATCTGCAGGCGCCATCTAGCAACCTTCTAATAACGATAATTAAATAAATATGTAACAAACGAAATACGTTGTGAAAGCGATGCGAAGCGAATAATCTACCTAAGTGGGTATTTATTTTTATGCGTCGGTGATTGAGCGCGAAGCGGTAATTCAACGGTAATATTTTACAATAATGCGGGATTAAGCGAAATAACCAGTTATAGTAACGATTACTAGCTGGTGTTACAAATCTACAACGGTTTTACCGAGAATTTAACGATATACCCACACCTGTCGGCGAGACAAGTGTTTGGTACAAAACTAATTAGAATACGAGTATTTTTTCCGACTACGAATGGCGAATGGTTATCACTGATTTCAATAACTATCCAGGCTCGTTAGGACCAAATGGAAGCGCGGGTTATGCTAATTTTGCTAATTTTGCTAATTGGCTGTGACGAAAAACATGGAAATTACGTTCTGCCGGGAACACAAGAAAGATTGCAAAACGAAATAAAAGGAAGGATGCACAATACCTTAATTCTCCGGAGACGTCCTCGCGGGTGAGGGGCGGCTGTCGACAGCAGGCAACTGGAGCGCTCGGAGGTTAGGTGCGTGTCGTGAGGAACCGATTGGGCTCGAGAGTCAGCTGTGGACGCTTTTAAGTGATCCCTCTCTCTCGTACGAATGCGAGAAGGCATGTGCGGGAAAGGAACGGGGATAGGACGTCACAGCCAACCAACTTAGTCGTTCAATGACATGAAGCTACAGATAAAAGACTTAACCGTTCTTTCTGCGCAGCGTAACCAAATGACCTTCTGTAGAATTAATTGTTGTTCAGAAGTCAATGAATCAAAACATTCTAAACCTTGGTCCAGGCTAACTGAATTAATATAATTGTCAGGTATTTTTTTTTTTTTTTTTTTTTATCTCTCTTTTCTTGCTATCTGTCTTGTCGACATTCAGCGATTGTTTTGGTTTGTTATTCGGTCTTGTACGGTGCGTGTCCCCTGACACGTCCGTTATCTCAATAGTTGTCTATGTCAACAGATCTTGTGGGATAGTTCTTTTCAGTCTGCGAGGCAGAGTTAGGTCACTCATTAGGTTTTTGGCAAGTATATTTGGGTGTTGTCTTATTTTATCACTATATATTTTCATTCTGTCCTTAATTTCTTGTCTTACTGTTTTGATGTTTAGGTCATGGTGGAGTCTATCATTTGTGATATACCACGGTGCATCAGCTATCATACGCAGCATTTTTGACTGAAATCGTTGGAGGATTTCAATGTTAGAAGTAGCTGCTGTTCCCCACAGCTGTAGGCCGTAGGTCCAGACTGGCTTGATTACACATTTGTAGAGTAACAACTTATTTTCTAATGAGAGTTGGGACTGTCTTCTAATCAACCAGTACATTTTACGTACTTGTTGTCCCATTGCGAGACGTTTGGTGAAAATATGTTTCCTCCACGTCAGGCGTCTGTCAAGATACATCCCCAAGTACTTTACTTCGTCAGCTTGGGGTATTGGTACGTCATTTAGGGTTACGGGTGGGCAGGTGTTTCTGCGAGTTGTGAAAGTGACTTGAACTGATTTTGATCCGTTTGCCTTTATACGCCAGTCTTTAAGCCAGATTGAGATTTCATTTAAGCTACTTTGTAACTTTTGTGATGCTATATCTGGGGATTCATCCGAAGAAAGTATGGCGGTATCATCAGCGAATGTTCCTGTTGTTACTCCGTCTGTACAAGGGAGATCTGCAGTGTAGAGAAGATACAAAATGGGGCCCATGACACTGCCTGCGGCACGCCTGCTTTTATTGCATACAGCGGCGTGACTTCTTCATCCTGCTTGACTAGGAAGTGTCTATCCTCCAGGTATGATTTGATAAATTGGTAATAATTGATTGGGATATTTCTTTTAATTTTATACAGAAGCCCATCATGCCAGACCCGGTCAAATGCCTGTGAAATATCTAAGAAGGCCCCTGTACAGTATAGTTTCTTTTCGAATACAGTATTTATAGTTTCGACGAGCCTATGGACCTGCTCTATGGTGCCATGCTTCTGTCGAAATCCAAATTGATGGTCAGGGATTAGTTCCTTTTCTTTTATTAATGGCATTATTCTGCTCAGGAATAAGATCTCCATAACCTTTGACAATATCGGTAGCAGGCTAATTGGCCTATAAGATGTTACTTCCTCTGGGTTCTTGCCAGGCTTTTTTACCATTATGATTTGTGCGACTTTCCACTGTGCTGGTACAGTTGTTCTTTCAATTATGGAGTTATAGACTTGAGTCAAAAATAATATACCTTCATTTGGTAGCTCTCTCAATAATTTTGCCGTGATTAAGTCATATCCGGGAGCCTTATTCTGATCAAGATTATTAATTGCTTGCTTCACTTCAAATTTAGAAAACTTTTTTATTGGGGGATCCAATTGGTGGGTTTGGTTTAAAAAGTTGTTTATATTTCCATTCTGGGTGGATCCCTGATCAGGGTTCGGCGTGAAGACAGTTTTCAGGTGTTCAGCAAATGTCTGCGCTTTATCACTAGCACTTATAGCCCAACTGCCATCGGATTTGCGTAAGGGAGGTCGATTTGTTATCGGTCGCTTCAGGTACTTCGTTGCCTTCCATAGAGAATAATCTGATGCAGCCGTAGTATCTAGACTCTTCAAATATGCTTCGACTTTCTGATTTCTATGTTCGTACAGTAGGTTTTTTAATTGAGTTGTCAGAGAGTTTAGAGCCCTTTTATCCGCAGGGTGTCTTGTTTGCTGCCAACGCTGTCGCATTCTACGTTTCCGGGCTACTAGTTCGCGTATATTTATAGGATACTCGTATCGACATGGAGGTGTATTCGTTGCTTCAGGAGTAGCGAGCCAGGCAGAGTGTTGCATGCAATAATTGAAGTGCTCGATAGCTTCCTCTATGTCATCATCCGTTTTGAGTGGGATGTTTAAGTTTAATTGCTCAGCTACATATTCTCGTAATTTTAACCAATTTGTTTTACGATTGTGTAGTCGGCATGGTTTTGGTTTTGTCTGTATGTTTTTTGACACCACAATTTCCACAGGTGAATGATCGGAAGAAAGTTCGAGTCGTGAACTGCAAGTAAAGTATGCATCAGCAATTCCCTTGACTATATAAAAGTCAATTAGGTCAGGGGTCTTTTTTATATCTTTCGGCCAGTATGTCGGTTCACCAGAGGAGATGACGGAGAGATTTAGTCTCTCAGCAGCTTTGAGTAGCTGTCGACCTTTTGGTGTGATGATCCGTGAGCCCCAAGAAGAGTGCTTAGCATTATAGTCACCACCAGCTATAAATCGTTGTCCCAATGATGTGAATAATTCCTCATAGTCTTCCTGTTTTATTTTATGTTTAGGGGGGCTATATACAGCCGACACTGTGAATGGTCCAGTCCAGTCATCAACAACTATATTTTTTTTTTTTTTATTCAGTTTTTTTTTTTTTTTTTTGGGGGGGCTTTTATCCTTATTTGGATATGACAACCCCATTGTGTCCATCATTAGAGATTACAAACTCATAAGAAAGGCATCAAGAAGACAGCTACTGCGGAAGCACTGTAAATAAACTACACAGCAACCTCGCTTTATCAGATGTTGGGGATGATAAAATAGTTTGCGCGATTCCTACATCATACTTGTTTATCTTCAGTGCTCCCCTCAGCAACTCTCGCTCCTGGCTATTTTTGACACATTCCATCAAAACATGTTGCAGGTCTTCCTCTACTCCGCACAAATCGCAATTAGGAGAGTCCACTTTTTTCATCATGTATGCAAATTTTTTTGATGGGATGTGTCCAGATCTAAGTCTTAACAATAGTCTCGTCAGATTTCTATTAACTTTCTTTGTTATAAACCATGGCATCCGAAGAGGTTCGGATTGCAAAGTTTTGTACCAGATTCCTTTGTCTCTAGATACTAAGTTAAAGTGTTGTTTCCATTTGTTGTAGTTTAGTATTTTAAATTTTGGTAGTATTTCAGAATGGTCAGGTAATGTGTTAATTTCGATTCCTTCAGTGCATCCTAATTTTGCTAATCTGTCCGCCTCTTCGTTACCATGTATTCCAATATGAGCTGGAATCCATTGCAGTCTCAGCACTATGCCTTGGTCCTGCAACTGTAATATCTTCTCGAGTATTTCGTAGGCTATCGATACACCTCTGACTCCAGAGGCGCATCGAGCCAAATGCTGCAGTGCACTCTTACTGTCCGAAAATATTACAGTGTTGTTCCATTTATTTTGGATGATAAATGATAGAGCTTCTGAAACTGCAACGAGTTCCGCTGACATAATAGTCAAATTATTCTTAATATTAAAACAAACACGATGTTCCACCGAAGTTATATAAAAAGCAGCACCCAAAGTATTATCCTTTTTAGATCCATCCGTATAGATTTTATGCCAACTTAAATATTTTTCGTTCAGTTCATCCAAAACATTACATTTAAGGAAATTACATTCATATTCCGATTTTCCTTTCTTAATACTATCTAAGTTTATTTTAATAACATCTGTGATACGTGTGCATGTTACCCATATATTTTGTTTGAACATAAGTAGTGGATATGAGCAGTGGACATTACAGTGTTTGGTATCATTATATGTAGTCGCAATTAAAGGCTTCTTTTTCCTTTGCCAATATATGTTGTTACATAATAAATAAATAAATAAATAAATAAGTAATAAATAAATAAATAATATGTTCAGCTTATTAACAAGTTGAGTAGTAACATTGTTAGACCAGGATTGGCTTTTTAAACAAAATTTAGCTGCTAGGTATTGCCTCCTTAAATATAGCGGTGGTATACCAAGTTCGCTTTCCATTACATGGATTGGGGAGCTTTTAATAAATCCACCGATTATTCGTAAGGCCTGGTTTTGGACTCGGTCAAGTTTAGACCCTTGAGTTTTAGCACTGTTGTCATATAGAAAGCTTGCATAGTCTATACGACTTCTAATTAATGAGATATAGAGCCTCCTAATATGTCTCTGATGAACTCCCCACGTAGGCCCCGATAAAACTTTTAATAGATTTAGGAATTTGGAAGCTTTTCCAGATATTTCGTTTATATGCTTACTCCAACTTAGGCTACGGTCCAACCACATACCCAGATATTTTATGCATGGTGACATTGGTAAATTATTATTTGCAATAGTTATATTCGGTATAATTCGCCTATGTCCTCTACTAAACACACAGTATTTTGATTTTGTTGCAGACAATTGTAACCCTAATTCTTCTAATAAAACAATAAGTACTTTAAGCGCTTCTTCAATATTTATTTTACACTGATTCAAGTTTTTGTTACTTACGTATATCACAAAGTCGTCTGCATATTGAGAAACCATTACATTCCTTAACATAAAACATATCTTATGTGTTACTATATTAAAAAGTAGAGGTGAAATCGGATCCCCTTGTGCCAATCCATTGGCTGTCCATCTTGTAAGTATAGGTTGGCCGTCATCATCTTTAATCGTTAAATGTCGTTCTCTAAGAAAATTCCAGAAATAATGACATAGTTTCTCGCCTACTTTGATCTCATCCAGAACTCTCACTACTGCTTCAACTAAGATTTTGTTGTAGGCACTGTCTATATCTAAAAAACACGCAATAGTAGGGATATTTTCAGAGTATCCTATCTGAATTTGAGTGACCAACCGTGCCAAGCTATCTATGCATGAGTGTGATCTCCTGAATCCTACTGTAAACTCAGATATAATTTCATTCTTTTCCACATACCACTCTAAACGCTTCCCTATCATAGAATGTAAAATTTTACATATACAAGAAATTAATGATAAAGGACGAAGTTTTTGTTCGGCACCAGATGTGCTCGGTTTCTGAATAGCTATAACTTTAATTTCACGCCATTGTGATGGAATATAACCGGTGTGTAAGATAAGGTTATATAACTTTAGTAAAAACCTTTTTACATCTTCCGGTAAGTTGTAAATCATTGAGTAAGCAATGTTGTCGTCACCAGGAGTGGTATCTTTTTTTTTTAGACAGCATTCAAGCTCTTGCATTGTGAAATCAATTTCCATAATATTATTTTTTGATATGATGTCTGGGGCTTTATTTAGAACTGAATCAGGGGTAAGCGAACATAATAATTCTATTTGTTTGGTGACCGGGATATGAGTCTTTGTTTTTCTATATCCCTTGATCCATCTCATTTTATTCCAAAGTTCGGATGCTGAGGATTTTTCGTCCACAGAGCTGCAAAATCTATTCCAATTTTGGCTGCGGGCTCTAGCTATAACTTTCGTACATTGTTTCATTTGATGTTCCAACGTGTTTAAATTATTGGGGGTGGGATTCCTCCTAAAATTTCTCAGTGCTAATCTACGACGAGCTACAGCCAGAGAGAGTTCGGGAGTCCAGTATGGCTTAGGTTTAAATTTATCTGAAGGATTTGTACATATTTTAATTATAGGAATACTGTCATCTGCTGCCTTGTTTATTTTGACCATTAAATAATCATACATTTCTTGTATATTATGGGAATAGCAATTATTGATTATATCGTTATTACAGAACGTCTCTTTAAGTAAGTTTCTATATTTGTTCCAATCGGCTAACTTTAGGTTGCGCTTTTTGATGTGCCGTGACTTATCATGATGATTTTTCGACATTTTGATGATCAAATGGTCGCTGCCTAAGTTTTCTTGAAGAGTTTTCCAATAAAATTCTGTAGCAATATCTGTTGATGTAAAAGAAATATCTGGTGAAGTCTGCCTTAAGATACCTTCTACTAGTTTAATACGCGTAGGAGCCCCGTTATTAAGAGAGATTTGTCCATATTCTAATGATGCATCAAATATTTGTGTTCCCCTCGAATCAGTCTTGTACGACCAATTCGTGTGGTGACCATTGAAGTCACCGGCTATCAATGATTTACTTCTGAATTTTTCAAATATTTCTTCCCAATCGCAAGTTTGTGTTGGTTTTGATGATGGACAGTATATAGAGACAACGTTTTCTAAGTTACTGCAGTTTAATAATTTAACGTGTAATATTTCTATACCTGAATTCTTAATATTAATAGGACTGGCGTGTGCTTTAACTGATTTATGGACTATGATAGCTACCCCACCATAGCCATCCAATCTATCTTGTCTGTAAACATTATATGAGTTAATATAGAGAGTTTCTTCCGAATCCAACCAAGTCTCACTAATAATCGCTACATGAATTTGCTCTGTATTTAAAAGCTCCACAAAGCTTAGTAATTTAGGCTTAATACTCTGTGAGTTCCACTGCAGTATGTTAATAACAGAATGATAATAGGAGCTGCTATCCATTAAACATTGACAGTAAGTATTGTATCAAGTTAACATTATTAAACAGACTAAATATACATTTCTTAACATCTTCATATATTAATTTTATGCACGTTACAATTTTTTCTTCTAAACTCTTCTCAGACAAAATAATGTTTTTCAATTTCAAAATAAATTTCTTAAAATCAAATCTGTACTTATCTACTATTTTATTGCGGTTACTTCCCTCGTCGTTGATATCAGTCCAATCTTCTTGTGTTGTCATAGGTACCTCTTCTGTAAAACTTGGTTTTTCTTTTTGCTTCTTTCTCTGTGATGGACTTATGTCACGGCCTTTTTTACTCAATGGATTTCTTTTAGTCGGCCTATCTACTGTGTTTCCTTTAACTCCATTCTTAGCTACTATATAACTGTAAGTTTCTATGGAGTTGTTCAATACTGGTGTCGTCATATGTGTTGACGGTTGGTTAAATTCTTGAATATTTGTATTTATTTCTTTTTGTACGTTTGTGTTTATTTTTTTAGACGAATTATATATTTCTAAAGCTTTTCTGTACGTAGCATTTTCCTTGGCCATAATTGCTCGGATATTTTTTTCTTTAATATATAAAGGGCATTGTTTGTCTAATACTAGGTGGGGACCCTTGCAGTTTAGACATATGTAATCTTTAATCTCACAGTTTTCATGTTGCCCCCCGCATTTAGGACAGATTCTCATTTTAACTGGGCAGTATTTGAGATAGTGTCCAAACTTCCAGCATCCTGTACATTGCGTTACCGGGAATACAAAAGGATCCACTCTGAATCTGCATCCATACGCATATACGTATGGCGGTAAAATGGAACCTTCAAAGCATATTCTTATAGTCTCACTGTCCACCCATAATTCGTTTGAGCTGATTCGTTTTAATCTTTTGATTGCTAATATTTTTGCTTCGCTTTCCAAAATATCCATAATTTCTGCCTCGTTTAACTCCATGTCAACACCTTTAATTATACCAAAAGACATCGTTGACTCATACGTCATATGGCATTTACATCCTATTTCTATGAATTTCTGGCATTTTATCAACTTTCCAGCATCCTCATTTGAGGCAAAGCGGACAAGTACTTTATATGGGCTTTTATATTTAATTCTTATTATATTTTTTATATTTTCATTTCTCAGCAACTTCGCAAACGCCATTTGTTTAGGCAGAACTTCTACCGATGATACACAAACTTCATTATAAGTACCATCATTATTTTGTTTTTCTTCTACCCTCCGGTTCTCATTTGTGTTTTGTAAAATGCCCTGGTAATTCTCTGCATTATTCGAATTACTTCGAATAAGGAGTTTAGGCTGCTTGTTAACGGTTATATATTCTTCTATACTACTGTCATCTTCCCTCTCTTTTCTTTTTTCAACGGATATTAAGTTTTTTCTTCTGTTTTCAACATTCTCGGTCATATCATCCAGCGCAATTTCACATTCTTTGAGTATTTCTGAATCACTTTTATCACTATTAAACACTAAATCGTCCTCCTCGTTATCATCGTCCATTATTACTGTTTTTGTTTTCCGGGTAGTTAATTAATTCACGGAGCGATTGCTACTAAGCGTGCGCCCGACGCAACAGACCGCGCAAAACTGAACAACTATATTTGTTACCTGGAACTCACTAGTACATAACAGTAGTTCAAGGTCTCGTGGTGTCTGATGTTATTTTTTATTAACACTGCGCTTCCTCCATGTGCTGTACCATCTGGGTGTGTCGTGTGGTAGAATTAATATTTGTCTAATGTAAAGTGACTCTTCTTAGTAAAATGCGTCTCTGAAATAAGTAGAATGTCGATATCATGCAAAATTATAAATGATTTCACCTCAAGGGTGTGTTGTGTCAGCCCATTGGCGTTCCATGTGACTATTTTGAGGGAGTCGAATTTGTCAGTCTTGTCGTGAGGGTTAAAATTAGGTTAGTCATTGTAGTCAGCTGCTCCATCATTTGTTTCATCATTAACAATAACTCGCGTATTTCATTTGAGCTTTTGTCTTCAAAGGCTTCTACTTTGTTTTCATTTTTATTTTTAAGTAGTGCTTCCCTGTAAGGTGCGTCGTGAGAGTTTGTGTGATTTTTGTCGTGTATTGATTGATCCGTCAGCTGTATGTGTCGCTGTAGAGTTGTTTTCTTAATTGTGTCGGGTTTTCTGGGCAATTTAATTTTTTGCAGCTCCCTGTATACCTGACATCCTTTATAGTTGGCCGGGTGGTTTCCATCACAAAGTACACACTTAACTTGATCCGATCGTGTTTTCCGTGGGCATTCATTTGACAAGTGATCGCCGGCACATTTGATGCATTTGGGGTTTCGGCGACAATATGCTTTAGTATGTCCATACTGCTGGCATTTTGCACACTGGGGTATCTCTCGCTTAGGTCGGGGGGGTTCGAAGGACACTCGACAGTTTAGGAGGTATTTAATATCATATATGCTTTTGTTGTTTTTATTTGATTCTACTTCTACAAAGAACATAGGTAAAGGTTTATTTGTTTTTCTTTGTTTGATATTCCAAACGTTAGTACATTTGTGGCCAAGTTCAGCCATGGAGTGGGTCAATTCATCTACGTCTGTAGAAGGGTGAATGTTTTTGAGTACCACTTTAAAGGTTCTGTCCTGTTTAGGTTTATATGTATAGAATTCTGTGTTTTTCATTTCCAATTGTTTTACTATGTTTCTATAAACATCTGATGTTTTTGGTTGTATTCTTACTTGGTCATTATTTAAAATTTTAAGCTCATAGTTGTCACGTGCAATTTCGTTCAAGAGACTAATGAGCGGTTGTATGTTTTCAACCTTATCTACATAGATCGGAGGAGGTTTTACAATTTTCTCTGTTTGTTCCTGAGACGATTCAATATCGAGTTGTGCGAAACTATTTTCTGTAGAGATTGGTTGTGTTTGTGACAGCCAGTATGTGTTCAGTTTAGCTAGCTTTGATGGTGCTGTAGTATTATCTGGGCTCCTCATTCGTTTGTTATTTAATACTTCTCGTCAGTTATCCGTATTTTTGTTATGTGTGTCTTCGTTTATTTCGGGTGGTTGGTCCGCAGTTATTTGGATTTCGCTGATTGAGTTTGAGCGAGGTCTGTTCTCAAACATTCCTTTATGGAAGATCTGTTGAGTCAGGGTTTTAGGTGTAGTATTTTTATTAATGGTTGCTTGGTTTTTATCATTCATGATTGTTCCCACGAGTAGGGTCGATCTAACGGTCGCTCCTGGGGTGACGCCCATTCCCAGAGAGAAGGCTATTTTCAACGACGGTTCGCCCGTTCCGTCGAGATTGTTCTTTCGTTCGACCGTTCTTTCTGCGCAGCGTAACCAAATGACCTTCTGTAGAATTAATTGTTGTTCAGAAGTCAATGAATCAAAACATTCTAAACCTTGGTCCAGGCTAACTGAATTAATATAATTGTCAGGTATATTAAAAATTTTATTATTATTTAATGTGCTGTCTAAAGTTATCAAAAATGCTTTGCAAAAATCCATACCTAAAATGATTGGAGTAATTATGTTGGGAACTATGTAGAATTTTATAACTTTAATTTTATTTAAATAATTAGTGGGTAACTGCATAAAACCTAAACATTGAATTCTTGAACCATCTGCAGCCCTTACATTTTGACCTTTTGGTAATTTAACTAACTTAAATCCATATTTCATAAATAATTTATGTGAATTATCCCCCAATATTGAGCAAACCGCTCCAGTGTCTAGCAAACCATAAACTTCCAAATCTAAAACTTTTACCAATAAATGTGGTCGAATGTCATGTGTCTTAGCTTCAAAGTGAGCCACATCAATATGTGATGGGAAAGATGTTAAATTAATCACTAAGTTTTTGTGACTCACGTTAATTAGTTTTTTGAGCACTTAGGACAGTTAGTTCTTTTAACGCCTTTTTCACTACATTTAAAACAGACCAAATCCTTTGAAGTTTTACACTTACTCGTGAAATGATTTGTGCTGTTACACCTAAAACATTTTCTCCCTTTTGCTTCTGAAGTAGAAGGAGCGTCAACGACAGCAACTGGTTCTCCAGACCTATCTGACCTTGGTTTATGATCAGTTTTCTTCGTAGGCTGAAAATCCTGACTAAGTTTCGCTTTTGAGAGGTTAGGTTCTACAAATTGTTCTGACCTAGCACGAGCAAGTTCTAATTTCTTACCATACAAAAGTAGATCTTTAATGGAATTAATATCTAGTAATGCCATTTCCCTCATATACTCAGGTCTTATGTTGTGCATTAGGATTTCTAATTGTTCATCGTCAGAGAGAGGTCTAGACAATCTATTAAACATACCCTGCATAAGTGACAAATATACTATTATTGTCTCTTGCTTCGCCTGCGTACGGGAGCGTATTTCCTGAGTCAACCTATAATCAAGATCAGGAATGTCGAAATCTTCCCTTAAACGAGCAAGTAAATGTTTATATGACGTAAAGGTGTGTTTGTATGATCTAAACCAATGTAATGCAGACTTATCTAAAAGATCTGCGAAAGCAATCAATGCACGATCTGCAGATATACTTCGAGCCTGTCTCAACTCTTCTAAACGTTCAATGAAACTCCTAACACATGTAGTACCGTCATACTTTAAATTTAAAGAACACAGATTAATTGGTCTATCTTTAACAACTACCACTTGTGTTTTTTCTGCTGATTCATTTTCAGAGGAGGGATCATGAGTAGACTGCATCTCCTCTTCATCAGAGCCATCCTCTAAAGATGTTATCAACGTTACCAATTTATTTTTAAGTTCGATTAATTCCGGTGATTTATCATTCACGCGTGAAATTCTCATCAAGTAATATTGCGAACGAGCTAATATTCGCTTAACAGTGGAGCTATCTCCCTCGGTTATATCCCTATAGTAGTATATTATTGGGCATTCTACCCCACCTGCCGTTCCTACGGCTCACTCCGTTCGCCTTCGTCACTGGTGGGGTAGAATTCCCAATAATATTTCTGATATCGATGGTTGTGGAATAGAATTTACCTGTCGTTCCTTCGTTCACCTCTGTCAATTTCAGCTGAAAATTGGAGGGTACGTTTTGACGTTTCGTTTTAAGAAACACGAATTACCGCTCAATATCATAGCAGGATTCTTGGTGAACAACACATTTTTTATAACGGTACCAGACGGTTCTTATAGCCTTAAGACGAGGAAAACTTTGCTTGCGCGATGTAGGATTTGTTAGTTCATCCGATGTGTCATAGATGGAGCTGTAGTACTTTTTGTAGTGGAGGCATATTTTTTGTGTAAATCGTTTCATAGAATCAACTACCTTGCTACCTCAGTTTACCTTGCTACCTTGATACCGTGTTACCTTGAGTAAATATTATCTCATCACGCCGTATAAATGTTTATGTAATTGTTTAATTGACCCATTATTGATAAACCGTTTCAATGAGTCACCATGAAATTTGTAAAACAACCACAATCATTACATGTAAACAAACTCTGCGTTCAGACTCGGGAGGAATCTGGCTTTCGGCATGGAGAATTATTACCTAAATCCATACGATGCATTATTTGCGGGCCGTCAAATTGTGGAAAAACCAATTTATTAATTGGCCTTCTTTTGCATGAGAATGGTGTAAGATTTCAAAATGTTTATGTATATTCGAAAACCGTGCAACAACCTAAATACATTTTTTTAGAAAAAGTTTTGCAACGTGTACCGGGCATTACATTTCATAAGTATCATGAAAATGAGCAAGTACTTAGTGTTCACAACGCAAAATCGAATTCTGTAATTATATTTGACGATGTGGCTTGTGAAAATCAAAGCAACATGCGTGATTATTTTGCAATGGGAAGACATAAGTTTATAGATTGTTTTTATCTAAATCAATCATATAGTAAAATTCCTAAACAGTTGATAAGAGACAACGCGAACCTAATCGTACTTTTTAAACAAGATGAAATTAATATGAGACATGTTTATGAAGAACACGTCAATACTGACATGAGCTGGAGTGAATTTCGTGAAATGTGTTCAAAAATATGGAGTGAACCATTCAATTATGTCGTAATTAATAAAGATTGCTTCAAAAATAAAGGTTGTTATAGAAATAAGTTTGACACTTTCGTAGTCTTTGATTAAGGATACAAATATAAAAGACTGCATCTACACGACTTCACTATTCTTCACACGACGCTACACCGAATAGGGTCAATTTTACTAATATGGATAAATCATTGAAAAGACAAATTGTAAATGCTGCAGAAGCTGTAAAGAAGAAAGTACGCAAAATGCGAAATTTTGAGATTGATACTAAGCAAGCGCTGGATACAGTTTTTAAGCCTGTAACAGAACCTCTGAACTTAATTGCTAAAGCTAGCAAGCAAACCCCTTGTCCACGTGCTATTGAAAATGAAGATTCTGAAGTCCCTTTTATAGATGAAACTTTGCAGAAAGAAGGATCAGAAAGGGATGAAGATGAATCCGAATTTTACAGTGACTCTTCGTATGAATCAATAGTTGATCAAAATCAAAATACATCATCCTGGTCAGTATCTTCAGAAGCGTTGTCAGACATTCCATTTGGGGTCAGAGTAGAACGCGATAAACTGATGTTAGGTTCTGCTCCCATAATAATTAACGATCAATTTATAATCGTGGCTGGTAATAAATATAAAAATACATCCGGTTTAAAACAACTGCTGCTGAAAAAAGATCCCGATTTAAGTTTGGTTACTGAAGACGATAAACAAAATTATAAGTTGATGTTACTACATACAAATGCTCATAGACGTGACTATGATCCGAAAAAAGCTATTAAGAGTAACAAGGGAAAAAAGTATATGGATGTAATAAAACCTTTATTTACATTGCAAAACGATTTAACAGAAAAAATTAATATACCTAAAGGGAAAGGCTTGCTAATGTTGAAAAAAGTTAATAAAGATACTGATTACATATATTGGGATGATCCTAACGAGTTAGTTGAAAGATTAAAGCTACTTATAGCGTCTCGTGAAGCTGGAAATACAGGAGTAGATAACGAAATATTATCCATCATAGAGGAACTACGTGAAGGTCATTTAATAAGTAAATAAATATCTTGAAAAATAAATATTGTTTTCATTTTACTTGAAGCTTTCATTCTGTAAATACAGTCATAATGAATATAGATAAATTTGGTCATCATGTTCACAAAAGAATGCGTTTATCAGAACTGTTCGAGTTTAATGAAAATGCATTGATTAAATCAGAAAGTGGAGAATTTGATTTAAAATCGACTAGATTGAGAGGAATTAGATCACCCATAGAAGCTGATGACGCTGTGAATAAGAGTTATGTAGATCTGATAAATGCGAATACGTTGAAAGAAGTAAATAAGCTAATCGGATCATTGCGTTCTCAAATCATAAGAGACGCACAGAATACAGTTCAAGCTACTTTAAAAGCAAGGATACCAGAGGTTTTAACTCAATTGCAAGATAAGTTTGACCCCAAAGCAGGTGTAGACAAAATACTTCAGAAAACTCTGTAATGGCAAAAGAGCAAATTGTAAATGAAATACACAAAGCGGCACGACGAAATTTTCTCCGGCGTTCTGTTATTTTGAAAGGAATTCACGATTTATGGCAAGCGGATTTAATGGACATGCAAAACCTGAAGAAGTCTAACAAAGGTTACAATTACATTTTAGTGGTCATTGACTGCTTCTCGAAGTATGCGTGGGCTAAACCGATAAAATCAAAAAATAAATTTGATGTTACTCGTGCTTTTGAAGACATATTGCTTAATACTCGTAAAAAACCTGTTAACTTACAAACCGATAAGGGAACTGAATTTTACAACAGCACTTTTCAAATGCTTATGAAGAAGCACAACATAAACCATTACTCATCGTTCTCCACTAAAAAGGCATCAATTGTAGAGAGACTTATTAGAACCTTGAAAAATCAATTATATAAATATTTTAGCCTTAACGGGAATTACAAGTGGTTTGGTCTACCATTGGAAGATATATTGAATAAATATAATAACACAAAACATCGCACTATTCAATTTAAACCAGTTGATGTGAATAAATCCAATGAATCAGTAATTAAAAAAATAATAACAAAAACAAATAAACATGATTCAGTTCAATGGAAGCCTAAATTCAAAGTTGGTGATTGTGTTCGCATAAGTAAATATAAACATAATTTTGAGAAAGGTTACACTCCTAATTGGTCCACTGAATTATTTGTTATAAAAAAGGTTAATAAAACCTTACCAGTAACATATCACTTAGAAGATCAGCGAAAACAAAACATATTAGGAAGTTTTTACGAGCAAGAACTTCAAAAATCGAATTATCCTGATGTTTATTTGATAGAAAAGGTTTTGAAAAAGAAAGGTAATAAATTGTATGTCAAATGGTTAGGTCTTAATAGCGCAGAAAACAGTTGGATTGAAAAAGCTGCAATAACGAGCTAAGATATTATAATATAATCATTTCCTTTTTTTATTTCTGTCATTATACTTTGAGTAATGCAGGGTGGTGGACTAGTCAACGACATAATTAATAATTTACCATTTGAAGTTCATTTGCCTGGCTACAATTACTGCGGACCAGGTACTAAACTACAGAAACGCTTAGCACGAGGTGACCGAGGTGTAAATAAGCTAGACGAAGCTTGTATGCACCACGACATTGCATATGCAAACCATCCAGATTTAACAAATCGTCACAAAGCTGATTTACAACTACTTAATATGGCTAAACAAAGATTGAAATCAAAAGATGCGGGGAAAGGTGAAAAACTAAGCTCTTGGCTAGTGAGCAAAGTCATGAAAGCCAAACTGAAGTCTGGATCTGGGGTCAAAACATTTAAAAGCTTAGTTTCAAAAATAAAATCAAAAATTAAGAAACTCAAATGCAGCGATAATAAGACTTTGATAAAAGCAGCATACTTAGCAGCAAAAAAAATATTTCCAAACGCCTGTCATCGAATTCGGGTACCACGAGTAATACCTCTACCAAAGACTGGAGGAGTTCTGCCTTTGATCCCAATTTTCGCTGGTTTATCGGCTTTAGGAACTTTAGCTGGTGGTGCAGCGGGTATTGCAAAAACCGTTAATGATTACAAAGCCAGCAAACAACATTTACAAGAATCGGAACGTCACAATAAAGCTATGGAGGCTTTAATGGTGGGCAAGGGATTATACATAAAGCCGTATAAAAGTGGTAAAGGCCTGTTTATAACATCTTCAAAAAACTGAAAAATATGCTGCCCGATCGCCCTCTAACTAATGTGGACATTCAAAAGTACTCAAGAGACATACCATATTTCCGTGGGGTATATATGAAGGATCGGTTACCTAAGAAGCCGAAACAGATTGAATGTGGTATCGTTAACTTAGATGATTCTAAGAACAATGGAACGCATTGGGTAGCTTATGTCAAAGTTTACAATTATTGTGAATATTTTGATAGTTATGGAAATTTAAAACCACCTATGGAGTTGATACGATATTTCAAAAATTGTAATGTGTTTTATAACTATACAAGATATCAAACATTTAATTCGGTAAATTGTGGTCATTTATGTTTAGAATACTTGTCGACTTTTTGGAATAAAATTATGTTATAAATTATATGCTTTTCTTTAATTTCAATCATTTACAAGATGTCACTCACTTTGTCTATAACTGGAAACTCGTCAGTGTTATCTACGTACTATCCCAATACGTTACAACTAGATGGAGAGTATGAGTGTGCATTATTGCACTTTTCAACATTTAATGCTATTCCAAACATTGATAAAAGTAATAATAGATTCTATTATGGTTCTAACGAAGTTATTGAAATACCAGAGGGTACTTATGAGTTGCAAGATATCAATGATTATTTAAAATCCAAAATAAAAGATGCATCGATTAAGTTACAGTGCAATAATAATACTTTGAAAACTACTATCTTCTGTACAAAAGACGTTAACTTTATAAAAGAAGACTCTTTTGGAAGACTTTTAGGATTCAACAAACAAATCTTGAAAGCAAATAAATTGCATGTGTCACAGTCTCCAGTCAACATTCTACCTACGACCGTAGTCAGGATTGAATGTGATATTGTAAGCGGTTCATACATAAACGGTGAACCAAGCCACATTATTCACGAATTTGCACTCAATGTGCCACCTGGTTACAGGATCATAGAAATCCCGAAGAACGCAATTTACTTTCCAATCAATCAAAACAACATAAGCTGCATACATATCAGGTTATTGGATATAAACAAACGATTAATCAATTTACGTGGTGAAGAAGTGCAGGTATATTTACATCTTAGAAGAAAAAAATGATTGATTACAATAAAAATGTGTCTCAACAAGTAAAGAATATCAGTTCTGCTCAAGCTACCTATCAAATAAGACCTCTATCTAAGAAGATAGGAAATAAGAAGAAAATAAAATTAACAAAAGACAATAAAGCATTTCTTAGAGCGATCGGATTGCTAAAATGAATATCTTAGACGTTTTATCAGCTCCGACCTTTGATAATACTATAGAAGGAATCGAATTTCATTCCTACAAACCATATGTAACGAGTTTCAACAGGAACGATGAAATCCGCATACCCATCAATCAACAGGACTTATACATATTACCATCAGCTAGCACCCTATATTTGGAAGGAACTGTAATCGTAAGCAAAAAAGATTCGAAGGACAAAGCCGCTAGTGTTAATTTCACGAACAATGCTCTACTCTACTTGTTTCAAGACATTAGGTATGAGCTAAATGGAGTGGAGATTGATAAAATAAAAAATGCTGGTATAACAACAACCATGAAATCACTAATTTCAATGAACGAAAGTGAATCAAAAACGTCTAATGCTTGGGGGTGGAATATTGATGGCATAAAAAATGTTGATGGAGGAAGATTTTCAGCTTCTATACCACTTCGTAACCTCCTTGGGTTTGCTGAAGATTTTAAAAAAGTTGTAATAAATAGTAGACATGAACTGATATTGTTACGAAGTAATACTAATTTGAACGCTGTAAAACTTAATACTGGCGAAGTAGTAGATGATGTTCAGATCAACAAAATCATATGGCGCGTACCGCATGTTAAAGTATCAGACAAAGAAAAAATTGGTTTGTTAAAAGTATTAGAAAAAGATCGTCCACTTCAAATGATATACAGAAATTGGGATCTGTACGAATATCCAGCTTTACCTAAAACTACAAAACATACCTGGTCTATCAAAACTTCATCTCAAATAGAAAAACCAAGATACATTATTATCGGACTACAGACAAATAGGAAAAGCAATGCAAGTTCGGACATGTCTCAATTCGATCACTGTCATGTTCGAAACGTTAGAGTATATCTCAATTCAACTTATTTTCCGTATGAAAACTTAAATGTGAGTTTTGCTAATAACAGAATCGCTTTATTATACGAGCAATACACCAGATTTCAACAGTCGTATTACGGACGTCGTCCGGAGCCCATATTAAGCGAAAAACAGTTTAGAGATTTAGCACCGCTGTTTGTCATTGATTGCTCTAGACAAGCGGATAATCTAAAGACAGGTCCGGTTGTAGATGTGAGAGTAGAAATTGAGAGTGATTCAGAGATACCAGATCAAACTTCAGCATACTGTCTCATTCTGAACGATTGCATTGTTGAATACAAACCATTAAGTAACATTGTTAAGAAGATATCATGAAGGCGGATACTATTATAGTGGAACTCCAAGGATTTAAAGATTCTATAAATAATTTTATTGTCAAAGAATTGACCATTGCGAGTCAGGATCATACACAGACGTTCTTGGTAAAACCACCATATTCATTCCATTACCTAACACAAGAAGAAAAAAAACAGGTGAGGTGGCTAGAAAGAAATCGAGGAATTTACTGGAGCGAGGGCTACATAGACTACAAAGAGTTTCAACGCGTTATTTTACCATACTTAGAAAACAAAAAAATTATCACGAAGGGTTTGGAAAAGATTAAGTGGATTAAAGAGTTATGTACAAACTGTAAAGTGATCGACATAGGTGAGAAGGGATGTCCTAATTTTTCAGAATTAAAAAGAAAGTTTTGTAAAAATAAAACTGATTTTAATTGTGTGAATCATAAAATGAATTGTACATTGAATAATGCTGTCTGTATAAGGAAGTGGTATTTTTATAATAATATGTCTGTATTTAATTTGTTTTAATTATTATTGTGTTCAACATTTAATAAAAATGTCTATCTAATAAGAGTGTTTTATTTATTATAATCAGGGTAACCTACATAACAGACTTTAAATTAGCTGCAGCAAAATGATATTTCTTATGAATTTATGATAAAAATGCAAATATAACATGATTTTAAACGAATTATTCTAATAAAAATACTGAAAGCAAATAACCTACAATTATTATCATTACACTAGAGCTAATTTAGAGTTCGAGTATAAATAAATTAATGATAATACAAAAAAAAAACAATTTAAATAATGAAACAATTTATTTTTATGTAGTTTATTACAATATATAGAATTTAAAACTTATATTGAATAATTATATTATACTTACTAAACTTATATTAATTATAGTGAATATTTATATATTCAAAACTTATACAATATAAAAACTTAAAACGTTTACACATACCTATACGTCATACATTCCTAACAATAATATAAGTACCCATTAATAATTATGATATAACTTACATAATTTATTACTGCTTATTACTACAAATTAAATACAACAACTTATAAAGTAGACACTTACAAAATAATGATACCAGTTAATAATAACATCTATCCCCACAAAGATTTTTTGATATTTTATTAATTAACGCATGCGTCTCGTCCATAACATGGTCCTCCGATTCAGTCACTACATATTGAGCACTTAACATTACCACGTCATGATTGTCACTTGTAGGTTCTTGTTGTTCGCTGATATCCAACACTTGTACCTGGATCAGTCGTAAACCTTTTTTCTTCTCATTGTTTATGACGAATGATTGACTTGTAGGTAGAGATGACTTCTGTTTTAGACACTCCCGCCTTGTTCGAGGCTTCTTGTTGACAGGTCTGCAGTCTTGTCTTGCCCTAGAATCCATGTTGAGAGGATTTTGTTGTTCTGAGAAATCTGGGATATGCCAGCTTAAACTCGGGGTCGGAAAACGTTGAGCGTATTGTGAGTAGTCGATAATATCTGGAGAATCACACATTTTTGATGATCTGAAATAAACAAAATAGTCATTAATATTATTTAATTTTATAACAAAAGAGGAAATTTATAAAGATACACAAAACAGAATATACTTACGAATTATTTGCTTTGAACCGATGTGTCCACTCCAACAAGTGACTGCGTAATGAAATGACAGACTATCAATATTGCTTATGATGTATGAATATTCTGGTGTAACCATAGTCTGTACAGTACAATTGAATTCGACAAGTTTGAACCTGTATCCTTGTAGACAGCGCGAACACCTGATAAGTGTTGTATTTCTCAATGCAGCGCGCCTGTGCCGGCGCGTGCTTAGTCATCAGGAATTGTATAGATTTTATACATACGTATATAATTTTGCTTAGTACTTGCTTTATTACTGCTAACCAATTTCAAGTTTCAACATGTTTGAACTCGTGCCCGAGCACCTGTTCGGTGTCAAATTCTACACCGCGCATGCATCTTCAAAGCGATCCAGTATTTTGTCACAATTTTGACGACACATTTGGCGCATTGGTTATGAGCTCGTCATCGCGTCACAATGGTAAGTATTAGTATATGAATGTGCCAAATTCAGTGTCGCGGGTTCGATTCCCGCACGGAACATTAAGTATTTGTTCCGGTCTGGATTTTGTTTTTATGTTTTTTTCGTCATTATTTTATTAAATATAAAAATAATACTCTGAAAAAATTAGCAAATATGAGCCTGGATCAAAACATCTGTTGATGTACCTTAGGTGCATTGTTATCAATCAGGAATAGAAATGAAACAGATTTATGAACATAAAATATTATTTATTTAAGTATAATTATATTTAGTAGGTGTACATAAGTATCAATAAAAGTAAACTTATATAAGACCTATATAGGTACCTAAGGTTGTATAGAGTATTCCTAAACACTGTAGTATTCTTAAACACTGTTTAGCTCTAACTAGTACAAGGGACACCAAGAATACACACATTTTAGAATTGCATACATAATAAAGTCAGGTTCAAAGTAACTTCTGTCGATACTATTTGAATTACATTACACAAAAATATTACATTATTCACATTAAAAGAATAACAATCATTTTATAATAGTAGGTAACACAGTAGGTAGGTTGAAAGATTATCTAACTATCCATTCAGGACATCATAAGTTTTATCATTTACAATCAATAAAATACATATTAAAAATGTAACTACTGTAATTACATTTAAATTGTGGTAATGCATTACATAAATATAGTTGCGTTACCCCAGGCTAAAGTAGAAACTTTATCAAACGATAGCATTCGTTTATCATCATTGCTCGAAAGTGCTATTTTATTTACGTCCTGAGTGAATATTTCATGTTTTATTGATCTAAACAATACATTTTTTTTGCGAATAACATTGCAATTGTACAAAACATTTTTATAGTCTAACATATTTAATTTTTTGGTAATACATTTTTTTGTACCTTTTGCCTTTTGAATTGTTTTGTTTAACGTTTTAATACAATAAAGCTTTGAGCGCAGTCCTACGAATTCTTTGATAATGTTGCCCCCCATTTCATCCTTAAATAGTCCTGGAACCTTCTTATTAATAATTGGTAAGTTATACTCATTGCTACAGTCATAATTGCTGGTATCTAAATATTTTAGAAAATGGAGCTTGAAGTCTTTATAAACATCATTACTCTGTACATCATATACTAGACTATCTGTGTCAGTATAGCACAATTCAATTCGGTTACCATAAAAAGGTTTTATGATAGAGTAGTGAAAGTCGTACATGTGAGTCTTAGACAATTCTAATACTGCAAACCCTATGTAAATTGGTTTATTAAGTATAATACGCACAGGCTTCATTTGGATTGCCACTAGATCATCAGAAAATACAGAGGCGCTATGAAAATATGGGCTGGCTATCAATTTTTCAGCACAAGTAGTCTTTTTTGTTTTATTGTTTGAGTCACACCACTTGTTTACTAACTTTACGTCTATTCGATGTTCATTATTTTCCAAAGTCTTTCCGAAAATACTATTGTTTAATAATTTGAAAAAGTCTTGTTCAAACGTTGACTCTGCTTTTTGACGTAACTGGGTGTTAATATCAATATACTGCTTTAAAAAACAACTTTGCTTAAATATAATAGCGCGATGGATTCTTCTTAATACTAAACCGTGCTGTAAACATTTTTTTAAATGTACGTAATGAATAACATAGTGATATTTATCGTACAAATTAGGTATTAGCTTTTTATTCTTACCACCAGGTGGCAAGCATTTTTCTGGACAAAAGGGAAAGTCATTGTGTTGCATGTGCAAATTCTCCGGATATATTAAATCAACCTCAAGAATGTAACCGTTTTCCGCAGTATCACTGATGTTTGCTAAGTTCAATTGTAAAAAATCAATTTCTTGTCTATTCATAAATTTAAAATCGGAATAGGGTAGGGATTGACACATGCTATAACCATATAAGTTGTTACAATCTAAATATATGATAAATGAATTTGGACGTGTTGGATCGTAAGTATCTAAATATTTATGATTGGCTTTGACATGTCTTTTAGAACACATACAAACACCTCCTCGAATACCTTTTTGTATCATTCTAAAAATTTCAATATCACTAATCAATTCTAATTTAACTCCTGTTTTTAAAAGCATTGCATCAAAAGATAGACTTGGTGCTGTAAGATAGAACGCGGGATCGAGATTGTAATGTAGTTTACAAGTTTTTCGAAAATTTTCAAATACATCTGTTAGCAATAGAACATCTGTTTTGAGATACAAATCTGTGTACATACCCATGTTTTGAATATTAAATACTGACCAAACAGACCGAGCGTGTTCATAGTCTTCGTCGGTCACTGTCTCATTAGTTATGGAGTTAAAAAAATATTTTTTAGATGGTAAACATATATCTTCATAACGTTCCCATTGAGACATATAGTCATATGGATACACTCCTTTACGAGTCAGTAGGTTAAATTGTTTTTTATTAGGAAAATAAGATTTTAATTGTTTAAATTCTTGTTTTTTCATGGTATTAACCAACTTTTCTAAGCTAGTTCCTAAAAACTTGAAAGAATCTACAAACCGGACCTGGATGCTTTCCCCGGTAGAAATCGGAATAAATTTAGTGAATGAAATATAGTTTTCTTTTGTTTTAGGTATCACTTTAATAGATCCAGGAGCTTCACCTAATTCTTTTATGAAAAGGTGGCAATCGTATCCGGACAAATTATGAAAAAATACTGGCAAAAATGTAGGTAGTTTGTATTGTAAGTTACAATAACTATGAGCTGCGCCACGATATTTACCAGTCAAGTGACAATGATCGCGAACCCTATCGCCAAACAAGAACTGCTCACAAATATAACATGTTATCGCGTTTTCAAAGTCGTGAGCATTATCATTTGAGTAAATCATAGGAGCATTATTTTTTAAAATATCGTAAATTTTTTGTGCATCTGTATAGATAGACTTCACAAAATTTGATACACAATCCGAACCGCGATAAGAAACGTAACGATTGTGGCTTTCGTCTAGCGTACACGTAATATGATAAGCGAAAGCTACAGGCACATGTCGCTGTCGCGTTATAGTACTCGCCTTAGTAGGGTCAGGGTCACAAGATTCATACCGTTCTAGCATTGTCTCAAAATCTGCGTATATAACAAATGGTACAATTTGCTTTCTATTATAATTTTTAAACTGTATAAAAGAACCCATTGGAGGTAGTTCAGTGGCGACACCTCCACAACTATGCGAACTAAGATCATCGCATGAATTAAAAAACATTAAACAAATGTCACAAAAGTACAGTTTACTGTGGTGTTTTGTTATTTGATTTTTAACAAGTCGCGGCAAGTCTTTAATGAGACAGTAATGTGATAAATCATCTCTTTCTAAATAAAGTAAATGAATCACCTTTCCGTTCAAGGTTTTTGGTTTGTAAAGCGGTCCTATAACGGTATTATTTTTTAAACCATAAATGTAAATGCAAATTTCGGGGTTATTCACTTCGAATCGCGCAATATCTGAGAAATTCACTGGAAATGATATATCCTCTACATTTAACACATTACGAAAATCAGGGTAAGAAGATACTCTTTCAGGATGACTCTTAGCTGGATATAAAGCGGCAACAACAGACCATAAAAAACAATATTCGTCATTATTGTGGATATTAACACATGCTTTTTTCGATTTTATTGCAGACGGCAATTCGATAAAGCCTGAACCGCGCAAAGGCTGATATTTGTTAACATTTATTTCCAAATGAGAACTGCTCAAGAATGTCCATCCACTGTCTCGGTCCTGAAATTCTTCTATCTTTTTTGTTAAAGTGTTTTTTACTTGAGACAATAATGAATCAAATTCATAATTCTGATGTATAGTAACGTTTTTTGTGGCAAATGATTTCATCTCTTGAGAATCATTTTTAAACATTAAAAACAAAGCAAAATATTCGAAATTAACTTTTAGAGAAGTATGTTCTTTAAGAGACATGTCAATTAACGTTTTAATTTTGCTCCAAATATTGTTAAGAAATGGATCTAGAGAATAATTCTCAGACGGATCGACAATTCTATAAGAAGCTATACGATTACGAAATGCAGAATGTATTATTTCAACACCTTCGCAAAAATACGAAATATTTTTGTTTTTATGATTAGTACTGCGTAGGTGACCTGTCCACTGACTGCGCTCAACGGATGTATTGCAAACAGTACAGAAAGGCATTTTTGTATATTATTAGACCTAATGTCCACGTAAAATAGAGTAAGTTTTAGATTAACAGCACAAACAAAAGATACTAATGATCAAAGACTTATAATTTTAACCTAACCTTAGAATAAACTGTTAACAAAAATATAAAGTATATATAATTATTATATTATTTTATATTTATGTTGTCACTGTAAAACACGGGCTCCGAGTCTTGAAAAACTACATAGACCCGTCTCATAAATGTCTGCAGCGCGTCCCACTGCGGAGTGTCTTTATTAATTTGCACTTTAAGTGCAACTAAGGCTTTCTTCCACCGTTCAAGTGGAGTCGTGGACGCTGCATCGGACTTATTGTATACTTTTACCTCCACGTAAAAGTCACCCTCAATGTACGGCGCCGTCCGCCGCAACTTCCCGTTAGCAACTCTGCTCACGAGAGACGACGTGAGCTCCTCGCCGCCGGTTGCTGGTGCGCGTTGCTCGCTATCCTCCAAGCCGAAGAGGTCCGAGCGATGTTGTTGTGGTTGTTTTTTACTGTAAAAATAAAATAATATAAGTACCTTATCATTACAATAACAGCACCTTGTAAACGTTCTATCAAAAAAGAACCAATGGAATTATGAATCATTGGATTGTGGTGTGGTTTTAAGTATAGAAATAAATCCACTACTAACGTATAACACTCCTATTGGAATAAAATACATAAATACCTAAAGACAAGAAATAATAGAAATTACCTTGATTTAGATTCCGATTGCGAGGTGGAGGTGCTCTCAGAAGCTTTACGCTTAGGAGATTTCTTTTTGGACTGCACCTTTGCAGCCTCAGGTGCGCGACGTGGGTATTCAGATTCGGAGTCAGACCTGTAATCGAGTAGACAACAATTAATTTCAAATAAAAAAAGTCTGTAAAGAAGATTAGAACAATTGAACGCTCGACTTGGATTGTGGTGTGGTTTTAAGTATAGAAATAAATCCACTACTAACGTATAACACTCCTATTGGAATAAAATACATAAATACCTAAAGACAAGAAATAATAGAAATTACCTTGATTTAGATTCCGATTGCGAGGTGGAGGTGCTCTCAGAAGCTTTACGCTTAGGAGATTTCTTTTTGGACTGCACCTTTGCAGCCTCAGGTGCGCGACGTGGGTATTCAGATTCGGAGTCAGACCTGTAATCGAGTAGACAACAATTAATTTCAAATAAAAAAAGTCTGTAAAGAAGATTAGAACAATTGAACGCTCGACTTATGAAACACAAGGACACTGAAATAACATAATTATTTTAAAAAAATACTTACGTACATTTTATAGAAGTATTCGGTATTCGTAATTAACAATAAACTTAAGTGGAGCTTGTCACTAGAAGACGTTGGAGCGAATGTGAATTTTCATATAAATTAATCGAATTTAAGTAAAGAAAAATACCATCTCAGCAAATTTAACCTCATTACAAATTAAACCTTAAATCTTAGTATTACAATTGTATTACTAACTTATGTCAGTTACGTCCATTTAAATCATAATATTGATTCCGTCAAAATGCAATTTTATCGTGAGAAATGAAATATAAAACCAGCATTTGTCCGGTACCTTGCTTAGGTATCTATGATTACTACTATTTATGTAATTTCTGTATGTTTGTTTATTTAAAAAATAATAACAAGACATCATTATGCACGGTTGTAAAATAATAGATTTTTTAAGACGCATGTGAAAAATCTGGAACAAATATTTGGTGATTATACTTTATTATATAATTATAATATTTAAGGTAGTACTAACGCTTGCTGCACGAATTTATTAACTTAATTATTAACTTATAGGAAAAGGGATTGCGATAGGGATTCGAACCTGAAACCTGGAAATATACATAAGCCTATTTATACCAGGGGTATTCACAATCCTGTTTGCAGAGTAGAATTTAACCTGTACTTTGATCATATAGGGATGACGCCAGCGTCATCAATCAATAAGTTACATTCGAGATAATTTATGTGTAGAAAAGTTTTGAACGGATACGCGTAACAAAACTAGTTTATTACGTAATACGAGTATGTTGCAGTCAAACTGCAAATATTAAAACATCATCTGTAATAGAAATATAAGTATAGTATATTAATAAAATCGTATATAGTAGAAGTTATATTGATATCTTACAATTTTTACAATATAAATAGTATTTTTAAACAATCCCTAGACAAAAAAGTTAGTCATTAAAAATATTTTTATACACATTTATTTATTGTAACTACAAAGTCATAAAGGTTATAATTATTACAATAAAGTAATTTCCAAGATGAGTGTGCCGTACCGAAACTGAAGTACCTATTTTATGAACATAGGAAGTCCTGTATAAGACAAATTTAAACTATGTGCGCAACAAGCGTAGTGCTTATCATGCATATTATTATTATGGTTCCCATGGACACCTTACATACAACAACATATGGTCAGCAAATTATTGCTACTTGCAATTTTGCAGTTTCACAGACTGTAAAGACTCATTTACACTCACTCGTAACAATCATCTGATACGGTCGATTCCAACGTCGCACTAAGGAGCATTTTTACTTCAAAACCGAACAAAAATGACGCTTACAAATTTCTGTAAATGTCACTCAAATTAGGATTTTATTACACCTAAGTAATGGTACTATCATAAAACGGTCCTAACTCGGAACCCGCATCATACAGGATTAAAAAATGAAAATCGTGTATGTTTTTTTTACTAATTAGTACTTTTGTAATAGTACCGAGTTATATCGGGTTTTAAATTTACTTTTGTGGTAAAACAGTAAAAACCTTTTCCACATAATTCCACCACTTTGAAATATAGGACTTTTAAAGTGATATAAGAATACTAGCTGATCCCCGTGGTTTCACCCCGCTGCTCGGCTCCTATTGGTTGTGGCACGATGTTATACAGCCTTCCTCGATAAATGGACTATGCTACACAAAAAGAAATTTTTCAACTTAAACCAGTATTTCCTGAGATTAGCGCGTTCAACCAAACAACAAACTCTTCAGCTTTATAATATTAGTATAGATTTCAATTATTCAGCAATTTTATGAACTTTATATAAATATATGATTTTCTTTATTCACTTACGTATTTTTATTCATTTCCAAGCAAATAAAACTGCTAATGAATTTTGTCCGGAAGAATACAATATAGCGAAACTGATCGGACGTACACACACCGAACGGTAAATAATGATGTAAATGCACCTTAACTCAGCGCGACGTGCGGTTGTATGGCAATCAGTACCAGACGTAACGTGTTCATTATCAAGTAAGTAGTGTCGTCTGGGTGAATTTAATTAAATTAAAATTTCGGATGTCCTCGACACATAATCTGAGTGTGCGTTGAACCTCTGGGGTAAAAGCGCTATCTCTAACTTTGTGGAGAGACATAGTGACAATCTGTCCCAAATTTTAGTTTAATGTATACGGTAGCCTAAAATTCAGATGTCCTTGGTGCCACTCTGGCTGCAAAAACTGAGTGTGTGTTGAACCTTTGCGGTAATGCACTATCTCAAACTTTGTGGAGAGACATGAGACAATCTGTCCTGAAGTTTAGGTCATCGGTTCAGACAGCCGACGCATTTACTTGTTTAATAAACGTGTAAATTTTCATCTATATGAAACGAAATTAAATTAAAATTTCGGATGTTCTCGACACATAATCTGAGTGTGCGTTAACCTCTGCGGTAAAGCGCTATCTCTAACTTTGTGGAGAGACATAGTGACAATCTGTCCCAAGTTTTAGTTTAATGTATACGGTAGCCTAAAATTCAGATGTCCTTGGTGCCACTCTGGCTGCAAAAACTGAGTGTGTGTTTAACCTTTGCGGTAATGCGCTATCTCAAACTTTGTGGAGAGACATGAGACAATCTGTCCTGAAGTTTAGCTTACCACGTTTCATGTAGATTTAAATTAGGAATAAATTCAGTAGTGGTGAAATGTGTAGTGAAAGAATGACAGTAAAGTAGTGTAGTGAAACAGAGTTGTGATCACAAAAGGTTCTTCTCAGGACCGCAAATTCGTGTTTCTTAAAACGAAACGTCAAAACGTACCCTCCAATTTTCAGCTGAAATTGACAGAGGTGAACGAAGGAACGACAGGTAAGACTAGTTTTAAAACGCGAATTTGGAATAGGAACTATTGGGCATTGAATTTTAGAACTGAAAGGTGGAATAGGCGCCGAACCAGTATTTTTGTACATTCTATTCTATTCCACAACCATCGATATCAGAAATATTATTGGGAATTCTACCCCACCAGTGACGAAGGCGAACGGAGTGAGCCGTAGGAACGGCAGGTGGGGTAGAATGCCCAATAATATACTACTCCCTATGTAATAGGCACAGCTCCTCAATAGGTTCCTTGCATAAGCGTACCTCATCTGCACTCGCTGGGGTTGCATAATCCTCTGGTTTAATGCTACCTCTCCGAAACAAGCCACACAGACTGCGATACCGCCTGCGAAGCACATCCCTGGTCGCCTTTACATCTGTGGATATATTAAAATATTTAAGCTCATGTAATAATTCTTCTTTACGAAGATAGTCAATCCAAATTGTCTTATCCATATTGAATTTAAAATATTTAAACAGTCTTTGATAAGTATTTTAAATCCAATTTTTAAGTTAAGTGAATGTAAATAGTAATTTTACATTAATCAAGGTGAGTTAAATCTAATTAGAGTCGATCCATTCAAGTAGTTGTACAAGTTTATAATGTTAACATGACATGTGGCACAACCTTAATTTTTAACACAAAGTGTTGATGTTTCCAAGTTGTATGACTTTGTTTAAATTAAGAGGAGTCTATACATTTAAGCTTTATTACATCAATAATGTGGAAAGATTTACCTATTAAAAAAATGTTAACATGTGCTATCAACTAATTTTGAAAACTCAAATTCAGAAAAATGTACTAAGTTAAATGACTCTAATTACTAATAAATAAGTTAAATCAAATTAAGTCAGATCAAGCTCTTAATCTTGAAGTGAAGATTCCAATCTGACCTCATGCGACACGTAGGGCGTCCAATTGTAAGGTCCTTTCGTCTCTTACCACCAGCTGCCAGCGTAGATTTGCCATGAGACTATGGGTTCTGTTCGCATGAGGTATTGATTGAAATAAAAGAGATACTTCCGTCTTCTCAGCTATTTAATAGGTTGGTGCACACTTCAATGATACAGGAACATAGCTTTTGTCACGCTTCCTTATAATGTTAGGTTATAGAAATAACACTTACTTCAGGTAGGACATACTACCATCTATCCAGGTCGATCAGTTGATATGTAACGAAGACAGCATAGCAGCCTGTGTGACTTCTAGAATATAACACGTGGCTTGAAACCAAAGCTTGTTCTAGATTACTTCATATTATGTGCCACGAGTTGAGAAGACGTTTTTAATTAATTAAGTTTTAATATTTTAAATAATGGATAGATGGAACCCTGAAATAACACCAGAAAAAGAAATCTATGAGCATTTCAACACACAATCATGGTGAAAGAAAGTGTTATGTAATTGCAACAAAACAGGAAATAATTATCAATACATACGCTTATGCGGTTCCCTTATATTAATGCACTTTCATTTTAGCCGCTGTTCCACGCCTTGTTCGCGTCATTAATTATTTAATTAAATATTCACTGTTCCAATTAGCGTCTTAATCGCGTGTTCCGGTTCCAAGAAGAAAAACTAACCTTCAAGTTATACGTCAACCTTTTAATTTTTTCAGATTAGTTGCTAAGCTTTCGTGTTTTAGACCATGCTGTATTTATAATTAAACTTAATTCAACTGAAATCTATTACAATTAATTATTTGAATTTTATCTATGTAATTATTATATTTTATTTAGAATTATTTAAAGTTCAAGAGAATAAAGGTTACTCTCTAACGCCACCTAGTACATTATTGTACAATTAACTGTACTATTTACCACCTTTGCTGATAGAGGGCGCTACCCGTCTCAAAAATAGTCAATTCTACTTTTATTCCCGTTACAACGTCGTCCACGATAAACTTCCCGCGTTCCTAAGTTTTTAATCGAGCCATATATCGGACATCCTTGATTATTTTGTATTCAGTTTGTGTTAGCAAGTAATTAAAAGTGTTAACGAAGGTTTTGTGAGTGTTATTTCCGATAGCGCGCCCCTTCTGATATCGATTCTTCGACATATATACATTATGTAATAATCACGAAAACAAAGAAAAGAAGCATTATAGTCACATGGTTAGGGAGAGAGGTAGTGCTTCTTGAGCAGATTTTTAAAAATTGACATGTTTTGTGCACTCCTTACTGATATGGGCAAGGTATTCCATAGTCGCACTGCTTCAACTGTAAAAGATTTGTCGTAAAAGCTCGTAGAGTGCATTGGCATCTCCAGTCTCAAGTTTTCCGAGGACCTAAGATATCTATTATGTGTGTCATGAAGGAACTTGAAACGTTCTTTAAGATAAGAGGGGGTTTTAGGATTGAACAGAATACTGTAGAGTTGAAACAAGATATGAGAATTCCGGCGAAGACGTATAGGAAGCCACTTGAGTTTCACACGAAATTCAGAAATGTGATCATATTTGCGCAGGCCAAACATAAATCTTATGCAGAAATTTTGAAGTCGCTCAAGTTTATCAAGTTGTGCCTCAGTAAGATCAAGATAACTGACATCAGCGTAGTCAAGGATGGGAACTAAAAGGGATTGTGCAAGCGCAGTTTTAGTGGCAGTCGGAAGAAAGTTCCGCAATCGCCTCAAGCTCTTGGCAGATGCGAAAATTTTCCGACTCACTTCCTGTAGCTGGGGACCCCAGGATAGATTTTGGTCAATCCAAACTCCAAGATTTTTTACCTTCTGACTTAGAGGAATAGCGGTGCCGTTGAATTGTACCTGCGGTAACTGAGACCAAATTACCTTGGGGATCATCCTTGAGCTGCCAACAACAATGACCTGAGTCTTCAATGGGTTAACCAGCAATCCATGTGCTTCACTCCACTCGCAAATCGAAGCCAGATCCTTGTTAATTATATTAATAGCGTCAGACAAATTCGAATAGACAGCTTGCTTATAAATTTGCAAATCATCTGCATAAAGGTGGTAGGAAGAAAGAAGTTTCTTGGAAATAGAATTTATAAATATTGCGAAGAGTAAGGGTGATAAAACGCCACCCTGAGGTACACCGGCAGAGGTATAACACCAGGAGGAGCACGACTCTCCTATGCATATACGTTGCTGGCGGCCATACAGGTAACTACGAAACCAGTCAATCGCTGTTGGAGATATGTTAAGTGAGCGAAGCAAGGCAAGCAGGATATCGAAATCGACAGTATTGAATGCATTACTGAAATCCAGTAAGCAAAGTACCGTCAATTTCCCCTCCTCCATGCCTAATCGAATGTCATCCGTAACGTTAATTAGAGCTGTGGTGGTGCTGTGACCGGGACGGAAACCAGATTGGAAGGGATTTAGTAGACTATTTTTACAAAGAAAGGTACTTAACTGGTTGTGGACAAGGCGTTCAAGGACTTTGGAGAGGAAAGGCAAGATAGAGATAGGACGGTATTCTGAGAAGGAAGTAGGATTTGATTTTTTTTCTTTCCACATCGAAGGAAAGACACCGGAGGATATAGAATAGTTCAGGATATGGCATAGGACTGGCAGAATTTGATCGAGAACAGGGAGTATCATTTTCCGACTGACACAATCACCACCAACCTGCGTTCGATGATATCGACATTACGCTCTTCTTAACATCACAATCAGTGAATTGACTAAAAATAAATGAGGGATGATCCGGAGTTGGAAGGTTCGAAAGATAGTTAATTGTAGCTGCCTTCATGGTCCCATTGCAGTGGGACGAAGTTGAGAAGTGTTGATTCAGTAGATCAATATCTAAGTTATTAGGAATAGATTCTTGGCGTGATTTTCCAACTCCCATGGATTTTAGAAATTTCCAGACTTTAGCTGGATCTCCGTTCTCAACTGAGGTGTGGATGTGGCGTCGCTGGGCATCTCTACACACCTTATTGCAGTGATTGCGAGCTTCAACCATGCGTTCGTGGTTCAACGGCGTGGGCCGACTCTTAAATTTGGTTTTAGCAACTGCCTTCTTATGTATGAGTTTTCGGATGTTATCAGTAAGCCATGGTGCCGGAAGATGTTTCATTTTAACTGCACGAATGGGAGCGTGAACATCGTACAGTTGCACGAGGTGGTCGGCCAGTAGATTGACTTTATCGTCCATCGATTGAACACTAAACAAAGGAGCCCAGTCAATGCTGTCAACATCTCTTCGGAGATCATCCGCGTTCATTCCACTAAAACTGCGCTGTAAGAGTATCTGAGGTTTTGCCTTAGGAGGGCGAATTTTATAGGATAGGAATATTAGGTCATGGTAAGAAAACATGTCAGCTGCGCATTGACCATGCTTGCTGACGTGTTGAGGAGAGGAAACTATGACTAGATCTAAAAGTGAAGGATTTGGTTTGATTTGGAAAATGGTGAGTGGCACTCAAAGGGAGAATTGATAGATTAGATGATTCGACAATTGACCGAAAAGAAGAAGAACGAGAATCGATTTTCAATAAGCAAGTATTGAAATCCCCCAGGATAATTGTGTGACTGTAAGAAGGTGTAAGGTTTTCAAGGATATTTTCAAAGGAGGAGATTTGATACGTGATGAAGGGCAATAATAGACACCTAAAAGAACTTTCATGTTGCTCAGATTTACTTCTAAGAAGAGATGCTCGCCCGCACTCTGCGGCGGTGGTTGTGCAGACATATCGACGATTGTGAAAGGAATGTGTGGACGAAGGTATATGGCAACACCACCACCACCGCCACGCGCGCGATCATTTCTTATCAGTTGAAAACCTGGCAAGGAATAGGAAGTAGAGGGAAGACAAGGCTTTAACCAAGACTCCGAAACAAGGATAGCGTGGATATTCTTACAGTCTAAATTTGCTAGCATGTCAGTGTAATGTGCTGGAATACTTTGGGCATTTATATGGACTACATTAAAATTCTTAGGCACATCAGAAAACTGAGACTGAAGTGTGTCAGCAAGGGATGGAAAACTAACAAAACTGTCATTACTGTGAGTCGACAAGAAACTTTCAGTGTCGCTGCCATCATTGCTAGCTGGCATTGACCCTGTGAGGTAGATTATTACAAAATAAATATTTAAATAAATATAATGTGAACAAATATATATGTGACGATAAAACGATAAATAAAAATTAACGGGTAATAATATCCACCCGCCAGTTGTGTCGTAACGATAAATTACCATAATCATAAAAACTAAAACAAACAAGACAGTTTCAACATCGCCCGGGCACGAGAAAATCCTTATAAGACTGTTAGATACTAAATATCATTGACATGACCATTTTAAAGACGTAAAAGAAATAAAAAGTAACACATTTAAAAAAAATAAAATAACAAGCATTACAACTAAATAAGGAAAAACCATAGAGCCAAAGCATGGACCAAGCCCTCCCCAGCTTAGAATTAGAGAAATGGTAATGCTCGGTCCCTGCTCTATATCTATGGAAAATCTTTGAGTTAGTTTCTGAACGAATCATACCAAATGAATGAAAAGACAATTGAAATTAGAAAAAGAAATTAGCGTGCACGATTGTGAAACAAAAAAAATAAAAAATAAATAAAGATGTAGTAATACTTAAATATTGACAGTAAGAGAGGGTTCGTCAAAGACATAGAAACTGCTACTCGGACGATGAATGTACCTACAAATTTCACGCGATTACTTCTTCTTGGCAGCGCGTCGAGCTTTTTTCGGTGCTGGTGATCGAGACAGCGACGATGATAATGCCGATGCGATGGGTGACATAACCTTATCACTGACCTGCTCGATGTTATTGAGGTCATCCAGTGAATTGACTCTGAATTTCGACCCATCAGCGCCAAGAACATAAATGATGCCCTGTCTAGTCCAACAATTGGTTTCGCCATGTTTCTCTCGCGCTGACATGAAAAGTCGATGCCGCGTTCTTGTCAGGAACTCTGATACCGTGATGCCAGTGCCCTTCAGCTTCGTCTTAGCGAACCAGACACCATCCCTGACACCAGCGTCCCGCAGCTTACATAGAATGGGCCTGGGCTTGCTAGCACCTGTTTATCTTCCCATGCGATGGCAACGCCTAATATTAGCCTCCGTAAAGTCGGTCAGCTTCAGGTGACAGCGGACAACCTCTGCAACTACTTTAGCTGTGTCTTCCTTGGCCTGCTCAGTGACACCGTGAAGCAACAGCATTTTCCCGCGTCCAAGCATCTCCAAGTTGTCCAGCCCCTGCGCTAATGACTCCAACTGCTTCTGAAGACAGCCCACGGCTTCGAGAATGAACTTCTTAAACGCAGTGAAGTCCGCTACCAGACTGTCAGTGCTACTGCCACCTGGTCCTGAAGGATTCTTTTGCAGTTCTGCCTCAAAGTTCGACATTCTGGTTTGAAATAATGTCATCATTTCCGATAAAGAATCTTTTAGTGCTTCCATGGTTAGTCACTTTAGTCAGACTTGCTTGAAGAATGAAGATTTGTGTTGTTTTAGTTCTGTACTGTATTATTTGGAGATAACACTTCACTGGTGGGTATGTTATGTTAGCATATATATGTATGCATTAAAGAGCTTATATTATGACTTTATTTAATTTTAATAAATATTATAAATAGCAGCGAAAATTTTTCCACCTTTCTTTACAACTACCCTCCGAACCAACTGAGCATCCTACCCCGCGTATAGTCCGTGAACCGGGAACCCCAAGCCGGACTTTTTGCGTTGAAGTCCCCAAGGACGAGCGCGGGGAGGGGACCGAGGGCGACGACGACATCTCCCAGCTCCGTTAGGGAGTCTTGGAACTCGGCGAGAGACCGACTCGGGGAGAAATAAACGCCTACAACGGCGATCTCCCCGAACCGTGCTGCGACGATCCCGCGCCCTCTCTTTACGCTATCGAGGGGCGGGGTACCGGCGGCGGCCGACGAAATTAGGGTCACCGAGCCGTCCAGGTCCGCCACCCAGTCATTCCTGGGCAGGACAAAATAGGGCTCGGCGACCACGGCGACGTTGATCCACCACTGCGCCATGCTCTGGAGCAAGAGATCCTGAGCAGCGGCGCAGTGGTTGATGTTCCCCTGGAGGAAGTGCAATGGAGACATTAATCTGAATCCATTGCAGCCTCCTCCAGGACCCTCTCCGAGGGTTGAGCCACGGCGGCGGCGGCGGCAGCGGGAGCGGCGGCGGCGGCGGTGACGGCGGCGGCAGAGGGCCTACCTCTGCGCCTGGCTTTGGTGGGTGGGGCGCAGGACAGGCCCCCAGCCCGGTGATCGGCCGGCTTGCCAGCCGCCTCACATGCGAAGCAGTGAGGCGGGGCAGAGCACGAGCCGGCCTTACCGCAGCGGAAGCACCTATCGCTGCGGTCCACCTCCGAGGTGCAATCGCATGCCACGTGGTTGCCCACTTGGCAGCGGAAGCACCTCAGGGATCTGGGCTCCAGGACTTCCACCTGCGCAGACACCCAACCAACCAGGAGCCTTCGGCCCTCCTGCAACTTTTTGGCCGCCGACACGGGGCAGCTAACCGTGGTGGTTTGCAACCCCGCGAAGCCAGGACGCAGGGCGCCCGCCCTCACCTGATCGGTAGGGCACCCCCCAGTCCTGGCAACAGCAGTCACCACGTCCTCCGCCGTCACGGAGTCGTCCAGACCCAATATGCGCACGTCTGCGCGCTTGTTGGGTCTGGACACTCGGGCCTCCTCCGCATTTAAGGACGCTCTGAGCCGTTCGGCCAGAGCGTCAGCAGTGGGGCCACTGGCCGCGCCGGGGAGCTCCAACATCCGAGCTCCCGGTGACCCGTAGACGGAGGCCCCCGGCGATGCCGAGCTCCGCGAGGTTCACCTGTTCCTGTTGCTGTTCCTGTTTTTT
Source organism: Agrotis exclamationis (assembly GCA_950005045.1). Taxonomy (NCBI): domain Eukaryota; kingdom Metazoa; phylum Arthropoda; class Insecta; order Lepidoptera; family Noctuidae; genus Agrotis; species Agrotis exclamationis. The sequence goes on from OX465415.1 coordinate 29,680,101, forward strand.
CAGGAACAGCAAAAAACGTTTTACTCCTTTTCTATTTGAACGATTCAAATTATTGTTGGATAATATTGTGTATTATTTTACTAAAAATTATTATGCGTAATTCCTTACCTTCTAATATACGTTTTCTTTTTTTTTATTCATATTTTTTGAGTTAAATTACTTATCGTAACTTAATCATTGTCTAAATTTTTTATCAACTCAAAATGATTTTATATTAGAGATATTTTTTTTTAATCTGCTCTTATTCTGTATTTTTTTTTTCTCAGAAAGAGTAGTGTATCTAAATTGTTATTTTCTATAATTATTAAAATGATGCAATAATTTCTATAACATTTAACAATCTCCTTAATCAGTACTAAAACAGTATAATTATAGAAAAAACACAGTCCTTGGATAGATATTGTAATGTAGAAATTATTGTAATACTAAAAAACTTTTTGAAAAAAAGGGAACCGACTTCAAAACCAAACACAAAAAAACTGTAAAATAACTTTTCTTTCGGAAGTCGGTAGCTTTGTTTTTTATTTCATTGACTATGGCCACCGACTTCCGAAAGAAAAGTTATTTTACAGTTTTTTTGTGTTTTGGTTTTGAAGTCGGTTCCGTTTTTTTCAAAAAGTTTTTTATTATTCCCTTTTTAGTTTAGAAATTCAACAAAAATCTTCATATAATCGGCGTCTTTGAAAATCTGCAATCCTAGTAAGCAACAAAAACGGATCTGTACGGGCAACTTCACGAGATATCCATTATTGTTATATTCTAAAACCTTCCCCAGAATGTAACAAATACTTTTTTTTAAACCGCATCAAAATCGGTTCAGCCAAACGCGAGATAATCGCGGACAAACATGCAATGGTCACTGAAATTCTACAATCCAAGAAAGCAAAAACGGATCCACGCGGGCAACGTCACGGGATATCCATTAGTGTTATATACTAAAACCTTCTCCAGAATATAATAAACACTTTCCTGAAAACCGCATCAAAATCGGTTCAGCCAAACGCGAGATAATCGCGGACAAACATACATACATACATACATACAGGTCGAACTGAGAACCTACTTTTTTTTAAGTCGGTTAAAAAAAAGTACTTATTACTTCAATAGGCATGATGAATGTAGGCACTAGGCACCAAATCTTTTCACAAAATTAACCAAAAAAATATCGAAATGTAACATGAATAAGGTCACCTAAATAAAACACTTAACTATTTAATATAATCAGTCTCACTGAGAGGATTAAAACTTATGAATTTAAATCAGACTTTTATTTTCATAATTTATTAAGACCAGTCTTACTCATTGCCTTTAAAACTTATGAATTAAATCAGACTTTTATTTTACTTAATATCTAATAAACTATTTTTATCGAAAGCTATAAAAAAACAGAATTATTCTTCTTCCAAAGTACGTGCACAATAAAAAGGTCCTGAAACATTTATTCAATATCTAGTACATTTTTGTAATAAGAATCGACATAACTCTGAGGAATAATCTTCTTTTCAATTAGTTCCATAATATCTCGCTTTTTATTGCTACCTAATGGTATTTTTTGCAAATATGCCTGTTTTAAACTTGGAGAAAATTGATGATCTTGTACTCGCCTTTGATTTTTTACAAATGCTTGTTTAAAAACAGTCTCTTCATAAGAAGTTTTGTAAAAAAATGACATTGGTTGCTGCTTTTCAACGCAAAGCTGTTTGATACGAGTATCGTGCCATTTTACTTGTTCTCGGTCAACATTAACAGTGACATTATTTTCCCATTCTTCTTGAAGGGCTTTCAGATCATAGAACTTGTCATGAGTAAGTTCTTCCACATGGTAAGGTTTCCCAGTTTTTTTAACTGTTCTTATTAGAGTGGCGTACTGTTGTGGACAGTATATCGGGCCTGATTTAGTATATCTTTTTATTTGTTTTTCGATAACGCTGTGCACGTTATCACCCTCATTCTGCGAGTGACCGCGAATCAAAAATTTGTGAGTAATTGAATTTACTCTCATGGTTGCAACAGGAAATGCGTAGGCAGACAGCAGATATTTATTTTTTTGCTGACCACAGCAGTTGTCACTATAAAATATAATATCCAGGTCGGTACCTGATGTATTTTTCTCAACAAGCATTTGTATATATCGCAAAACGCAGGATCCAATTTCCACGGCGCCACGTTTGCCTTCGAGTTCGTCCCAAAAAAAGCATATCACATCTTTTGCATACAAGTCACTAATCGTGAAATTTAGGCAATTAATTCTCGATTTATAAAAGAATAGCGATACTTGCCCTTTAGGCACTTGTATCACGGCTTGTAGATCGTAAACTGCAACAACTACGTCTGTTCTTTTCTTGTCATCTTCCTTTTCTGATCGGGACAGCACTTTCTCTTTCAGATGTTGGTCATAAGCCTCACGCAGATTTTGTTTTTCTTCTTCGTTCGCGTTTTTGAATGTTTCGCAAAGATCACACGCATCTTTCTTCGGTATGTGAAAGGAAATATTGAACTGTGTGTTAAAAATACGATTAAAAGTTGACGCTGAAGCAAATGGTAAACATTGATCATCGCGTAGTTCTTTGTAGTCACGGTATAGTTCCGCAAGTGATTTTTCGCTTGAAATGAACTGTCTCGTTGTTTGTGCTCGAAGGTAATGAGATTCTATCCTGGGAATAGATTCGATGAAAGTGACGACACTTTGTTTTATTGCATTATCTAGGGTGAAGTGCTGTCCGTGTTTACCCCTCCTGTCATCTTCTATGAAACCGCCTTCCAGTCGTTTTAAAAGAGCTGTCCTAATGCATTGGTCGCTTATGTTTAAGGTAGCTTTAAAAAAAGACTTGCAGACTCTAAAACGAATGTCTAAAACTTCAAAGTAAAATGCAGAATTAAGAGCCCTAAAATTTTGGGTACTGCTGTATCTATATTTAGGCTTAATCTCTTCAGTATGCCTAACAATAAACTCTCTTTGTTTGTGAAGATCGCCTAGTCCCCAAAATTTGTCAAACAAAGATTTGCGTAATATTTTGCTTATTTAAGATTTACATTTCAATTTACAGTTATCGTGGCATGGAGGCTTGACCGCTCTTTCAGGAACGTTCTTATTTTTTGAACTAACATAAGCCTTTCCGGTATTTCGACGGTATTTCTGAATATTTATGGCCCAACCAGCAGGGTTTCTTGTTCTTTTCTTAGCCTATTGAGGGCTTTCAGGAACAGCAGACGGGTTTATTATCTGTTGAGAATCCGGAATTGCCGACGGTACAGAGTTACTATCTATAATATCTGTGTTACTGCTGCTTGATGAGCTGCTGGAACTACTAGATGATGAGCTAGAGCTAGAGGAGGAGCTGGAGGAATGACACCTCTTTCTTGGAACGCCGTGAGATAGACGCCGACTTTTCTCTTTGGGAGATGGGTTGAAGAGCGGATCCGCATCCGAATCATCTAAATCGCTACCTTCGCTGTTAATTGGTGAAATATAGTATGACGGTTTCACCTGAGTGCTGATTGATGGAGATTCTAACGTTGCTGGGCTCTTTCGTAACTCCATGGTGCTATTTTCTGAGGTTTCTGCCAACACCTTGGTGGCCATCGAAGGTGTTGTTGGTTTCTCTTGACGCTCTATTTCCTCTTGATTGCTTTCATGATCATTTGAACTAGGTTCCATTGCCTTTTAAAGAAGTAACAGACCACGGCCCTTCATTATCTGTAGCAAAATAATACAATATTAACAAAAATCACGAATACTAAATTAAGTCAAAAAATATATATGTCGAAGAATCGTTATCAGAAGGGGCGCGATATCGTAAATAACACTCACAAAACCTTCGTTAATACTTTTAATTACTTGTTAACACACACTGAATACAAAATAATCAAGGATGTCCGAGATATGGCTCGATGAAAAACTTAGGAACGCGGGAAGTTTATCGTGGATGACATGGCGTGACCAAGATGTCTACACAGCTTGACGGACCAATTCAAAGTGTTCACTTCACTCAACTGTCCGTCCAAGTGGCCTACCCCACACAGGTTTGCCAACATATCTGTCAACGTCAGTACTTGTCAACGTCGAATACCTGATTAAACTTACGAATCGATATTCGACTCGACTATTCGCTCGGTGTTGCCATTACTCCACGCTAAGCATCCCCAAGTGTAATAACTTGGCATTCCTAAACGTTATCTGTCAAATCTAACTTCATAGTTCTTCCAATGAGAGACAGATGGCGTTATTCTAAATTAACACTAATCAATAAAGATTCTAAATTGAGTTTCAGTTTTGATTCCACACTAACGATAATAGATGGCGTTATTCTAAATTAACAATAATCCATAGAGATTCCAAATTGTGCTTCTGTTTTGATTTCTCGGCAATGACAATAGATGGCGTTATTCTGAATTATTGTGCTTCTGTGTTGGTTCTGCGACACGGCCATTCTGACAATTCACACGTCCTCGTGTGTGAAATCTGGAATGAGAGAAAATTCTCGAACAGTAACCATTCTACTCGTTCGGCCATTCCTGACCCAAATGGAAAAGGTAATCTCATCAAAACAATTACAGGGTCTAATGAAAATCACAACAAACTCTTACTCTCAAAGCTGACATGTCGAACAACACCCATACTCATTCAAGTAATAGGAAACTCATTAAAATATTGCAGTGCTCATACTCTGACTTCCATCCGGTCTTCATCATCACACATTATAACCTCCATCGGGTCATAAGCATGAAATCAATCGACCTCCAGCCGGTCTTCAACACGTGACCTCCATCCGGTTACAAACACAATACCACCAAGATAATCATTTCGAGCCTTTATCAAAATAATTCTTAAAGTAGGTTTGTTCAACATGTAACCTTATTTTTCCTATAACGTTACAGATTATAAATTCCATAAAGAAAAATATCACATGAACTACTCAAAGTCAAACACAAAAGACAACACAATTTAGACTGACCGAAAATCCCAGAGGAATCAAGTACCGTTGCAATTGTATCATCACAATGCAGCAATCTTATAATCAAAACAGTAGGAATCGAATTCGTGTGTGCCTGTGGCTAAAACTAGCCCCAACAACAAACCTCTGTTTGTTGCACACCGTTCACCATGAACGCACAATACACGACCTCCGCCAGTGCCATCCGCACACCGCGCATCCATGGACACCAGGATGTCAAAAAATTTCGGAAATACGGACTGGCTACGAAATGGCTACTGGTACGGTCTGACCAGCCGACCTAAGATTCCACACTATCATTCAACTCAACACCTCTACTTAAAAATTGTACTTGTACCTCAGGCATTCTCCCTCAAATCCACAGTACTTAACCAGCACCATGAATCACTACTTACCTAGCAGTGTAAATCACTGAAGTACTTAACCAGTACTAAACATTGTAGCGCTTAACCAGCGTTACAAATCTTATCACTTACCTAGTGATAATAATCTTAACAAGCGATATAAACCCACTAACGCTTAACCAGCGAAAGCACACATCATAACACGCACCAGCGATTCAACAGTTAGCTGCCGAATTTACGTTGGTTTTCGCTTAACCAGCTCAGCCAACGCAATCCGCCTAACCAGCGATTACACTACTAACGCTTAACCAGCGATAGTCGACATAACTCGCTTAACCAGCGATTCAATAGCCAACGCCCAATCAGCAAAAGCACACATTATGACACGCTTAACCAGCGATTCAACAGTTAGCTGTTGAATTTACGTTGGCTTTCGCTTAACCAGCACAGCCAACGCAATCCGCTTAACCAGCGATTACACTACTAACGCTTAACCAGCGATAGTCGACATAACTCGCTTTACCAGCGACTCAACAGCTAACGCTTAACCAGCGAAAGCCCACACTAACACACTTAATCAGCGATTACACTACTAGCGCTTAACCAGCGATAGTCAACATAACTCGCTTAACCAGCGATAAAACAGCTAACGCACAGTGTGCAAAATCTCGGCTGGACCAGACATCATGAGTGAAACTAAGCAAGAGATACCTTATGTTCTAAATTCATTCCTAATTTTCCGGCGTAGCAATTCTTTTTAGTTTCAGAGAAATTAAAATCCAAAGTTAATCCATTTTCGGTATTAAGAAAGTACAAAAAGTGCAATTTCTCTGAAAAGAAAACTTACAATCTAAATTTCTTGGCCCACTTATATTACGCATATAAGACGACATTTATCAAGCTTTGTTACATCTCCGAAATACGATGGACGATGGAGTAAATTCAAGATTTCATTAAAAACGTTTAATTTTTTTTTATCGTTCTTGCTGCGTGCTTAGCGATCAAACTTATAAAATATACTTAGAAACTTATGTTGTCTATAACTCAGAAAAAAATCACTTTTTAATACTGTACAGCTAACGAGATAATCGTTTCTAAAGTTTGTAATGCAAATAGCGCCTGTGATTTTGTTAAGGCAATTTTACTTAAGGTGGTTTGCTCTTACATTTTCTAAAGGCACTAAGAGGAAAGAAATATGTTTATAGAGTTGTCACTTAAAACTGCTTTACTCTTCAAAAATGCTAGTTGTCATGCATGTCATGTGGAATAACATTTTCTTCAGAAAGTTCATCGATGTCGTCGTCTTGTTCATCATTCATTAGCAAATCAAATTTGCCTATCGGGATGCTCTCGGAACAAGCAGCTGAATCCAGAAATAAAGTGCCGAGAGTATCATACTAGAAAAATGGACCGAAAGAAAACAATGCAAGATTGTTCAATCGAGCCCTGGAATCTTCAGATCCAGTTTTTGCTGATGTTCGATTGAAGCAACGAACGCCAAAAGAACTTTAAACGAATTCCCCTGCCACAACAGGTCAGAAATTTACTGTCGGATTCTGAAAGCTTGACACTAGATACGCATGAAGAACAAGACGACATCGATGAATTTTCTAAAGAAAATGTAATTCCACATGACATGCATGACATACCTCTGACTAGGGAAACTAGCATTTTTGAAAAGTAAACCTGTTTAAGTGACAACTCTATAAACATATTTCATTCCTCTTAGTGCCTTTAGAAAATGTAAGAGCAAACCACCTTAAGTAAGTTTTTTTTTTTTTTTTATCGTGGTAAAATCATCAAATGAGTCCTCCCACCCCTACTGTCAGACTTGTACTGACTAAAATCCACGGTGTCCTTCAATAGCCCTTTATATTCCGGGGTCACGGTAATGAGATAAGTCCCGCGACCCCGGCAGGCTTCGGCCCTCTAGAGGGGGGCCCCGTCATCTTGCTGACGCTCTTTGAGGCGCGCGTGGAACACAACGCGCCGTCGACCCAGGCATGGTCCGTGGTCGGGCAGCGAGTTGCCCTTTACTCGCCGCCCGCATGCCCGTGCCTACGGTGGACGGAGATCGTCTTGCCACTTCCGCGCCGTGGGTGTAAACCACTGCGGGTGGGGCGGAGGGAGGACATTGTCCTCTCCCTCACGCGGCCCGCCTCCTCCTTCGCGAGCATGACTGCTTCGCAGAAGGAGGCGACCGCTTCCCACTCCGTCTCGCCCCGCAGCATGGCCGCAACCAATGCCGGGCGCGAGAGGTCTCCGCCTATCGCCGCCGTGAGGACACGTCGGTGCTCTGCCCAAGCTGGGCAGTCTTGCACCGTATGCTCTACTGTGTCCTCCGGGCGATCTTCGCAGTGGTGACACCCAGGCGTTTCCTCCTTTCTCCTTAGACACAGGTACCTCCCGAAACTAAGTAAAATTGCCTTAACAAAATCACAGGCGCTATTGGCATTACAAACTTTAGAAACGATTATCTCGTTAGCTGTGCAGTATTAAAAATTGATTTTTTTCTGAGTTATAAACAACATAATTTTCTAAGTATATTTAATAAGTTTGATCGCTAAGCACGCAGCAAGAACGATAAAAAAAAATTAAACGTTTTTAATGAAATCTTGAATTTACTCCATCGTCCATCGTATTTTGGAGATGTAACGAAGCTTGATAAATGTCGTCTTATATGCGTAATATAACTGGGCCAAGAAATTTAGATTGTAAGTTTTCTTTTTAGAGAAATTGCACTTTTTGTACTTTTTTAATAACGAAAATGGATTAATTTGGATTTTAATTTCTCTGAAACTAAAAAGAATTGCTACGCCGGAAAATTAGGAATGAATTTAGAATATTATAAGGTATCTCTTGCTTAGTTTCACTCATGATGTCTGGTCCAGCCGAGATTTTGCACACTGTGCAACGCTTAGCCAGCGAAAGCCAATATAGAGAACACAAGGGCCAGAGTCGTAAACAAAATGAAAATTGCTCACCGGATAGGGTCCCAGTTGACGCGCTCAGGAGGCAAAGGTCAACCCTCTCCTCACTAATAGGCTTTGATGACCCGGAGTCGGCGCTGCTCCTCTCACTGCGCCGCGGCAGGTAAAACACTTCAGAGGCTTCACAGCAATTTTTAGGGGCATCGCGGTCATCGCTAGGTAGCTGTTCTTCATAAAAGAAACCGCTTGCAGCTCTTGTTGTAGCTAGCCACGTGTCTGGATATCCCACTGAAACAAAACAGTCCACGACAGAATATTGTTTCACTCGGTCATTCCTGACCAAACTCTAGATTCAGTTCGTCGGCGAAAATAAGGAAATTTCAAAACTCGACTGTATCATTAAAACCTTCAATTAAATGAAACATCGGGAAAAGGTAATTGAAAATACAACAATCACTACCCTAGGCCACTAACAACTACCCTAGGCCACTAACAACTACCCTAGGCCACTAACAACTACCCTAGGCCACTAACAATTACCCTAGGCCGCTAACAACCCTAGGCCACTAACAACTACCCTAGGCCACGAACAATTACCCTAGGCCACTAATAAGTACCCTAGGTCACTAACATCTACCCTAGGCCACTAACAACTATCATAGGCCATGTACCACAGTCGTTCGAATCAACCTTCACACGGTCGCACACAACTCTACGTTCGTCTACTGACATCCTATACAGTTGCCGATGCACTGAGCTGCGTCTTATTCGCTATCTCTAATGACAGTTGAGAATGATGATCACCGAGTATAGTTTCCAACTTTCAACTGTCAAAACTGACGTTTCGTATTCCCTAACTTCCCTAAAGTCGGGTAATAACTAGTGCAAGAACAATTTCAAGTCGATAAGCACCGCTAGTTTTAGTTATTCACTGAACGATCACGTGACATAGAAGCGTTACTGAATACCAAAACACCGGAATGTTCGGTTGGTCACTGAGCTCGCTTCAGTGTTGATCACTTTCATCTGTCAAAATTAGCGAATAAGCCCGCCGGCCCGGTAATGAAAAACTTAGAAAATTCTTTAAGTGTTTGCAAAAGCCTAGACTTGACAGACCCGTTATATCCGTCACGATAACAGTTAAATCCAATTGAAATGAGTTGTCACTATTATGCCTCACTGAATTTACACAAAAGACTTTCGTTAACTTAAAAAGCTCAGTTGGCATGCAAACATGTCGGCATGTTTACAGAAACACCCTGAATTAATCGCGACCTCACTTTGCTAATAATTGTCGGGTATGGACATGAACAAAATTACAAGAGATTGATCACCCGTTAATCACTACACAACATAAAATCTGTTCTGGACTGAATACTCGTGTCTGACCTATACCAGTCATAGCAACAACATTACAAACACGTTTACCATAAAATTTCGATGCAAAACTTTCTTTAACCAACGAGCATTCAGCACCAGAATCGTAAGTAAAAATGAAACAATTCACCTGTGTCCTTCAATTCAATCCTGCCTGATGGTGGTTGCACAACTCAGACATCGACGCGTCGCGTCGCGCCGTGCCGTCGACTGATCCGCTGCCACAGCCGCCACCACTGCTCGTACAGCGCACGGCTATGTGACTTGGCTTGCCACATTTGAAGCACACCAAGGTCTTCGATGCCGGCTGCTGCGTCACTTGGCTCGATGATGCTGTAGGTGTTGTAGGTCTTCCCTTCGTGTCCATCAGCTTACTTCTTAAATTCGGTCCATGTCATCCCAGGAAACGACACGGTAGATAGCCAGGTAGAAGCTCCTCCCTTCAAGGCGCGGCTTATAGCGACCATAAGCGGGGCGCCATGTTGGTCTTGGTCCATCAAGCACATCTCTGTAGTCGTCACCAAAGCACATGCATCCACCTTTTATTTTCTCAGGATCGAAATCCTGTAAACGAAAGCCATTTGCCGACGTAATAGGTGTTTTCACGGCTTGAATCAGTGTCAGAAATTGCAGTTCTGTTTTCCAAACAAACGCATCCATTTTTCATCACTATAGTCTTTATTTCGAACACGTGGGTCGTCTTGGTCCATATCCCACTTCTGATGTCGAAGAATCGTTATCAGAAGGGGCGCGATATCGGAAATAACACTCTCAAAGCCTTCGTTAACACTTTTAATTACTTGTTAACACACACTGAATACAAAATAATCAAGGATGTCCGAGATATGGCTCGATGAAAAACTTAGGAACGCGGGAAGTTTATCGTGGATGACATGGCGTGTCCAAGATGTCTACACAGCTTGACGGACCTGTAATGTCTCGGGGGTCAATAAAACACACTTTTTGTCACTCAGGTTATCTGATCAGGAAACACTGTATGCGCAAGCCTAAAGACGTGCTCACTCGCCTACGGCTGGTAACCGACTGACAACGCCAATGCGCCCGCGCATACACTACATCCCTTCTTTATTTTAATTGAATTGAAATGTTTCAAAATTACAATATTAGATTAGGTTTTAATATTCCGACCTAAACACCTATAATTGGTGGATAACTAATCAAATGTTTTAAATATAATTATTTCAGATTTACCGCAAAGTTTTACAGAACAGCAATGATTTACTTAATTTTAAATCTGTGTAACAAATCTTAAAGACATAGTTGATAACAGTAAATAACAATATTATAGTACAAAATTATTTACTATTTACGCTAGTTCATCATTTTCTCTTAAATCACTATTACCACTATTTTGATTTTACATTACGACGATATTCTTTCCCGGTTTCATCATTCCGATAACATCGCAACCTCTCACGTCCGTTACTGTATGCGCAGGATTGAAATTGGGGGTCAACTTATTATCTTAGATTAAATTTTCCACCAATACTTTTTCTCCTATTTCCAAGCCTGTCGCTTTACTTTTGAGATCCCCATGCTCCTTCCCTTTTTCCTTCATTTGCAGATCTCTTTCTCACTTCTTCTTCTATTGATTTGTATTCCATGTCTGGTGCTGCCCGGATCTTGTCTCTAAACTGTCTTTTATAAAACAACTCTGAGGGAGATTTGCCTCTTCTTGTATTCTTTAAGATCGGGAACTATTGGCGACACCCACGGAGAGGGTCCATTTACTTCCTCGATAATATCCGCATCCTTCAGTTCCTCTAGTTTTTTGGCAAACTTTTCTTCTAAGGGATTTCGGGTAGGTGCACAAAAAGTAGTCACATGTGCTCTTCGTTTTAAAATTAATTTTAATTATTAAAAACATTAATTTAATTCTTGACATCTACAAAACTATAGTCATAGTCTAACAACTAAACAAATATAGTGTGGACAACAACATACCTATGTCCTAAGTTTAGTAAATTGCATTTTACTTGCCGGTGACCTGTCAAACTATAACTTTCACTACAACACTTATCACTCCCAATTGTCACTAAAATGACCACTATTGCCGATATTGCGGAGACACAGCGTTTGGCATTGACATCCCTCAGCCAGCGCATGGCAGACTTCGAAGCTCATCTACGGGCATCATCTCCTGGAGCAGACTTGAGCGACCTCTACAAAGACTTCTCAAGCTTCAAAGAACATGTCTGGAGCGTCTTCAGTGTCCTTCAGCAACAGATAGTAGAGGTGAGCAAAGGCATTGACGTAATTGAGATGCGCCACAGGAAGAAATTTCTATTGCTTGGCGGTGTCCCCGAGAGGTCTGATGAGCAGGTGGTAGACGTAGTGATGTCAGTAATGCGAAGTAACTTGGGACTCAAAGACGTTACATCTTCTTCCATTACCATTTGCCACAGATTAGGCGCTGGATCTGAGAATCGGGCGCGTCCAATTCTATTTCGCCTGTCTGATCCAACATTGAGGAGTGAAGTTTGGAAAGCCAAAGCAAAACTAAAGGGCTCTTCTTTTGTGCTGTCAGAGTTCCTCACTCGACAGAGGCAAGTGGCTTTCACAGCGGCGCGTAAGCTGTTCGGTGTTACGAATGTTTGGACGATGGATGGCAACATAAACATCAAGCTCCCCGATGGTAAGCGTCGCCGCGTGAGTAGTCACGAGGAGGTGATGGCGCTGGGTGCAGAGCATGGCAAGTCGCTTGAAGCTGAAACTCCGTCTGTCATCAATGCTGACTCTAAGCCTGAAAGTCCGGTGCCTGCTGCGCAAGCGTCGACAAGGCCAAGACGTAATGCTCAGAGGAAATTTTAATGTTCATCGGTGCACTTCGTTTAGGTACTGATTACTTTTATTGTTAGTTCTGTTATCTTTACTTTTAATTTTATTTTAGTTTCTTTTTTAAGGTCTACCAACAAAAATTTATTTCTGTTTTGTACTTTTACGTATCGTTGACACTGTTGACATTGCTAACTGACACTGACATATGTCAATTTATGGTTGTTTTCTTTGGCTGCGTTCGGATAGTTACTAAGATCTATTATGTTGTTAACAGTCGACCGGCAGGTTATGCAATTTTTAAAGTTAAGTTCATTTTATTTTTTAGCTTTTCTTAGTTTTATATTTTATTTTATTTTGTTTTAGTATTTATTATTTATATTTATTTTATATTATTTTGATGTCTGACGACTCTTTTCATTCGGCTAATGACAGTTCTTTTGATTCTTTTTCGTCCATTAATGTTTCTTTCTCAATAAATAATTTTTTAAATGAAGAATGTCAGCGTTTTCCAAAATGTTTTAATGTTTGCCACGTAAATGCGCAGAGTGTTCCCCAACACCATTCGGAATTGTTGGATTTGTTTAACGGTGTTTCGTTTCACGCAATTCTAGTATCAGAAAGTTGGCTTAAACCCGAACTCCCTTCTACTTTTTATAGCCTTCCCGGCTTCATCTTGGTTCGCAATGATCGCACAGGGAAAAGAGCCGGTGGTGTTGCTATCTATCTCCGTAGTGATATTCCACACAAAGTTTTATTTTCTTCTCCTTCTCTCTATAACAATGCTAGTCCGGAATACTTATTATTAGAAATAACTGTTAAAGGGGTTAAAGCCGTTCTAGGAGTTGTTTATTGCCCACCCACTAGTGATTATTTCTCTTTTTTAGAACCCCTTTTCGAATCAGTCTCCTCAGAGTATAAACATCTCATAATCATGGGGGACTTTAACACGAACCTCTTAAAAAACGATTCTAGATCACGTGGGCTGAGAGCAATCTTGGAATCTACTAATTTAACTTGTCTTGAGCTTAATCCAACTCATCAAAATGCAGACACAGACGATTCCTGGCTTGACCTCATGCTCACCTCTTCTGCGGATCTAGTAGCTAATCATGGTCAGGTTGCAGCTCCGGGGCTTTCACGACATGATATTATTTTTCTTATGTACAAAATTAAACCCCCCAAGCAGCGGCCAGCTACAATTGTTATTCGGAACTTTGCGAGAGTGGATGGGGAGCAACTAAACAGGGATGCTCAATCCATAGATTGGTCCGACGTTCTTGATGCTCAAACAGTGGATGATAAGGTTGCGCTGCTAAACACTTCCATTTTACAACTTTTTGATTCTCATGCACCTTTGAAAACTGTTAGAGTCAAGCGTCCGCCAGCACCCTGGATAACCCTTGAAGTTCGGATGGCAATGAGGCGGCGTGATAGGGCTTTCCGTAGGTATAGAAGAGATCGCAGTGAGGAAAACTGGTGCTTATACAAGTTGGCTAGAAATCGGTGTAATCAGATGGTGAGAGTCTCTAAACGCCGATACATTTGTGAGAATGTTCTAAACTCTTCGCCGGCTAACATATGGCAGTTTTTAAAATCACTTGGTATATCAACGTCACCATCCAATGTATTACCATCGAATTTGTCTCTGAATAACCTAAATTTACATTTTTCATCAACAACCAGTCTGGCAGATGATGTTAAAAGGGACACAATTCACAAAATTACTTCCATGCCGTTACTTTCCTCAAACTCCTTCTCGTTTTCTCCCGTGTCTGAACTTGAAATTCTCAACATCTTTAAGTCAATTAAAACAAATGCAGTCGGATGTGACGGGGTGAGCAGGAAGATGTTAAGTTTAATTCTTAGTAGTTTAATTCCCATTATCACACACATTATTAACTTTTCTCTGTATTCTGGTGTTTTTCCCGTGACCTGGCGTAAAGCTTATATTATTCCTCTTCCAAAAATTAGTAATCCCAGTTTTGTTAATCACTTTAGGCCGATCTCCATTCTCCCTTTCCTTTCTAAAATCCTTGAAGCTGTTGTTCATAAGCAAATTTCCAATTTCATTTTTAAAGGTAACTTACTTTCCCAATTCCAATCAGGTTTTCGGCCTGGACATAGTACTTCTACTGCTTTGCTCAAAGTCACGGATGACATCAGGTCCGGCATGGAGAATTCAAAGTTGACGGTTTTAATTTTAATTGACTTTTCCAACGCATTTAACACCGTTGACCATGATATTCTTCTTGCCATTTTGTCGCAGATTGGGATTTCGGATTCATCACGGGATTGGTTCTCGTCTTATCTTCGTGGTCGCCAGCAGGCGGTTCGTGTCAAGCAGGCATGTTCTGACTGGTATGATCTGCAAACTGGTGTTCCACAAGGCGGTATACTCTCTCCTTTATTATTTTCAGTTTTTATAAATTTCATTACTGACGTCCTCAAATGCTCTTACCATCTGTATGCTGATGACTTGCAACTTTACGCTCAAGCCGATGTTAACTGTTTAGATGACTGCATTTCCACCCTAAACGATGACCTGCGTAGAATTAGTGACTGGTCCAGGCAGTTCGGGGTATCAGTCAACGTGAGCAAATGTCAAGCCATGGTAATAGGTAGCGTGTATCATATGCGTAGCCTCAATATTCATGGTCTTGTACCTATTAAATTTAATGACACTGTTATTCCTTTATCAGCTCACGTTAAGGATTTGGGGTTGCATATTGACGATCGGCTTGGTTGGGAGAAGCAGGTCAATTTGGTAAGTCGGAACGTTTCTGCCACACTGCGATCTCTCTATAGATTTAAGCATTTTCTTCCATCTAGCACTAAACTATTGCTTGTCCAGGCTCTTGTGCTCCCTATTATTGATTATGCAGATGTTTGTTACTCTGATGTTTCCCAAAATCTTCTTAACAAATTGGATCGACTTCTCAACGACTTCTTAACAAATTGGATCGACTTCGCTTTGTATTTGGACTTCGTAAATTTGATCACATTTCTAGTTACCGTTCTCAGCTTAAATGGCTGCCTATCCGCCAGAGAAGATCCCTCAGATCACTCTGCTTGCTTTTCTCTATTATTAACGATCCTTGTGCACCTAATTATTTAAAAAGTTCTTTTCAGATCTTGGGTAGCTCGCACGATCGTAACCTTCGTGCTGCTGAAAACTTACTCCTTCAGATACCTTCTCACCGTACAGGTTTTATTTCCAATTCCTTCGTGGTTACGGCAATTAAACTCTGGAATGCGCTTCCCCTTGATATTAAAAAGGCTCCGAGTAAATTTTCTTTTAAACGCCAAGTTCGGGAATACTTTTTGAAATCACTCAATCCTTAAGTTTCCAATTATTAATATGGTCGTCGTCATTTTATATATCCAATTAATTTATGTATTTTATTTATATAATTTATTTATAAAATATTATTTATAGGTATATATAATATTGGTTGGTATGTATTTTCATATATATATATATATATATATATATGTATATAATAGCTATAGTTAGATGTAGTACTTTTAATTGTTTAAGTAGTGTTGTACCTATTCCAACTGGTTCTCCTTTTGACCCAAAGGTGGACTGGTAGATAATGCCTTGCGGCATTAAGTCCGCCTTATGTACCACAATTGTACATGAAAGTGTAAATAAATAAAATAAATAATAAATGGGAACTCTTACATTATTGACTATTAGAAATTGTTATATTCTGTCTGTAATAATATTACATCTACTTCTTGAATCTATTAGCATATCAACGGTGACTCCCTTAATATTGCATTTCATAGTTTCGCCGTCATCCAGGTGGAAAATATAGTCAATTACAGATTTATTGGCATCATTTTTTATTTCTTTTCTTGGTTTTTTTTTTTACAGTCCTGTTGTCTGGCCTGTTGTTGGAAAATTGTCTTTTCTGTCGAGTCCTGCAATGTTCTCGGAAAAGACCAATGAATCCACATTTTAAACATTCATTTCAAACATTACAGTGTAGTTGGCGCGATGGAATGTAGATGGCGCTACTGCCATAGTAAACATCAGCTCCGTATAAAAAAATCAAAATAAATAGTTAACTGAGTGCTAAGTCGTCGAAATTGTGATAAACGTGTGTATAAACGAACAATAGTGACCACAGAACATTAGTGGACAATTGTGTAAAGAAGTGTGTGTCTTATCAGACAAAAACATTCCTATCGGATACTTTTCGTGCTTGCTAAGAAAATGCAGAAATATGTGTGCTTGATGAGTAAATACATAAACATCGGCTTAAACCTCGAATAATTCAGTGCAGTGAAACAATAACTTAATAATAAACAGTGAAAAATAGTTAGATAGCCGCCGCCGTGACTCAACCCTCGGAGATGGTCCTGGAGGAGGCTGCAATGGATTCAGATTAATGTCTCCATTGCGCTTCCTCCAGGCGAACATCAACCACTGCGCCGCTGCTCAGGTCACGTCGCTGTGGTCGCCGAGCCGTACTTTGTCGTGCCCAGGAATGACTGGGCAGCGGACCTGAACGGCTCGGTGACCCTTATTTCGTCGGCCGCCGCCGGTACCCCGCCCCTCGATCGCGTCAAGAGAGGGCGCGGGATCGTCGCAGCACGGGTCGGGGAGATCGCCGTGATAGGCGTATACTTCTCCCCGAACCAAACTCTCGCCGAGTTCCAGGACTCCCTATCGGAGCTGGGAGACGTCGTCGTCGCCTTCGGTTCTTTCCCCGCGCTCGTCCTCGGGGACTTCAACGCCAAGAATGTGGCTTGGGGTTCCCGGTTTACGGACGTTGTGCGGGGCAGAAGGCTCGAGCACTGGGCCCTGGCGCAGGGCCTGGTCATCGAGAACCGGGGTTCTGTCCCCACGTGCGTGCGGTGGAGAGGCGAGTCGGTGGTGGACGTCACGTTCGCCACCTCCGACCTGTCACCGCGCGTCACCGACTGGCGCGTTGTAGAGGAGGTGGAGACCTATTCCGATCACCGGTATATCCGGTTTGACGTCTCCGCCCAGACCTCAGACGCGCCGGTCCCGAGTGGACGGAACCCAAGTGGTCCGCGATGGGCGCTGAAGCAGCTGGACCGGGAGCTATTCCTGGAAGCCTCGATCGTGCAGGCCTGGGTGTCACCACCGGACAGGCCTGCCGACATCAACGACGAGGCGGAGTGGTTCCGGGAGGCCATGTCAGAGATCTGCGACGTGGCCATGCCCCGGGTCCGGCAAGGACGCGCCCGGCGTCAGCTGTATTGGTGGTCGCGCGAGCTAGCAGCGCTGCGCGAGGCGTGCGTTGCTGCGCGACGCCGATACACCAGGTTCCGCAGGCGCCGCACCCGACCTCCGGATGCGGCAACTGTAGAGGCGGAGCTGTATGAGGGCTACAGGGCAGCGAAGACCGTCCTCCGCGACGAGATCTGGCGGGCCGAGGAATTGGCCCGCAAGGAGATGCTGGAGGCTCTGAACGGGGACCCATGGGGCCGGCCCTACAAGTGGGCGAGAGAGAAGCTCCGCCCCTGGGCTCCCCCGTTGACGCAGAGTCTCCAGCCTCAGTTCGTGGAGGACGTGGTGAGCGCCCTGTTCCCATCGCGAGGGGAGCATACTCCCCCGCTTATGGCTCCGTCTCCGACGGAATCTGACGGTGAAGCTGACGCAAACGCGGACCACAGCGACGACGACGTCTACGACGCTCCAGAGGTGACCGAGGTAGACATGAGAGTGGCGGTACAAAGGCTCAAAGCCAAAAATACCGCCCCAGGACCCGACGGCCTGCCAGGAAAAGCCTGGGTCCTGGCCTCGAGGACTCTCGGGCCTCGACTGGGGGGGCTCTTTAGCGCATGCCTGGAGAGGGGCCAGTTTCCGCTTCGTTGGAAGACGGGGAAGCTGGTCCTGATCCAGAAGCCCGGGCGCCCTGCGGACTCTCCGTCCGCATTCCGGCCCATCGTGCTGCTCGATGAGGTGGGCAAGCTCTTTGAGAGAGTCATTGCAGACCGCCTCGTCGGGCACCTGAATCGGGTGGGCCCGAACCTTGCGAAGAGCCAGTTTGGCTTCCGCAGGGGGCGCTCGACGGTGGACGCCATCATGCGCGTGAGAGCCCTCACGACGGGGGATGCAGTAGCCCGGGGCAGGGTCGTCTTGGCGGTGTCTTTGGACATCACCAATGCCTTTAACACCCTGCCCTGGAGTTGCATCAGGGAGGCACTCCGGTATCACCGGGTGCCGACCTACCTCCGTCGCATAGTCGAGGCTTATCTGACGGACAGAGCCGTCATCTACCCCGGTCACCGGGGAGAGTGGAACCGGCGAGAGATGTCGTGCGGTGTTCCACAGGGTTCGGTCTTGGGGCCGCCCCTGTGGAACATCGGATACGATTGGGTGCTGCGCGGCGACCTCCCTGACGGCGTCGGCGTAATATGTTACGCCGACGACACGCTCGTCCTGGCGGAGGGAGAGTCGCACCAGGCGGCGGCCGACCTGGCGACGCAAGCGGTCGCGACAGTCGTTGGAAGGATCCGGCAGTTGGGACTCGACGTGGCGCTCCACAAAACGGAGGCCATGTGTTTTCATGGTCACGTTAACGCGCCACGGTCAGAGTCCCACATAACGGTGGGAGGGGTTCGCATCGGCGTCGGGAGGACGATGAAGTACCTGGGACTCGTCCTCGACGGCCGGTGGAACTTCAAGGAGCACTTCCTGCGTTTGGCCCCAAGGCTGAACCGGGCAGCAGGCGCCCTCAGGCGACTCCTGCCCAACCTCAGCGGGCCAAACGCCTCCTGCCGGAGGCTGTACGCCGGTATCGTGCGGTCCATGGCCCTCTACGGGGCCCCCGTGTGGGCCCTGAGCATGCGGACGCGACCAGCGAGGCTGGTCGCATGCCAGAGGGTCATGGCTATCCGGATGATCCGAGGATACCGCACGATCGCCGGCGAATCGGCCAACCTCCTTGCCGGATTACTGCCCTGGGATCTGGAGGCGACCGCCCTCCAGCGCGTCTATGAGTGGCGCGTGGAGGCGCGGCGCCGGGGAGAATTCCCGCTGCCCCGACAAGTCGAGGCGCGGCGGGAAGAGGTCCGGCGCGATCTCAGGGCAGTATGGAGGGAACGACTGTCGCAACCGAGGTTCGGGCACGCCGCAATCGCGGCGGTAAGACCCCTCTTTGAGGAGTGGCTGGAAAGGCGTCACGGCGTCCTGACCTATCGGATGACGCAGGTCCTCACCGGACACGGATGTTTCGGGAGGTACCTGTGTCGGATGGGGAAGGAAGAAACGCCGGGGTGTCACCATTGCGAAGATCGCCCGGAGGACACAGTAGAGCATACGGTGCAAGACTGCCCCGCTTGGGCAGAGCACCGCCGTGTCCTCACGGCAGCGATAGGCGGAGACCTCTCGCGCCCGGCATTGGTCGAGGCCATGCTGCGGGGCGAGACGGAGTGGGAAGCGGTCGCCTCCTTCTGCGAAGCAGTAATGCTCGTTAAGGAGGAGGCGGGCCGTGAGAGAGAGAGGACAGCGTCCTCCCTCCGCCCCACCCGCAATGGTAGACGCCCACGGCGTCGGACGTCGCAAGACGATCTCCGGCCACCGTAGGCGCGGGCATGCGGATGGCGAGTAAAGGGCAACTCGCCGCCCGACCATGGACCATGCCCGGGTCGACGGCGCGTTGTGTTCCACGCACGCCTCAAAGAGCGTCAGCACGATGACGGGGCCCCGCCCAAGAGGGCCAAAGCCTGCCGGGGTCGCGGGACTTATCTCATTACCGTGACCCCGGAACATAAAAGGCTATTGAAGGACACCGTGGATTTTAGTCAGTACAAGTCTGACAGTCCCTCCCGCCCTGCCCGGGGTGGGAGGACTCATTTGATGATTTTACCACGCTAAAAAAAAAAAAAAAAAAAAGCGAGTGCCGACAGATGTCGGATCGCTTTCGCAATCGAAATGTCTAAGTTGGGAACTATGGATGATGCACGAGTCATTTTGGGTAGCAATAAAATATTGACTCTTATTTTTGCGTGGCTTTTTACTCA
This sequence comes from Agrotis exclamationis, assembly GCA_950005045.1. Taxonomy (NCBI): domain Eukaryota; kingdom Metazoa; phylum Arthropoda; class Insecta; order Lepidoptera; family Noctuidae; genus Agrotis; species Agrotis exclamationis. The sequence goes on from OX465415.1 coordinate 29,700,510, forward strand.
AAATCAGTAACAGTATTACAACTGCATAGCCCTATTTTTTGTTGTACCTTGCGTGGCTTTTTACTGAAAATCAGTAACAGTATTACAACTGCATAGCCCTATTTTTTGTTGTACCTTGCTTGGCTTTTTACTGAAAATCAGTAACAGTATTACAACTTTACTTATTATTTCAATTTTATTTCAATTTGATTTCAATTTGATTTCAATTTGATTTCAATTTGATTTCAATTTGATTTCAATTTGATTTCAATTTGATTTCAATTTGATTTCAATTTTATTTCAATTTGATTTCAATTTTATTTCAATTTTATTTCAATTTTATTTCAATTTTATTTCAATTTTATTTCAATTTTATTTCAATTTTATTTCAATTTTATTTCAATTTTATTTCAATTTTATTTCAATTTTATTTTAATTTTATTTCAATTTTATTTCAATTTTATTTCAATTTTATTTCAATTTTATATCAGTTTTATTCCAATTTTATGTCAATTTTATTTCAATGTTATGCAAATTTTGTATCATTTATTTAATTTGTTATAATTGAAATTGTATAAATGTAATTAATTGTAATTGATAATCAAAATATGTTTTACTAACACAAGCTGTTTAAGAAAATTGTTACTAACCACTTATCAGCTCTGAGCTTGAATTAAAGATTTCTATTCTATAGCCCTATTTTTTGTTGTACCTAAGTACTCATTGCGTGGACTTCATTACATTTTTGTAAATGTTTGTTTTTTTTTTAAATAATATACAGTCCTTTAAAATTGTTACTTATTTAATCGGCGTGGCCCTTTGTTATTTACTCATTGCGTGGCCTTTTGTTAGGTACTTATTTAAACGGCGTGGCCCTTTGTTATTTACTCATTGCGTGGCCTTTTGTTAGGTACTTATTTAAACGGCGTGGCCCTTTGTTATTTACTCATTGCGTGGCCTTTTGTTAGGTACTTATTTAAACGGCGTGGCCCTTTATTATTTACTCATTGCGTGGCTTTTAAGTGTACCTTTATTATAACTATTTTACGAATATGTATAAATTGTGCAAGCATAAAAATAGTTAGGTTAGGTTATCTACCTAATTTAACTATTGTGATGTAATTGTTCTTCAAATAAAACAGTAAAAGTAGAATATGTATAGTAGTATAGTGTAAACATAAACACAACATACGTACTTTTGCTATCAACACTTCCAAATTCAATAAGTCTATTATTAAAATGACATTATCTAAAGCTATTTAATAATAGGTTTTTACTAATGAGTATAACAAATCCATAAACAAAATTAATTCTGTAAGTAATAATATCTTTAAGCGAGCTGAAATAACTAATTACCTATCCTTTCTACTGTGTTGTGAACAGTTAGGTAAGTATTTCTTATTATCTCGATCATAAATCTCATTATGTCGATAATTACGTTTGGTTAAACTTTTTTACTAATTGTGGGTAGTTACCGTTAGGTCGCATACTTGCACAATATTATATTTTTGTAGTATCCTTGCGTGGCCTTATTTTCCATCTAATACGATGCATGGCCATTTACAATGAAGGATAGTGGTATGAAACTGTTTATCAGTAACAATTGCTTACGTATTGGCTCGATTCATATCGACGGTAAAAAGGCAAAAGGGGTCAAGCGCCACATTTTGCGATCTTAACTTTTTTATTGACCCCAACTCCACTATTTTTTCTCTTTCGAATGGTCATAGTATCGTTTTTCTAGCAAGAAAAAAAGTCACTTGCACCAAAGAATTATTTGTACTGAATTGCCAAATCGATACTTACCAAAAGTGCTCAAGCGACACCGACTTTACCTTGCTTGGTTGAAGGACCATTTTGTATATTACGTTTTTGTATCGCCTTGTCATTTGGCATAATTTTAAAAACAATATTAGAAATAAATATGTCGTTTGTATCCATATTCCTTTTATTTGTTTAGTAATATTTTTTCACTTAACACCATTGATAAGAAAATGAAATACTATAACGTCGCTTACACCAATAGTAAAGACTAGAACAGACTAGACAAGAACTAAACATAATTGGCGCTTGGCCCCTTTCTTAAATAATTATATTTTCATTACGTTGCATTTGATTCACTCAGTACGCGCGCCAGCGCCGTTGCAAGAGGGTGTATGTTTTGTGTGCGTGAAAGCAAGTACACGCGTGTTTGAAACGCGATCGCAGTTTTTAACACAGATTAATATTTTATATAAAACATGTCTGCAACTCCCGAAAACGTGAAATTGAGACGTATTTTAGACCGAATAATTGTTGATTTTTTATTTTATTAAGAACTAGCTTCTGCCCGCAACTTCGTACGCGGATCCTGTTGCTTATGCCAGCGACAACGGAGTCGTCAAAATCGAAGATCTGAAACGTCTGATGTCCAATAGAGGCCGGGTAAATAATAAATGGGAGTTCTGGCCAGTAGAGTCAGATTTTTAATGATATACCATCGTCATCGAAAATCAGTCCTAAAGTCTTACCGCCTTCACCGCGTGGAGGTACTCCCAGTTTGTTATTTTATAATTAATTATACAGGGTGAATTTATCAACTGGGCGTGGATGGCTATTTCCGAAACTATGAGGAATATCAAAAAACGTTGAAATGAGTCTCGAGGCCGATTTAGATGTAAACTATTGTTGTGACTGTACTTGTTCAACTCAATAATTTCGTATTAATTGCTGAATACAGTGGGATTGTTGAGACGTCAAATCCAATGAAACATTGAAAACAATGAAATTTTATAATTTCGAATTAATTATGGATCAGTAGAAGTAAAGTAACATATAAAATAGCAATTTCATAAAAATCTGTAATTTCCTTAAGTTTGCCGTATATGATTACTTCCCAGAATTTGATCCTTATTAGCAACACTATCGAATATGTAATACAGTCGAACCTGGATAAGCAAAAACTGGATAAGTGAGAAAACTCTTTAAGCGACAATAATGGTCAGGTCCCGTCATTTTTATTCCGAATACCTCTATGAGTGACAGTGTAGGAACCTCTTTTAGAGAGAGTAATTTTTCACATCTAGACCAGAGGTCTAGATACAGAGGTAAGTGACAGTTTTTTCCTTTTGACCTCTGTAAGCGAGACTATTTACAATAATATTTCAATACACATCTCCAAACTTGCAACTTTAGGTACTTAAAACCAAACCATATCCTTGTTTGTAAACAAAAAAAGCCAAAGCGTCATTGTTTTCGATGGATTTACAAACAGCTGCAGTACATGTGCGCTTGTTCCTACCTGATATCTTCAACATTTGGTTTCTCGACTTTTGTTAACCTCTTTAAATGAGAGTAACTACACTCAAACCTTCGTAAGTGACAAACTACTTTAGTGAGAAACCTCTATAAGCGAGAATAACATTCGGGTCCCTTGGATTCTCGCTTAACCAGGTTCGACTGTAATACAGGTGTGATTTTTTTTCCAAAATCAGCGGGTTCGATTCCTGGCCAGGATTATTAATTTTTCTAAAATCCAATGATGCCGTTTTAGTTTTCATCAGAATCGGCCTCGAGACTCCTTTCATCGTTTTTTGATATTCCTCATAGTTTCGGAAATAGCCACCCACGCCCAGTTAAAAAATTCACCCTGTATAGTGAAATTAGCGATAGCTTTGATTTCCACATCAGATGTTTCTGATCTTCGATTTTTATAAGTCAACAGGAAATGCCCATCAGACCGACAACTTTTGCTAAGACGTCATTCCTATAAATGTTATAGTTTAGCTGGGCTCTTGGAGTTCCACATCAGGTGTTCCAGATCTTCAATTTTTATACGTCAACAGAGAGTGCTCATCAGACTGAACAACTCTTGCTAAGACGTCATTCCTTTATATGTTATAGTTAAGCTGGGCTCTTGGAGTTCCACACCAGGTGTCCCAGATCTTCAAATTTATTCTCTCAGCAGAAAATGCTCATCACGTGGAACAATTTTTGCTATGGCACCATTTTTGTATCTCTTATAGTTTAGCAGGTCTGTTGCGGTTCTGCATCAGGTGTTCAAGTTTCCAAGATAAATTATAGCCTGTATGTTAATCGGACTTAATACCTATACAACAACAAAAAAACATTCAAATCCGTCCAGTAGTTCCGAAGATTAGCGTGCACAAACACACTGACAAACAGACAAACAGACAAATCGACAAACAGACAAAAAAAAATTAATTACAATTTCGGGTTCGGCATCGATAAAATAACAACCCCTGCTACTTTTTTTATATATTTACATTGTACAGACACCACTTTTCTACAAATTTATTATAATATGTATATGTATATTAAGTACTAAAATATTGTGGTTTATTTACTCAAATAATGTGATACCATGCTGTTGTATGTACTAACAGTTAGGTAACTGCTGTTTTTTGGATCTCAGTTTTGTTCCTTGTATTGTTTTAGTTTAATACATAATTCATAGTTCTATTACCTACCTGCTGTGCCAAATATAAAATAATACTTATTAAGATTATGGTAGCTTAAGCTAAAATCTGAATTAGTTCTATGATCTGTTGTGCCAAATAAAATAAAATATTACTTTATTAACATGAAGCTTAGGCCAAAATCTAAATATTCCAACATTAAATATTGTTACTTGACCCCTCGCAAATGCGATAAACATGGTAAAAACCTGGAGCCAAACGACATCTATCTTTGAAACTATTGATCTCAGGCTTATTTTGATGTAAAATTATTAAAGAACATTGTATTTTAGTAAACTTTTCTGAAGATTGTGATGTGATTCAATAAAGCAATAAAGAGATATTTTTTATTAAAACTTTCTTTTTATTCTCCTGAACAATATGATCTGTGGTGCTTGACCCCTTTTGCCTTTTACCCGTCGATATGTGATTTTGATTTAGCTCATAACTCAATGTAAAATGAGTGTTAATTTGCTAGTATTTTTTCTTATATAATAACAAATACTTTGTAATAGGCTATTTGGAACGAATCTACCCGCAAACAACTGATAGGCAATAAACAATTACTTATATTCCTTCCTTCATTTTATTTTGTTTTTAATGTGTCATGTACTCACTTTTATCCTCGTCGCCATTTGTAATGTCTCGGGGGTCAATAAAACACACTTTTTGTCACTCAGGTTATCTGATCAGGATACACTGTATGCGCAAGCCTAAAGACGTGCTCACTCGCCTACGGCTGGTAACCGACTGACAACGCCAATGCGCCCGCGCATACACTACAGGACCAATTCAAAGTGTTCACTTCACTCAACTGTCCGTCCAAGTGGCCTACCCCACACAGGTTTGCCAACATATCTGTCAACGTCAGTACTTGTCAACGTCGAATACCTAATTAAATTTCCGAATCGATATTCGACTCGACTATTCGCTCGGTGTTGCCATTACTCCACGCTAAGCATCCCCAAGTGTAATAACTTGGCATTCCTAAACGTTATCTGTCAAATCTAACTTCATACTTCCTCCAATGAGAGACAGATGGCGTTATTCTAAATTAACACTAATCAATAAAGATTCTAAATTGAGTTTCTGTTTTGATTCCACACTAACGATAATAGATGGCGTTATTCTAAATTAACAACAATCCATAGCGATTCCAAATTGTGCTTCTGTTTTGATTCCTCGGCAATGACAATAGATGGCGTTATTCTGAATTATTGTGCTTCTGTGTTGGTTCTGCGACATATAAATTGAAGAGTTTTATTGAAGATATTAAATTATGCAAAAGCATTTTCAAAAATATAAACGCAACCCTAAATATTCCTCTAACAGAATAACCAATAGCTTGTATAGTTTAAGAATAAAAGCCATTTTAAATTTAACCAACAAAAACAGACTAACTCAAATAGTGTTAAATAATTTCACCAACAATAAACTATTTTTAGTTGGCAAAATCAAAAATACTTACATTTGTAAACAATACTGACAGGCCTGTTGGTCTAGTGGTTAGTGACCCTGACTGCTATGCCGGAGGTCGTGGGTTCGATTCCCACCCAGGACAAATGTTTGTGTGATGAGCACGATCATTTGTTCTGCGTCTGGGTGTAATTTATCTATAATATGTATGTATTTAGAAATATATAAGTATGTTTATCAGTTGTCTAGTACCCATAACACAAGCTCTGCTTAGCTTGGGACTAGATGGCGTTGTGTGATAGTTGTGGAATATTATTATTATTATTATTATTATACTGAGTTAAGTGAAAATAATTTGAAGAACGCCCAAAAAACAAGACCGGTTCAATCACAAATACAAACTTGACTCGAAATAATTTACGCTTTATTACTGCGGTTAGTCACAAATACAAAACTAAGTAACGAAATAATTTACTTTTTGTGCGTATTGACAACACCTTCGCCTACGATTGATATTACGTAACTGATGATGCGCTACTATTGTTGGCGGGGGGTGACCTCGGCGCAACTCAGCAAGACTCACTTACCGGTTCAATCACAAATACAAACTTCATCATCATCATCATCTCAGCCATAGGACGTCCACTGCTGAACATAGGCCTCCCCTTTAGATCTCCACATATACCGGTTGGAAGCGACCTGCATCCAGCGTCTTCCGGCGACCTTTACAAGGTCGTCTGTCCACCTCGTTGGTGGACGTCCTACGCTGCGCTTGCTCGTCCGCGGTCTCCACTCTAGCACTTTTCGACCCCATCGGCCATCTGCTCTGCGAGCAATATGGCCTGCCCATTGCCACTTCAGCTTGCTAATCCGGTGGGCTATATCGGTGACTTTAGTTCGTCTACGGATCTCCTCATTTCGGATTCGATCACGTAGAGAAACACCGAGCATAGCCCTCTCCATAGCTCGCTGAGCGACTTTGAGCTTTGAGATGAGGCCGATAGTGAAAGACCACGTTTCGGTGCCGTAAGTCATCACTGGTAACACACATTGATTGAAGACTTTCGTCTTGAGGCACTGAGGTATGTCGGACGAAAAGACATTGCGTAGCTTCCCGAACGCTGCCCAACCGAGTTGGATTCGGCGGTTGACCTCTTTCTCGAAGTTGGACCTACCTAATTGGACTACTTGTCCTAAATAGATATATGAGTCAACAACTTCGAGTACCGAGTTTCCAACAGAGACTGGGGTGGGCACAACATTGGAATTTGACATAATTTTCGTCTTGTCCATGTTCATTTTCAAGCCCACCCGTTGTGAAACTCGGTCGAGGCCATCGAGCATCATGCTGAGTTCCTCCATCGACTTTGCCATGACTACGATGTCGTCGGCAAACCGAAGGTGAGTGATGTATTCACCGTTGATGTTGATGCCAAGTCCTTGCCATTCCAGGAGTTTGAAGGCGTCTTCCATTGCGGCAGTAAACAGTTTAGGGGAGATAACGTCCCCCTGTCTTACGCCTCTTCTCAATGGAATCGCCTTCGTGCTCTGCTCCTGTACTCGGACCGACATGGTGGCGTTATTATACAAACACTTCAACACCTCGATGTACCGATAGTCAATACGGCATCGCTGGAGTGACTCAAGTACCGCCCATGTTTCCACCGAATCGAAGGCTTTCTCATAGTCCACAAACGCTAAGCATAATGGCAAGTTATACTCTTCGGTCTTCTGTATAACTTGCCGCAGCGTATGGATGTGGTCTATGGTACTATAGCCTCTTCGGAAACCGGCTTGTTCGGGAGGCTGGAAGTCATCAAGTCTGTGTTCGAGACGGTTCGTGATAACCCTTGAAAACAGCTTATAAACATGACTCAGAAGCGTGATGGGTCTGTAGTTCTTCAATAGGCTGTTATCACCTTTTTTGAAGAACAACACCACCTCACCCCTGCTCCACGTTTGAGGCGTTTTGCCCTCGGACAGGACGGAATTAAAGAGTTTCTGGAGGACTTTAAGTACCGGTGTTCCACCCGCTCTCAGAAGCTCTGAAGTGATTCCGTCCTCGCCCGGCGCCTTGTTGTTCTTAAGCTGCTTCAGGGCCATCCTAATCTCGTACAGACTGATGTCCGGGATATCTTCGGTATAATGTCGGGACAGCTTGGCTCTTGGATCTCTTACCAAGCTGTCAACGGACTTTGCGACCGAAGTGTATAACTGTCCATAGAACCTCTCGATCTCGCCTAAAACCTCTGCTTTGGTCGACGCTATGCTGCCATCCTCCCGTTTCAGCTTTGTCATCCGGCTTTGCTCAATAGACTTGTCCTTTGCGAACACTTTGGAGCCTTGGTTTCGCTGTATGGTCTCTTTAACACGATTCGTATTAAAGAGACGCAGATCGTGTCGCAAGGACTTAGATATACGTCTATTGAGCTGCCTATATGACTTCGCATCATCGGAAGACTGCAGCTGTAGCAAGCGTCGTTCAGCCATGAGGTTTAAGGTTTGCTCGGTCAATTTCTGAGGTCTATCTTTACGGCAGGGTCTAAAAAACTTAGAGCCTACCGTGCGGACAGTTTCCACTAGCCAATACAAACTTAACTCGAAATAATTTACGCTTTATTACTGCGGTTAGTCACAAATACACACTCCTCTGCCCGCGCGCTCACGTAGTTGACGTACACAAAGTCTCTCCGTATCAAATAAAATAAAATTCTTAATCTAAGGCCATAAACTGAGCACTTCTACTCGTGATTGTCATAAAACCAGTGTCATCTTAGTTCAATGTGTTTGTTATCACCACAATTAATTATTAAGTAAAGTAAAACATAACAAAAACAACAGAGAAATTATTGCGAATCATCGTCTTCGAAGTCTACAAGCAGTGAGTCACCAAGCTAAGCTGCTTTGCTCTAATTCGTCGGCTAGTGGTGAGTCAGACAACGCACGGCGATACCAAACGCTACCTTATATGGACATAAACTTCAACACCGCTAGATTGGATCGACGCTTCGACTGGTGAAATACGTCTGCAATTTTCGGCTCTACAACGCAAGACATCGTAGCGAGTTAAGGCGGCCACCGGACTTGCGAACACAGGAGTGTGGGTTCGATACCGAGGTCGGACAATTCTTTTTGGAAGTTTTGCTGTGTTTGTTTTTTACTTTTACGCAAAAATAGCTCTTTGTTTTTTTGTCGCTATTACAATATTACCCCTTAACTACCTAGCACATAATATTGTCACACAACCACCTAACATACGTCTGTAGGACCCCAGAGTTAAATACTTCACTATTGTCATAAATATTAAGGAAGGGTATTGTTTTTATTAATAAATCTGTTTTGAACATTATTAAACTCGAATATTATAAACAAAAGGCACATGAAAATCAACATTTTATACTTTTAACCCCCAATCATTGGTGCAGTCTCTTATTTTATAGCTGGAGAGCTAGTGAACCCTGGGAGTAACGGTCTCCCTGTAAGGTTAGAAATTTGTATATTGACGATTTATGGCATGCTAAGAGCAATAGCCATGACCTGGCAGGCGTCAGCCCTGCACGTCATCAGCCCCTTTATTTTTCGAACTGTTAAGTAAATGGGGTTTTAAAACTTGTTTCTGTAAGTTTGAAAATTTAATAGAGTAAAGTTTATTTATTGTACATTTTAAAAAAAAATTGCCAGGCGATTACAATAAGCAGAAGTATACGACAGATCAATTAGAAAACGCACAGTTGATGAGGTAAAATAAACTTTGTCCTGTATACTTGAAATTTTTATATGTTTTCAAATAAACGTCTTAGAGTAAGTATGTACAATGCCAGGCGGTTTTGAACAGCATAAGACCTTGGCAGGCGAGGGGACAGCTGCTAAGGGCGTGCGAGTGAGAGGTGTTGCGTGAATGCCTTTAGTGCGAGTGAGACCGTTTATCTAATACGAAGGGATGTATACCTGCTCTCGAGCAACAATGTACAGAGAAGAATTTTGTCAGTTGTGCCAACGATTTTGACTTGTGTGGATGCTTTGAGTTATAACATTTCTTATGTTAAGTGATTTCGAATTTTTAAAAAATCAAACTTTATATTGTTATCAATTGTGCAGTGATATTGTGTATTGGTGTACTTTATATTAACGTTTCAGTAAATAGTGTGCAAGATGGAATCTGACCACGTGGTTTGTGTGATTTGTAACGAAGACACTGATGAAAAAACTGTACGATTTACAGAGACTACGTTAAATAAAAGTAAATCAATATTGAAAATAAGAAAAGACAATAATTTGAAATTTAAAGATATTTCTTTGCCAGAGGAAATTAACGCAAATACTGGTTACCATGTGAAATGTTATAAAAACTTTCTTGCCGTGATGAAAAAATATCGCACGAGTGAATCATCAACTTCTTCAAATCTACCAGCATCATCATCAGGTATTTTATATGAACTTCTATATTCTTTGCTAGGCTTTATTCTTTAATTGTTACTTTATTTTTGATTTAATTACGTAGTACAAATTTTATCATTATTAAATATATATTACATCGAAATTATTCATAATAATGGTACTGTAACAATAGTTATATTAATGTGCAAATCAAGATTTATTAATTGTTATTGACAGACATAAAAATAATTACGTAAAAATAAAAATTATTATTCATTATTAAATATGAATATCTCAATGGCTCTTTTTTTTATAGAAATGTCATCGACAAACGTAGAAACAGTCACAGTAGCCCCTCCAATTGCTACTGAAGAAAGCGGAGCATCAACATCTGCTGAAGTGCCCGTTACTAAGACTAGCCATGCTGATAGGATCTGTGTGTTTTGTCGAAATAAATATAAACGAGTAAAAGGGCGTTACCAACCTCTTCACTCGTCAGAGAAAGCAAGTTTGATGCAAGTTCTGAAAGAATTTGGCGAAGATAATGAATTTTATGAAAAAGTTAGCGCAGATTCAAGCCCATTGATTTATTATCATAATAGCTGTCGAACAATTGCCATATATAATTTACAAGAACAAGCGAAGACAAAATCACCACCAAAGAAGACTTGGAAATATTTTCACAAACTGGCTTTTGATGAAATGTCAATTTTTATCAGCGAGGAAATAATTAATAAAAAAAGGACATTTTCATTTACATACTTATGTAAATATTACTTCGAATTATTACAAGGAATACTCGAAGAGAATGATGAAGATGTTGATGTTAATTTTAGTATCCAGCGGTTTGAAGCTAAATTGTTACAAAATTTTGATGAAATTACAATTATCAAGAGGGACAGAAAAAAATATGTAACATTGAAGGATTCTGTTGTTGATGCAAAATTATGTGAACTGTTGGAAGATGCGGAGATATTGCAAAGAGCAGCATCAATTCTACGAAAAACTATTTTAAAAATAGCAAAGAAAGAATTACCAGAAAACATAACAACTGCTGATTTGTTAAATGGTGAATGTGAAATACCTAAGCAATTACTTGATTTTTATTGTCTTCTTCTGGGTGGTCATAAACGACGCCGGAGAATTAGTGAAGGTTGTATAATGAAAACTAATTCATTGGCAGAAGATTTGATTTATAATGTCACTAATGGGTCTGTCAAAACCAAAAAACACATCACTCTGGGTATGACATTGAAGAGTTTGACGAGCAGCAGAAAGATCGTAGAAATTATAAATAAATATGGTCATTGTTGTAGTTATCATGTTATTGAAGAATTGGAAACTGCAGCAACAACTACGTTATTGAATCGTTCTAAAATTTGTCCCAATGAAATTTGTAAAAGACAAGATTTATTCACAGGATTAGCCTTCGACAACTTCGATCGTTATGTTGATACTGCTACTGGTAAAGATACCCTACATGATACGGTAGGCATAATCTATCAAACAGTTCTAGAAAATGAGGAATCAACAGAGGGAACTTCTGAGCAACTCCAAAATCCTTCTGAACATGATGAGTGCACAGGCGAGCTATCCGTTTCATGTGTTCATGCAGGACATAAAAGAAGAAGAACTCTTGATGCTATCATCCCAGAGTAAGTCCCATATTCAAAAAAACCGAAGATGAATGATGAATTATTGTCTTTATCTGACAATTTAAGAAATGAAGCAATACCAGCTTCACTAGAAATAATTTATCAGCAAAAGTTTCTGTGGATGCTTTGCCATGCTCTAAAAATTAAAAAAACATCGATGTGGGTTGGGTTTCATCATAATTTAAACAAAGATTCTCATAATAACAAAGAAAAAATTTGTTATCTTACACCAATAAACGAATCACCGACAAATATACCAGTTGTAATAGAAACTATGAAACAAAGTCAAAGTATTGCTGCAGAAATTGGACAACCTTGCATTAATGTAACATATGATCTAGCTATAGCAAAAATTGCTATGCAGGTACAGTCTACAGAAAAACCAGTTTATGATAATTTATTTATCCATTTAGGACCGTTCCACATCATGTTAGCATTGTTTAGAGGAATTGGAAAATTTATTGACGACAGTGGAATAATGAATGTAGCTGTTGAAAGTGAAATTATCGCAAATGGTTCAGTAGATGGATTTTTGAAAGGAAAACATTTTAATCGATGTAAGCGGCTGCATCCATTAATGGCACTAGGACTAGAAATATTATGTTTTCAATCTTTCATAGAAAAAGAAGATATAAGTATTGATGAAGATGTTTACAATAATCTCTCTACATTTATCGATGGTAATGAACCGTTTGTGAACGTCATAAGAAATGAAGCAATATCAACATTGATGACTCGATACCAATATCACAAAGAACAATGTAGAAAAGGAGCTTTTGGTAAAACGCCTCAATTTTATGTTATTTATATGGATCTTGTTCATTACTATCAGTTACTGAGTCGAAGCATAAGGACTGGAAACTTTTCTTTGTACAAATATATTTTGTCAAAAATAGCAAATATATTTTTTATGACAAATCAGCATAATTATTCACGATGGCTGATAAAATACCATGATAATTTGTTAAAAGTTGGTCTTACACATCCATCAATTGAAAAATTTATGAAAGATGGATATCTTGGAATCAAACGTACTGATAAATCTTTCTCTAGACAGCCAACAGATCTAGTACTTGAACAAACTATTAATGCCGACGCGGGAAAAAGATTAACTGGTGTAATACAGTTCACACATTCTATTTCCGCTCGTCAGCGATGGGCTAGAAGTCACGACATAAGAACAACAGTCATATCTCACACTCTGGACATTACTGGTTTACGAAGAAAAAATGATGTATCAGCAGACCTGGAAGAACATGCAATCAAAAGAGATTCAGCACAGTTGTGGAAGTTCATAAATACCTTTGAGAAATTTCTAAATCCATTTATGTTGAATCTAAACAAAGATTGTCTGTATAACATCGGTAATGGTACAGTAGCTTCGATCGCAGTACAGGATTACTTATTGAATTTTATAGAATCAGGAGAAAGATTGAAAGAGAATTTTATAGCTGAATGTTCACAGAATGGAAAAAGATTTGAAGAAAGAATTGCACAAGTGAAAATTATGAATTTTGCCTCTGAGAAAAAAAAGAAAAAAATCAAAGTCGGTGATAAGGTTCATGAAATCCGTGTACAACGTGATTTCTTTGGTCGCCTATTAGCTCTGTCAATACAACATAACATCGATTTGGAAAAGACGTTATCATACCCCATTACAACTGTTCCATTGTCATTGTGTCATGAAGATGGTACAATACATAAAACTCAGAAATCAGCAATGGTTGAAATTTTAAAAGCAAATGTCAACTGTGAAGACGTACCAAGACGTTTTGATGTTGTCATTTTTGATGGATTCTTCTTACTGCATACATTCAAAAATATCCCCAAAACATTTGGTGGTATTTCCAAAAAAATTATGTCGCTACTAACAGCTGCACATGCCCCACGAGTAGATATCATTTTCGACCAATACTTTTCGCCGTCAATTAAAGATTATGAACGAGCCAAACGACAAGAAGTACGAAACATAAATTATTTCATTACCGGACCAGAACAAATTCGACCAGTTGATTTTATGAAAGAACTTCGTAACATACAATTTAAAGAAGCTTTCGTAGATTTTTTAATTACACATTGGAGCACAAATGAAATGATAGAGTTTATCGGGAATACCATAGTGAACTTAAATTACAAACAATGCCATACTTATAGTGTCCATAATAACTCTGTGATTGTCGATATAAATGATGATTTATCGTGTCAACATCATGAAGAGGCTGATACGAAAATAATATACCATACATGCCAAATGGATGAAGATGTATCAAACGTATTAATAAAAACATGTGACACAGACATTTTAATATTACTGCTCGGAAACATGGACCATCTCCACAACAATAATTTAAAAATCTATATGGAATATGGCACTAATAATTGTAAAAAATCGATAAATATTTCTGAACTATATACAAAATTGGGACCTTCTATATGCCAAAGCTTACCTGGATTTCATGCATTAACCGGTTGCGATTTCAATCCGTCATTTTCAAGAAGAGGTAAAAAAAAACCATTCCAAATATTGCAGAAATCGAGTGTATATCAGAAAGCATTCAAAGAATTAGGAAACGCAGAAATAGTGCAGAAGAAAGAAAAAATTTTCCCGATACTAGAGAAATTTGTATGCCAAATGTATGGTTTGAAATCTTCAAAATTAAACAATGCACGATATGAAAAGTTCCTTGCTACGTACAACACAACTAATTCTAAAGTGTTTATGAAAAAAGTAGTAAGCTATGATTCATCGATTTTACCACCCTGCCAACGTGAACTACATCAACAATTGTTGAGAACTGCCTACATCACAAATATATGGCGAAATTGTCATTTAAAAGAACCAACAACTTTTACACCTGAAAATAACGGTTGGAACTTAATTGATAATCGTTACGATTTTAATTGGTTTGAGGGGAATACGGTTCCATCTTCTATATACGACATACTTTTACAAGGACCTGCTGATACTGCCACAGCACAATCGACTGAAACTGAGGAATGCATTTCAGGTAACATACAACTATTTTATTCTGTATCATTTAATATGCAGTCCTATATATTGAGCTTGATATTTAATTCTTAACAACCTTATTGATTCATTAAAATGTTTTTTTTACTATTTTCAGATGAGGAAAACATTGTTGCAGAATCAGATGATGATGAAAACAGTGATAGCGAAATTTCGGATGATGCTGAAGAAAATGAGTGTTAAAAATAATGTACATTGCATAAAACCCAATAAAATAAAATACATTACATTTACTGTATGCGTTCATGTAACATTTCTTATTTGCACGCCCTTAGCAGCTGTCCCCTCGCCTGCCAAGGTCTTATGCTGTTCAAAACCGCCTGGCATTGTACATACTTACTCTAAGACGTTTATTTGAAAACATATACAAATTTCAAGTATACAGGACAAAGTTTATTTTACCTCATCAACTGTGCGTTTTCTAATTGATCTGTCGTATACTTCTGCTTATTGTAATCGCCTGGCAATTTTTTTTTAAGATGTACAGTGAATAAACTTTACTCTATTAAATTTTCAAACTTACAGAAACAAGTTTTGAAACCCCATTTACTTAACAGTTCGAAAAATAAAGGGGCTGATGACGTGCAGGGCTGACGCCTGCCAGGTCATGGCTATTGCTCTTAGCATGCCATAAATCGTCAATATACAAATTTCTAACCTTACAGGGAGACCGTTACTCCCAGGGTTCACTAGCTCTTGGACTATTAGGCTTACTTACTAAAACGTTTGGAAATTGCGATTTACAAAAAAAATATGAGCAATAGAAAATTATTCTTAAAATTTTTGGAATATTAAATCAACAAGAAACATGGAAAAAATATAAAATTTTCATTAAAATAATAAATTAAACAAAATTGCAGACTCTCAACTTATATCTTTTCACGACATCGAAAACACATCTCATTTGAGCATTCGAGGCAAATTAGCGCTTTTCATTCGAAACACATGTAGTGTGTTTTTCGTTCCTTAGTACACTAATAAGTAATACAGTTTTTACGAATTATCAATCGCCCTTCAGCACTGCTGCTGCCTGGGGCAGCTGCTGGAGGGGTCGCGTTGTTCTGAAGGATACGTTGTATACCGACACGTATATCACGGTGCAATTTCACATTAATTTCATTACTTGCCATATGTATTCAGTTTATTCCGGTATGCTGTCTTTATACCTTATCTTTCCTCAACTATATTATGTTGTAGATTTGCGATCGCGAAGAGGTTGGGGCTGATGACCAACGAAAGTGATTTATATATATATAAATATTTTTTCTTCTTCTCGGTCGAACTTCTGAAAACGGCACATCATCCTCAGTTAAAAACACTTAACCACCACTCTAAAGGAATATCACTGTATGATACAGTGTTTAGTTGAACTGTATCTGGCCGCTAGCATTCGGAATAAGACGCACAACATTCTTCCAGAACATGATTTGTATCAACATTCTCCGCATCACTATATTGGTCGTTTGTTATATTATAGTCGTCTGATAATTCTTTTCAACCAGCTCTTAATAATAGACTGTCTATGTGCTATTTTAACTAAAATAATAAAGAAATAAACAATTTAAAATAATCACGTAACCACCTAGCATACGTCTCTCAGACCCCAGCATGTATTTATTTACTCACCTGAGGCAAACGCGAATCCGCCCAACCCCAACGGGTCGTTGCACGGTATTGAGGGACGTGGGGAAAAGGTATAGGAAGGAAGAACATGATACGACACTCCCGCGCAAAAATATTCAGCATTTTAAACTTAACAGGGTCTGTGAGACGTATGCTAGGTGGTTAAGGGTTACCAGTGTATATTGTTTTCTCTTGCTTTAATTGCTAATATAGATAAAATGCTGTTAAGACGATCTCCACCACCATCTCCAGCTGTAAAAGTCAATTCGGAACCTGATGTGACAACGGAAAAGGTGGATCCTGATACCAATATTACGCAGCGTAAGCGCAAGTTCGACCAGGTAGACGATTTGAATGTGTTCATGAGCAAAATGATAAACACAGTGCTCTGCATGCCTCTATGATTGAAATAAAAGAGTTAAACGCATCAATTAAATCATCATGCGATTTTGTTACCGCAAAATACGACGACCTTTTGAAGGAATTTAATAAACTTACCTCGGAGCGTAAAGAAAATTTGGCCTACATTCAGGTACTGGAAGAAAAGGTTGAGAACTTAGAACGAGCTCAAAGATCTTCATGCCTGGAACTAAGGAACATACCAGCTTAATTAAAAGAAACAAAGGAAGACCTATCAAAGATCATTATTGACACTGGTAAAACCTTAAACGTTCCAATAACCACCTCGGATATATGTGATATTTACCGATTAAACACAAAAAGTGAAAAAAATAAACCTGTCATAGTCAACTTTACGACAGTGATAACTAAGGAAAAACCGGCCAAGTGCGAGTTGTACTCGCGTGAAGAGGGTTCCGTACGATGTTACCTATCACGTTTTTTTTTAAATCTGACCCAAATTGGTACGCACAATATTGAGTGATTCACCATGTTATTTTAATATCATGGACTTCTTATAGGTTTTCCTATAATCTATAAGTAAAAAACTAATTTCTGTATTTAAAAAAAAAAAATAGCTTCAGTGGTTTCGGAGATAAGGGGGGGGGGGGAATGGTCAAATTTCGTCTATTTTCTTGAATAACTTGGAAACTATTTATTTTAAAATTACAAAAAAAATATATTTAAGATTGTCTCAACAAGACCTTTCATTTGATATGTAACACGATGCAGTTTTCAATTTTTTTTTTTAATTTTCCCCTTCCCCCCCAATAATTACCTCCCATATACAGATATGGACTTCTTATAGGTTATGTTATAATCTATAAGTAGACAAATAATTCCTGTATTTTTTTCAAAATTTTAGGTTCAGTACTTTCGGAGATAAGGGGGGGGGGAATGGTCAAACTTCGTCTATTTTTTTTGAATAACTTGGAAACCATTTATTTTAAAATTACAAAAAAAATATATTTAAGATTGTCTCAACAAGACCTTTCATTTGATATGTAACACGATGCAGTTTTCAATTTTTTTTTTAATTTTCCCCTTCCCCCCCAATAATTACCTCCCATATACAGATATGGACTTCTTATAGGTTATGTTATAATCTAAAAGTAGACAAATAATTCCTGTATTTTTTTCAAAATTTTAGGTTCAGTACTTTCGGAGATAAGGGGGGGGGAATGGTCAAACTTCGTCTATTTTTTTTGAATAACTTGGAAACCATTTATTTTAAAATTACAAAAAAAATAATACTAAGTTTGTCTCAACAATACCTTTCATTTGATATGTCACACGATGCAGTTTTCAATTTTTTTTTTTTTAATTTTCCCTTTCCCCCCCTTGAAATTACCTCCCATATACAGATATGGACTTCTTATAGGTTATCCTATAATCAATAAGTAGAAAACTAATATCTGCATTTTTTTCAAAATTTTAGGTTCAGTAGTTTCGGAGATAAGGGGGGGGGGAATGGTCAAACTTCGTCTATTTTTTTTGAATTACTTGGAAACCATTCATTTTAAAATTACAAATTTAATATATTATATAATAATTAGTTAGGCGGTTAGTAGTGGTATCTTTGCAAGTTACATCCACGATCTATAAGTCATGTAAATATATCCCATAAATAATCCCTTAAATAATATACGCCCCCACGTTTTGAGTGGTCCCTTTCTCAGCCCCGTAGGGTTATTTTCTTATTTTTAGGACATTTAAAAACGTGGGTTTTTAGATTTTTTTTAAATCTATTCTACTCTGGTACCTACGTTCGAAACAAAAACCTAGTAGGTAAGGTTTTATTATAGTACGTCGAGCAAAAGGTAAATAAATATATTCTGTGACAAAATAGTATATTTCATTACAAGTGCGGAAAGGCTGTCATTGCAAAGAGTTCCGACAAATGTCTACCCGAGCCGAAGGCCAGGGTTGACTGTCGGAACAAGTTGCAATGACGGTTCCGCACGTGTACTGAACGACTATTTTTAATACAGTTGCGAAAAAATGAAGCAATTTAATAAAAAATAAAATAAAAACATAATAAACTAAACTCGCAAAGAAAGGGGTTTGAAGATTTTATATGGAGCGTGGCATACCTACTGCCGCCATTTTGTTTTTTTTTCAAAATCGCGGTCAGCCATGAAACCTTTATAAATCGATAGCTGACATCAATAACAACAAAACATATTATCACACCAACCCTCGTAAAGTGTCCGGTTTCTGAGATAATAACAGTGAAAGTTGATCACGTGACATTCACAATTCTAAGCTAGTGTATGTGTTCGAATGTATCAAGATGTTAAAAATAATAACTTTTTGAACGTAATATGTACGTTGCATTATATCTGGATGTTATTTAAACATTATACGTCTGACATAATCTACTTTTTGAACTTAATAACTTAATTTTAGTAAAGTGTAATTCTCCCTCGTAAAGTGTCCGGTTTCTGAGATATATAGTGTTAAAGTTGACCACATTAATTCGGAATAACAAAGGCTTAATATTTTTTTTTATAAAATATTTTAGTAATTGATAATCCTGGTCTGGGAGAAAAAGAAAAACGTAGAATGTGTCAGCTGCTTCTCTTCCCGGGCAGACCGTAAAAGTCGGTCGAGGGATAGGGCAAAATGTACGATCCATAGCCCCTCAGCTTAAAACTCTTTCAATGGGCAGCAGCGTTGGAAGACTAATAAGCTGAAATAAATGCGCTCGCCAATCCGCCTGCCAAGCGTGGCGAGTATGGCAATAACCATCCAATGGAAAATCCTTGAGTGAGGCCTTAGTCCAGTAGTGGACTTTCTACGGCTGTTATGATAATGATATGCCTCATGATGTTTTTGCTTACTGTGCCCATCACAGCAATATATCTGGATAGAAGCAATATGTTCTTCAATTTGTATCGAGACGAGCGTGTCATAATTATTTTGCATAGATATTTTGATGATGCAACTGTAATTTAGTATACAAACTTCGTCATAGTCGTCCCACTTCTTGTGTATTGTTTCTACAACTCAATACGGCACAATTAGACATTTTTTACTTTTTGTATTACCTCTGACTGCGAGAATATTCGAGCGCGGACTCATTAAAAGAAATCAAAATATCTCCTTTTTTTACACGCGAAGTAAATACACTTCCGGTACAAGCCAATCCAAGTCTGTAGTGGTCATAATTGTTGATGATAGGGATACAATGTAACGGCTAAGTTATGGCTTCAGGTACAAACAAGGTTTTTTTTTTTTTTTTTAGCGTGGTAAAATCATCAAATGAGTCCTCCCACCCCGGGCAGGGCGGGAGGGACTGTCAGACTTGTACTGACTAAAATCCACGGTGTCCTTCAATAGCCCGTTATGTCCCGGGGTCACGGTAATGAGATAAGTCCCGCGACCCCGGCAGGCTTTGGCCCTCTAGAGGGGGGCCCCGTCATCATGCTGACACTCCTTGAGGCGCGCGTGGAACACAACGCGCCGTCGACCCGGGCATGGTCCATGGTCGGGTGGCGAGTTGCCTTTTACTCGCCGCCCGCATGCCCGCGCCTACGGTGGCCGGAGATCGTCCCGCGACGTCCGACGCCGTGGGCGTCTACCACTGCGGCTGGGGCGGAGGGAGGACGCTGTCCTCTCTCTCTCGCGGCTCGCCTCCTCCTTCACGAGCATAACTGCTTCGCAGAAGGAGGCGACCGCTTCCCACTCCGTCTCGCCCCGCAGCATGGCCTCGACCAATGCCGGGCGCGAGAGGTCTCCGCCTATCGCCGCCGTGAGGACACGGCGGTGCTCTGCCCAAGCGGGGCAGTCCTGCACCGTATGCTCCACCGTGTCCTCCGGGCGATCTTCGCAGTGGTGACACCCGGGCGTCTCTTCCCTCCTTATCAGACACAGGAACCTCCCGAAACTTCCGTGTCCGGTGAGGACCTGCGTCATGCGGTAAGTCAGGACGCCGTGACGTCTTTCCAGCCACTCCTCAAAGAGGGGTCTTACCGCCGCGATTGCGGCGTGCCCGACAAACAAGGTTTGCCGACGACATCGTAGTCATGGCAAAGTCGATGGAGGAACTCAACATGATGCTCGATGGCCTCGACCGAGTTTCACAGCGGGTGGGCTTGAAAATGAACATGGACAAGACGAAAATTATGTCAAATGCCAATGTTGTGCCCACCCCAGTCTCTGTTGGAAACTCGGTACTCGAAGTTGTTGACTCATTTATCTATTTAGGACAAGTAGTCCAATTAGGTAGGTCCAACTTCGAGAAAGAGGTCAACCGCCGAATCCAACTCGGTTGGGCAGCGTTCGGGAAGCTACGCAATGTCTTTTCGTCCGACATACCTCAGTGCCTCAAGACGAAAGTCTTCAACCAATGTGTGTTACCAGTGGTGACTTACGGCACCGAAACGTGGTCTTTCACTATCGGCCTCATCTCAAAGCTCAAAGTCGCTCAGCGAGCTATGGAGAGGGCTATGCTGGGTGTTTCTCTACGTGATCGAATCCGAAATGAGGAGATCCGTAGACGAACTAAAGTCACCGATATAGCCCACCGGATTAGCAAGCTGAAGTGGCAATGGGCAGGCCATATTGCTCGTAGAGCAGATGGCCGATGGGGTCGAAAAGTGCTAGAGTGGAGACCGCGGACTAGCAAGCGCAGCGTAGGACGTCCACCAACGAGGTGGACAGACGACCTTGTAAAGGTCGCCGGAAGACGCTGGATGTAGGTCGCTTCCAACCGGTATATGTGGAGATCTAAAGGGGAGGCCTATGTTCAGCAGTAGACGTCCTATGGCTGAGATGATGATGATGACAAACAAGAAAATTCGATATTTAAAAATGTGGCAAAATCTAACCATCGCTACCAAAATTGCAAAAAGTAAAGGTGACATGCCATGGTTATATTTATCAAATAAAAACATGACGCCTTAAATTTTTTGATAGGCAATAAAATGTTCTTAAAACGGATTTTTAATTTTTCTATCCCTATTTGTGCCAGTATATTAGAAAGAGAGACAGGTTTATGCAACCAATTGAAGACAATTTTCACGAGTTGACGTCAGTTTATTACGTTATATGCTTAAAATTAGAAATTGTAGCAACCACAGAACCATCACACAATATAAATAAATAAATAAATAAATAAAATTGTTTATTTGTACACAAAAACCAAATAGTACTATGCAAGGACTTATGATAAAGTTGTACAACAGTGTCATAGTTAAAGTCGAAACATCTGACTCCTAAACTAGGCAAGAAGCCTGTATCTTAGAAGCCGAAGTTCCCCAAGATTTCATTGACATACAACAGTTTAAATATGATCGTCGTACAAGTACTTATATTAAAAACATAAAACAATGTATAAGTCAAAACAAGAAACAAGTAATTATGCGCAAACAGCATTTTTTTTTATACACGAGTACCTACTTCAAGACATTACTTTGAGTAAATTTTCAGTTTCATCATATGATAGCTCTTGCAACCACTTGATTAGTAATTTTTTCACCTCATATTTCGTACGGATATATATAAACAACACTTTATTTATTTTATTATAAAGACGAGAGCTTAGGGCAAGAAACTGACGACTAGCATATGCGGAACGGCACCTCACAGTATCACAGACAGGAGTACCCTTGCGTCTCAAAAGGATTTTTGGATCCAAAGGTAACATGGAGTGTCTTCTCAGAACAGCGCGGAGTATAAATAACTGTCTGACTGTCAGGACGTGGGCCATAGAATAGAGTTCATTTGTGGGAAAGTCTCTAGGCTTGAAATGCATTACTTTTAGAATTGCCCTTTGAGCTCGT
Organism: Agrotis exclamationis; assembly: GCA_950005045.1. Lineage (NCBI taxonomy): Eukaryota > Metazoa > Arthropoda > Insecta > Lepidoptera > Noctuidae > Agrotis > Agrotis exclamationis. The sequence goes on from OX465415.1 coordinate 29,723,230, forward strand.
TCTGCAAAAATTAAGGAGGTTTTATAGGTTCCACCCCACGCAGGGATGCAATAAGTAATAATGGATTCACAGAGACTTTGGTAAACCATTAGCGCAGTCTCTGGATCGGCAGAGTGCCTAAGCTCTTTAAAGATATAAATAAGTTTCCTGATCCGGGTGCATAGGGCTTCAATATGAGGTTGCCAGCTAAGCTTACAGTCAATATGGACCCCTAGATATTTTAGATCTGAAACCAGAGACAGGAGTGGGCAATTGCACTTATTATTGTTACCAAGGCAAGTATGGGCTTTAACTAGTCCTGACTCATGAGGCGGAGAGGTGGTGTTAGGTAAGGAGAAACGAATAATTTTTGTTTTTGCTACAATTAGTGTCAGAAGATTTTAAGAGAGCCATTTCATAACTAAGCGAAGCGTGTGTTCTGCTCTAAGTTTAGCTTTAGACCAGTCAATATCATAGACTAACAACGCGGTATCATCAGCGTATGTAAATATATCACAGTTCGGTTACCGGGCCTGGCACAGACCATTTATATACAGAAGAAAAAGCGTGGGTCCGAGAATGCTTCCTTGAGGGACGCCGAAATTGATAGTCTTATAAATCACTAGTCATAGAGTCAATTTTTACACACTGCTTACGATTAGATAGATAATCTCTGAAAATGTCAAGTGCCAAGCCACGCACTCCTACGTGTTCGAGTTTCGCTACAAGGGTGGGAATAGACACCGTATCGAATGCTTTCGATAGATCAAGGAAGATGCCGTAGCATTTCATCTTTTGGTCTAATTTATCAGTTATTGTTTTAACCACATCCACGACAGCATCCTCAGTCGATACACCAGATCTAAACCCGTACTGGTTTTGCGCAATTATCTTATGTTTAGTGAGGTAATTAACAAGACAATTATTTAGAATTCTTTCAAGGATTTTTGATAACGCACTCAATACGGAAATCGGCCGGTAGTTAGTGACACTCGTCTGATCTCCACTCTTGAAAATGGGATGCACAACAGCTTTTTTGAAGGCGTCAGGAAAGATGCCAGATTCAATTGCTCGGTTACAAATGTGCGCAATAGGAGCAGCAAGAATGGAGCTCGATTGCTTAAGTACCTTAGCTGGTATATTGTCGTAGCCTGTGGCACAGTCGCTACGTAGGGTGTCGATAAGTCTTGCCACGTGAGCTTCGTCTACGGGCAGTATTACAAGGGAGTGACTACAGGGTGGAAGCACTGTAATTTCTTCGCAGATAGGAGATCTACTAGGAGAAGAGACGTTGGAGGCCAACGTTTGCCCTATATCGACGAAGAAACTGTTTACTTCGTTTATTGACGTTTCCGGATCGACGGCAATTTGAAGCAATTGTTTAGGGGGCTGCGGTTGGGAACCTGTGTTTGTGATTAATTTTATAGCCTTCCATGTAGCTTTTACGTTATTCTTCGCCTTAAATAGCTCGTTTTTCATCATGGGCGCGTTTTAGTCTTTTAAGTAATGAATTTAAGAAATTACGATAACGCGTGTAGGTGACCTTAAGGATGTTATTTTGTGGATTTCTAGTTGTTTTTTTATGCATCATGTCTCGGTTCCGAATGCAACGGACCAGGCCTGTAGTCATCCATGGTTTGATAACCCGGACCTTTCTCTGAATTTTTATACATTGTGAATGCTTAGTGGTTATTTCTTGGACCATAGTAATTAGTAATTCAGCAGCCAGACCAGGATCCGACTGTTCCAGGATCGAGTTAAAATTGGAGTTATCTATTTCATTTTTTATTGCTGTATAATTATATCTATAGGATGTGTTGGCACTGTTTTTTATGGTAATTCCTTTGATCTTTAGATATAAAATGATAGGCTGGTGGTCAGTGATGTGAGAGTCTAGTAGAACAACGCGAGCAGTTGCCTTTGTTTTTAAAAGAATGTGGTCTAGGCAGTTACCTAATCGTGTAGGTTGCAAATGTGCAGGTAGTAAACCCAGTGAGGCAGTAATAGTGAGATAATCGTTTGAATGTCGGTCGTTATTAGATGGTTTTATGTCTACGTTGAGGTCACCAATGAGAACTATATTGCTTTTGTTTTTTATGGTTGTTACAAGACTTGTCAGGCTATCATAAAATTGTTCCAAGTTTTGATATGAGGGGGAACGGTAAATGCATATGATAGCTGTACTATCCACAATACAAACTAAGCAATTAGCATCAATATAATGTGGTTCATGTATTTCACACGCCATGGAAGATTTTGAGTATACTACAACTCCATCATTTTGTAATTTATTATTAATAGTAGCATGTGCATTGTATCCCTGAAGTAACGGTAACGGCCCGGATACTTTGAGCCAGCACTCAGTGAGCACAATAATATCGAATACGATTTTTGTGGTAGCCAACATCGCGATGAACTGATCGAAGTTTTTACCTATGCTTCTTATGTTTATATGAATTATTTTTAGATTTTCATTTTGGGTGAGCAATAAAATCACAACAGCGGTCCGGGGAACATTCATAAACGCTGGCCAAGGAATACAATTTCCTTATATACTTCATTGATTACAGCCATTCCCAATTTATATACACACCAAACAGGGACAAAAACATAATATTATTATGTCTTTTTAGTTTTAAATCCACCTTTAGGGTTAAGCTTTCCATCATAAAGGTTAGTTTCTTATAACGAAGGCAACAAAGCTTCGTGTGTATCTGGAATATGCAGACATTAGAGAAAGATACAATGGATATGCCGGAGCTAAACATACAAGTCCCGAAGCTATGTGAATTGAAGAGTAGAGCAGAAAAAAATACTGTATGATTGCGAAGTAAACAAAGAATATGAGGGTAGGTTTTACAAAAATCAATTAATACAAATAAATAAATAAACAAAATAGGGTATACATAACAAGAACTAAATGAAAAGAAATAAGCATGCATTACAATTTTGCAATTTAAAATGAACTTGCAAAGTCATTGTTTTTTAACCAGAGCTAAAAGACATTTTGCAGATTTAATTTGTAATGGTTTCTCATTAGGATCTTTAGAGTCTTTTCGTAAGAGAATTCTTCCATAAGAGTTCCAGCAAGAGAAATTGTTGGCTTTTGCAAAGAGACGGACATCGTAGAAGAGTTTCTTTTTTGATGGCGGCAGGTGTTCGTCAACATAAATAGGTTTCTTTTCCCCTGGGACTCCAATAGAAACAGAGTTTAGCTTGTCAGCAATTGGGCGTTCCTTATTGAAACGTCGGACATTTGACAGGAATTCGTTCCTTTTCGGAACTGAAGTAAACTCTGCCACAATAGGTCTAGGGGTACCAGACAATCCCGGCAGTCGATAAAGATCACGTAGATTTGATGGCTGAATTTCCATATCAACGACTTTACCTATAGCTGACACCATAGCTAAGAGATCCTCAGAGGTTTCTTTTGATTGTTGTGGAATGTTTCGAAGTTCAATCGTTGCCGGGCGGGACTGAAGTTGCAGGTCCTGGATATAATGCTGTAGTTGATTAATGCGATCATCGTTTTCTTTTTCTTGTTTTTCAATCTCAACAAATTTTTGCATGAATTCCTTATAGGATTTGTTCACAAACTGAATGCTGCGGTCCATTTCAAGGTGTGATTCTCGTATTTGAGAGCACTGGTTTTTCAGGTTACTCAAGTCTTTTATTAGCCCAGATAATACCACATCATGCTCAGCTTTCCAGTTTGCCAACCGCTCATCATTCTCAGTCTTCCACGAGGTAAGCATCTGCATAATTTCAGTCTTAAAATCATTAAATGTATCAGTAAATTGGTTTCCTTCGCAGCCGCTGGAATCATCCATACGCTGGCGCTTGTACCTGACAGTGATATTATCAACCTGCTTGCATTCTGTTTCCATAGAAGATGATAGATCGGATTCGGATAAGGATTGCCCAGGTCTTAGTAATTTAGTTGAAGGGGGAGAACGATGAGTATTCATTTTTATAATGAAAAACAATCAAACTTCGAACCGATCAAATCTGATATTTTTATCTAATAATTTTATAAATAATTACTCCGGATATTTAAACAAAATGCAAAAAGAGTGCAGAAGAAATTCCAAAAAGTTTTGCTGGGACTCGGGTACGAACTCTGTACGCACAGATCGTCAGTCTAACGTTGACACCGTTAGACCAACTGGTCTTAGATAAGTATGTCGAAAATAAGATTCCGGTGCGTTATTGTGTGACAGAATATTATGGTGGGGTGACCTTAACGATCACTCAATGTCACGATCTCAATCACAAGTCACTTGCACCCACGTTATTACAATTAGTTTTTTAGTTAAATTGGTTGTAAAAGTCACACAGCACTAGTTGATATTTTAACTGTTTAACAGATGAGAATAGTGCACTTGATTTGGTATTCTTCACAGTAAGTTTTTTGCGTTTTAAACCACTTTTTATAATTTATAAGCACAGAGAACACAAAGTATGCGTCTGACTTGTACGGGCGCGCGCGCGGGGGGGAAATGTAACGAGTACCTGTCAGTTGTATTTTAGACTGAATGTTTAAACCTGTCTCATGTATTACATTTACATTGTTTAACATTTATCGTATAACTGTCGTATTGATAATTCAATCATATAATTATTGAGGGCGAATATGATAGCCCTGCATAAAATATGTGGATGAAACTTAACACAAATATCAAATGAGACCGGACTAACTGTGAGTGTTAATATTTAAATTTTAATTATTTCTAATGCTATTAGTCTTTTATAAATAGGGTTCCTTTTTCAAAAGTGTTTGTTTAAAAGTAAAAAAATATGATAGTAAAATAAATCAACAGCTGTATTATGCATAAAGATAATAAAAGGTATTCCATGTTTTGTTCTAGTGATGAAATTCTGTTAGTCTGTGGAATATGAGATATAAGGAAAAGAATATTATAGCGCTTGTCGAGAACAAAGTGGAGATAAGGACAAGCAGGGACGTCAAGTGGTTTAGACCAATGAGTGTTGTGGGTATCGCACTTCATATTGATAATGGTGTTTGTGGGTACATGAATAAAGTTCAGTTGTCGTCTCGCACTCGGGTGTTTCATTGTACATAACATGGTGACAGCGGTTTAAATTAAATTTTATTGGTATAAAGTTAAACCAGTGCATTTAAAGTTGCATAAAAACAATTTAGTGGTGAAAAGTGACAATTACAAATAGTGGAGAAGTTGAGTTACATAAGAATCGTGTAATTTTTCGACAATGGAGCACGCACGGCCTCCTTCAGAATTAAACATGGATGGCGTTGGTGGGCCTGTGGGCCGTGCCGAGGCGTGGAAAAAATGGCGACAACAGTTTAGCTTGTTTATAAAGGCTGCAGGCGTACACACGGAGCCGTCGAGTGTACGAGCGAGTTTATTAATAAACCTAATTGGCTCGGAGGGATTCGATATATATCAGACTTTTACTTTTCAAAAAGAAGATGAACGTGATGATGTGGAGGTGTTGTTGAAAAAGTTTGATAGTTATTTTGGTACAAAGTCCAATATAACACTTATGAGATATAAGTTTTTTACTCGCAACCAAGAGGATGGCGAATCTATTCAACAGTATGTCACGGCGTTACGTCTTTTGAGTAAAAAGTGTGAATTTCAAACACTGGAGGAAGATTTGATAAAAGATCGGATTGTATGTGGTGTCCGGGACACAACGGTCAGGGACCGTCTATTACGATGTGAGGAGCTGAATCTTGACAAGGCTATGAATATTTGTCAAGCAGTGGAGGTCTCGCAAGAGAGTGAGCGTCAAATGAGTGGCACGGGCGTCGCCGAGGGAGCCGCGCATATAGACAGTGTCGGTGTGAGAGGTCGTCGCAGAGGCAGAGCACGTGGCTGGGCGCCGGGCGCAGGCGATGGCGCGGGCACCAGCGCCGCCACGCGCGCTGCGGGCACGGGCCGCGCGCGCAGCGGTGGCGCGGGCGGGGCGAGCCGCGCTCCCGGGGAGCGTGCGCCGCCTGTTTCGTGTGCAGGTTGTGGCTTTGTAAAATGTGCTGGCGGAAACAACTGCGTGGCGAGGCAAATCAGCTGTTTTACGTGCGGTAATCAAGGTCATTTCGCGCGCATGTGTAAGTTAAATCAGTTTACTAATAATAGGCACAATAAAGTCGATCGAGTGTACGAAGTAAGCTGTAAGCATGGCAATAGTGAAAGTGATAATGATTCGGAAGATGGTGTGTTTCATATTTCGACCATAAATTCCGTGGACAGGAAAGGTACATCGGAGGACTGGTTTCAAGAACTGTCGTGCGGAAACGGTTTTGAAAAATTCAAACTTGACACGGGAGCCGATTATAATATAATGTCTTATCGTAGATTTTGTGAACTTGGTTTTGATGATACCCTCATTATTAAAAAGAAGTTGCCGTTAATGTCATATACACATGATATCATTCCTATAAAAGGAATTTGTACCATACCTTTTGTTTACAAAAATGTCTCATATAGATTAAAATTTGCAATTGCGGACATGAAGTGTAGTAGTGTGCTGGGACAGAAATCATGTGAAGAAATGGGGCTAGTGAAGCGTATCAGATCTATTGAATTGAAGAACTACGAGGACTTATTTAAGGGATTAGGTTGTTTACCAGGGAAATATCATATAGTTATTGATCGAACCGTTCCACCAGTCATTTGCGCATCACGAAAAATACCACACGGGTTACGAGACCGCTTAGGGGAGGAGTTAGTCAAAATGGAACAGTTAGGTGTTATTAGGAAAGTTACTCACCCTACACAGTGGGTTCATCCGCTAGTATTAGTTGCCAAAAAGAATAATGGTATTCGCGTGTGCTTAGATCCTCGTGAACTGAACCGAGCGGTACAGCGCGCGCACTTCCAACTGCCCACAGTATCTGAATTGGCTTCGCGATTACATGGGGCACGGTTCTTTTCCGTTCTGGATGCAAATGCTGGATTTTGGACCGTCGCTCTAGATGATGAGAGTGCTGATCTCTGCACGTTCAGTACTCCTTTTGGGAGGTACCAATTTTTGCGTCTTCCTTTTGGGATAAATTGTGCTTCTGAAGTATTTCATGGGAAATTACGTCAGCTGTTGGAAGGCTTAGAAGGAGTAGACAATTATATTGATGACGTCATAGTCTGGGGAGAAAATAGGCAAATTCACGACAACCGATTAAAAGCATTGTTAGAAAGAGCAAGACAGATAAATCTGAAATTTAATAAAGAAAAGTGTAAGATTGGAGTTCAGGAAGTTACGTATTTGGGACACATATTTAATGCACATGGGATGAGACCAGATAACAATAAAATTAAAGCAATAACTGAATTACAGGCACCGAAAGACAGGAAAGAATTAGAGAGATTTTTAGGTGCAGTTAATTATTTATCTAAGTTTATTCCACACTATTCGGAAATAGCTATTCCGTTGACAAGTTTGTTACGGAAAGATAGTGAATGGCGATGGGAGGCAAGTGAGCGCGCGGCATTCGACAGGTTGAAAGAAGCGGTAACAGGTGCGGGCGTGCTGGCGCTGTATGACCCGGCGCGCCCCGTGGTCATGTCGGTGGACGCGTCGCGGAGCGCGCTAGGCGCGGTGCTGCTTCAGGACGGCCGGCCTATTGAGTACGCTTCGCGTACGATGACTGATGCTCAGACTAGGTACGCGCAGGTGGAAAAAGAAATGTTAGCTATTGTGTTTGCATGCGAGCGATTCCACCAGTATGTATATGGACAAAAGGGTGTAGTGGTAGAATCGGACCACAAGCCGTTAGAGAGCATATTTAAAAAACCCTTGATGTCTGTTCCAGCACGATTACAACGCATGTTATTAAGAATACAGGGCTATGATTTAAATGTAACATACGTGCCTGGTAAATTCATGTATATTGCGGATATGTTGTCTCGCGCGGCGCTTCCCGATCTATACAGTGAGGAGGTTCATAAAAATGTTGTGTACCAGATACAGATGGTTGTAGGTAACATTCCAATATCTAACGATAAACTCAGTTTAATAAAAAAGGAAACCAAACGCGACCCAGAACTACAAATATTGTTAAATTGTATTAACTCGGGATGGCCAGATCATAAGTACAACGTACCTAATGAAGTGAAATGGTATTGGTCTATTAGAAATGAATTGTTTGTGGTTGATGGGGTAATATTAAGGAATAATGTAGTGTTAGTTCCTAAAAGTTTAAGGGGAGAAATGCTAAAAATCGTTCATGAGGGTCACTTAGGTATTGATAGGTGCAAGCGGCGTGCGAGACAGGTCATATTTTGGCCTAATATGTCACGTGACATAGAATTGTACATAAGACGATGTCATACGTGTCAGGAGCACTCAAACGCGCCTACAAAAGAACCTATGAAGCCAATTGAAATTCCAGACTTACCTTGGTATAAAATAGGGTCAGATATTTTTGAATACAGAAGGGACTATTATCTTATATTAGTAGATTATTATTCAAACTTTATTGAAGTCTGTAAACTAAAAGGGTTAACTTCTAACGCTATTATACAAAATATGAAGGAAGTGTTCTCACGTTATGGTATTCCTAGTGTACTAATAAGCGATAATGGAACGCAATATTCTAGTAGGGAGTTTAAACAATTTGCGAAAACATGGGGGTTTGATCATATTACTTCCTCTCCGAACTATGCGCAGTCCAATGGGAAAAGCGAGCGCGCTGTGCAAACCATAAAAAATATGCTAAAAAAATGCTTGCATAGCAACGGTGATTTCAATTTGGCACTCCTTAACTACAGGAACACTCCAAGGGATGGTTTGAGTTCTCCGGCACAGCTCTTGATGGGTCGCAGGTTGCGGTGTCAATTGCCAGTACATTCTTACATATTGAAACCACATGTAGTTGATCCATCAGAATATCAAAAAATGATTGAAAAACAAAGAAATGTAAAACTATATTATGACCAGCACTGTAAAAATTTACCAACATTAAGAGAAGGTGATTCAGTTGTTTGTATTGATGGTAAACATAGGAGTAGGGGGAAGGTTATCAGCAAAGCTAACACTCCCAGGTCGTACGTCGTGCAGACCAGTAGAGGTGGTAGGTACCGACGCAATCGTCGACATCTAATTAAGTGTGAACCTGACCATGATTATAAACCTCCTGGCAATGGTCTTCACGACGAAGATGAGGAATTTAGTGATGCTCATGAGAATGTCGACTCAAAACAAAATATTTTACCAATTTGTAGCAATATGAGTTCCCCACCACTTATTCGAAAGGCAAAAATAATTGCTGAACAAAGAATTGCTCAGAGAACTGAAAAATAAGTAACGGTACTTTTTCATATTTTTGTGAGTTTAAAAAAAAAAAAGAGGAAGGATAGGGTATCATGATAACATTGCAGATAATAAATTCGATAGTAGTTCGTTTTACATCCGCAATTAAAATTAAAATTATATAAATTAAAATCACATTCTGCACTATCATCATATCTCATCTCCTCGGTGTTATTAGTTAAGTTAAATGTCAAATTTGATATAAATTTAGATTTATTTGTTAAAACTTTTGTAAGGGAGATGTTGTGGGTATCGCACTTCATATTGATAATGGTGTTTGTGGGTACATGAATAAAGTTCAGTTGTCGTCTCGCACTCGGGTGTTTCATTGTACATAACAATGAGTAACTGATTCAACACGAAATTATTAACCGTTCACCGTGCACTCAACACTGAAGGCTTACATCATCGAGTATCAGCTAAGAAACGTTTATGATTTACAGATAAAAAAACGTTTAAGACAAGAATATTTTATGATATGGTTTTGCTGTATTTATTGTAAATGTAGTGAAACGCACGCAAGTTGGTTAAGCACTGTTTTATTTTCACCCACCGTCACATGAATTATTATATAATATTGACATACCGTCATTATTATTATACTACATCTCTTCCCTTCTAGAAAACAATGTCCAAAGAAACTAATAGGTACCTATACAAACAGCATAAAGTAACAGCTTACGTAACATTTGTTAAGTTTAAAAGTTATTTATAAAAATATGCTTAATTCTAACTTACTTAAGATAACAATTGTACTTATTACTTATAAATTTTCTGTACTTATACTATTTTAAATCTATACATATATCTGGCTACCAATGTTTTACCCATCCTTAAGCTATCTACACTTATAACTATTCACGACCGAAAAACAGATGTGTCAACATTCGTGCAGTTCGTTCTTTAGACCTTTCAATAGGTACCTCGTGTGGTGACGGTGTACAAGACTGATCACGAGTGCCGACCGGACTGTCATAATTTCCGCTAACATCGTGCAGTGCCGACTGATTGTTGCTCGCTGGGCTTACCTGCGTCTGAGCAGTGACTTCGAGTTCTTCCAGCGAACTTTCTGGCAACATTAAATTACTATATTCTCTTTCATATTGCCCTATTGTTTTCATACTTTGTCTACGCCTACGGACCCTTGGCATCGTCATGAAACTTGGTTTCTTACTACTAACTACACTGTCAAATGATTGTCTCTCAATACGAGTATCTCTAACTTTTTCTGTCGTCCCTGCCATACGCGTTATCAACTGACTTCGAGTTCGCCTATACCGTCCTCCACGTTCATCTTCTACAATGTACGAGCGTGGTTGGGATGCTTGTGCTACTACAGTTACCGGTTTCCTATCGCCATTACACACTAACGTTGCCTTATCACCTTGTGATAATCGTTTTAAGGTGTTTGCCGTTTTGTCATAATTAATTTTTATTTGCTTTTTGTTTGACATAAGTTGTTCATAATTTTTAACATTATCTACCTTTTCCGTTAGTAACTTAGCAGTAACCGGTAATTTTGTTTTTAGTCGTCTCCCCATTAAAATTTGTGCGGGCAAATCTAAATTATGCCGTGGTGTAGCTCTAAAATTTAAAAGTGCTAAATTAAAATCCTGTCCCGAATCTATACACTTCTTTAACATGTTTTTTATTGTCTGTACTGTTCTTTCGCTTTTTCCGTTTGACTGAGGGTAATGCGGTGATGACGTCTCGTGTCGTATTTCCCATTCGCGCATAAACTTATTGAATTCCTGTGAGCTATAGGCCGGTCCATTATCACTGACTAGTTCAGCAGGTATACCATGCCGCGCAAACTGTTCTTTCATAAAAGCAATTACTTGTCTCGAGTTTATGCTCGTTAACTGGCCAACCTCAACATAGTTAGAAAAGTAATCAACTAAAACAATGTAATTCTTTTTCTTATATTCGAACGTGTCCGAAGCTAGTTTGTGCCAGGGCAGCGCCGGCACACTGTGCTGCAGGAGCGGCTGCCGGCGCGGGCGGGGCGCGTGCAGCGCGCAGGCTGCACACGTGCGCACGGTGCGCTCCACATCCTCACACATTCCCGGCCAAAACATAACCTCGCGCGCGCGCCTCTTGCACCTTTCTATACCGAGATGTCCTTCGTGCACTCGTGACAACATGTCTTCCCGTAATGCACGAGGAATAAAAACACATTCACCCTTAAAAAGTATTCCATGTACATAATGCAATTGTTCACGATACGGCCAGAAAACGTTTACCCTCTCGTTTACATCGCGCCTACTTTTAGGCCAGCCTTTCGTTATATACCTAATTAACCTTTGGCAGTCACTATCTAACTCAGTTTCTTTTTTAACGGCTTCCATTCTAGGTTGGCTAAAAGGTACATTTTCTAGCATGAAACAGGTTTGTACCTCAACTTCTGCAGATACTCGGTCATGCATTATATCCTTTAGAGGTGCTCGCGATAACGTATCCGCTATATACATGTACTTGCCCGGTGTATACATTACTTTAAAGTCGTATCCTTGCACTCTCATCATCATCCTTTGTAACCTCGCTGGTACCGAAACTAAAGGTTTTTTAAATAAGGCTTCCAGTGGCTTGTGGTCGGTGTGGACGGTGACATCAGCTCTGCCATAAATATACTGCCTGAACCGTTCGACCCCAAACACCATAGCCAGCATTTCTTTTTCTATATGTGCGTACCTGGTCTGAGTGTCGGTGAGCGTGAGCGAGGCAAACTCCACCGGACGGTCATTTTGCAGCAGCACAGCGCCCAGCGCGACGCTGGACGCGTCTACTGACAGCACTACCGGCGCGCTGTCGCTGTACAGCGCCAGCACCGGCGCACTGCTAAGCTTTGCCTTGAGCCTATCCACTGCCTCGGAATGCTGGGATTCCCATAACCACTCAGATTCTTTCTTTAACAATAACCTTAACACATTCACACTCTCCGAATAGTTCTGTATAAATTTGGCCAAATAATTGACCATGCCCAAAAACCTCTCTAGAGCTTTCCTGTCAGTCGGATAAGGCATCTCCATTATAGCCTTGACTTTCGAGTCATCTGCCCGCATACCACTCGCATCAAACTTGTGACCTAAGTAAGTAATTTCCGAAACACTAAATCTACATTTTTCGCGATTAAATTTTACGCCAATATCTTTGGCACGTCGCAAGAGACACTCTAATCTCCGATTGTGTTCATCTACAGTGCGGCCCCACACAATTACGTCATCGATAAAAGATTCGACTCCTTCTAAATCTTCTAAATGCTGTCTAAGTTTCGCATGGAAAACCTCTGGTGCACAGTTTATACCGTACGGCAAACGTAGAAATTGGTACCGACCGAATGGTGTGCTAAACGTACATAGATCAGCGCTCGCGTCGTCAATCTGCACCATCCAGAAACCACAGCGCGCGTCCAGCACACTAAAAACAGTAGCACCGCGCAAGCGTGCGGCCAGCTCGGTCACCGTCGGCAGCGAGTACTGCGCACGTCGCACCGCACGGTTTAATGGTCGCGGATCTAAACAAACACGAATGCTGCCATCTTTTTTCGCAACTAAAACAATTGCATTTACCCACGAGGTCGGATGTGTAACCTTCCTAACTACACCCAATTCTTCCATTCTACATAACTCCGCCTTTAACTTATCCTTAAGTCCCAATGGAATTTTTCTAGTTGGACATACAACAGGTTGTACATTTTTATCTACTACGATACTGTATTCCCCAGGTAATTTTCCCAGTCCTTGAAACAATTCACAGTACTGATCAATATTTATTGTATTTATTTGACTTATTAATCCCAATGCAATACATCCCTCCAAACCGAGTACATTCTGACAGATTAAATCTGCTACAACAAATGATAACACGTAACTGGTTTTCTTAAACACAAAAGACACATTACCAACGCCTATAATGGGTAATTCATTCCCTGTAAACGAATGTACACGCTTTGTGAACGGTTTAAGGTCCGCAATAGATAACCCTAAGTTTAAATAGTTCACTTTAGATATAACATTAATCATTGATCCAGTATCAATTTTTAACAAAAATTTTTTACCTTGGCATTTTACAATTTCCGTTCATTCCATTGGCTGCTTACATGGCTTTATGGTACTTTCTAGAGTATTGACATAAAACATTTGTTTACTGCTATCATCACTGTCACTATTTACGGTTTCTATACTGAGGTTTAACACTTTGCGAATTGCTTTCTTATGAGCACACACTCGCGAAAAATGACCTTTCTTTTCACACACATAACACAACGCATCACGCGCCGGGCACCGCTCGCCGCCGAGACACCGTCCGCCACCGCACCGCTCACACGCGCTCCGTTGCGCGCGCGCCGCCGCCGGCCGCGGCCCGGCAGCGCTGTCGCCACGCGGTCGGGCTCTGCGCCCGCCTCGAGCGCGCTGCTCGCCTCCACGTGCGCTGCTGCCACCTTGAACTGCGTTCACTTGCACACCCTCTGATACGCTGTCGATGCACTTGCTTTCTTCTTTGGACATCTCTGCCGCCTGGCAGATTTGTATCGCTTTTGATAACGACAACTCATCTGTGCGAAGAAGTCGATCCCTCACCGTATTGTTCACAATACCACACACGATTTTATCTCGCAACAGGCTCTCGTGCAAGTCACTGAACTCGCACTGCTGACTCAATACCCTCAATGCGGTCACATATTGGTCGATGTTTTCGCCCTCTTCTTGATTGCGTGAAAAGAATTTAAACCGTCTCACTGTGATGTTTGGTTTTGTGCCGAAATATTTATCGAACTTCTTCAATACACAATTAATATCATTTTCACTTTCACCGTCTTCGTACGTAAAAGTTGTAAAAGCCTCATAACCAGCTGATCCAATGAGGTTAACCAACAAACTAGCCTGAACTTCCTTAGGCTCTTTGCTCACTCCAGATGCTTTAAGAAATACCTCGAACATCTTCCGCCATTTGTGCCACGCATCGGACCGTGCGGCCGGACCACCGTCGAGCGATAATTCCGCTGGAGGACGTGCATGCTCCATTTTTATTTGTTTCGTATTTAGACACACTTAGATACGATTATTTTATGGTTGAAAGTTCTTTTTAACCCGTTTTTAATGTTAAAAAGACACACCGCTGCCACCATGTAGTGAAACGCACGCAAGTTGGTTAAGCACTGTTTTATTTTCACCCACCGTCACATGAATTATTATATAAATATATTGACATACCGTCATTATTATTATACTACAGTAAATAGACTAGAAACGTTAACATAGTTTTATTGATACTTATAATTTATTTTAGGATTAAGATTCGAGGTAATTCAGCTTCAATCCTCTTTTCGTAATGAAAAAGAACCTTAAGCTAAAAGTAACCTCGATATCCTATACAGGGTATTTTTTATGAAGTGCGTAGTTTATTTCCGTCATTTTATTTCAGAAATAGAGCACATTTCCGTAATATATAACTTTAATTTTGCTAAATCGCACTTGGTGAAGCGCAAGAAAGTCAACTACTCAAAACACAGCCATTTTTGGCACCGCGACCCTGGAACTCAAAGGGCGACTGGCCCTTTGCGTTCCAGGGCCGCGGTGTTAAAAACGTTTAAATTGACACCGCAAAAGGGCATCGAGGCCCAGGAAAACAAAGGGCAATTGGTTTTTGCGTTCTAGGGTCTTGCCTAACATAACCTGTGCGAGTCAGGGTAACCCAAGTCCCCAGCTCACTTCGCTCGCTCTTACTGTCCTGGAACATAAAAAACAAATAGTCCATTACGTTGCAGGGCCGTGGTGCCCTGTTACTGTTTCAAAATAATCAGCTTTAATAATGATAACTTAAGTATTTCTTTTGGTAAAGTAATTATACGATTTTATTAATTTTCGCAAAAGATAACATATAAATATGTATAATAACATGTCCGCACTATATAAATAAATACCCTGTATTTGCTAAAATACAATAAAACGTAAGGCTTAAAGTCACTTATTTTAATATTATGATGATTTTTTTACTTTCATTTCGAATTGTTGAATTTTCTTATTAATAAGTTCATTTAAGTATTTCATGATTTTGTTAAAATAATAAAAATGCATCTATGAATGTCGGCATCCAAATATTATTATGTAGGTAATTATTAGACATCTAAAAATATAATCATTGTTATAACATAATTATCACGCATTTTTTTTATTCTAAACCCTTTATAAATTAACATCATTAGCAGGGACTTTACTTTAGTAAGAAATTGAAAACGAAATAATCAGGCGCATAATTCTGTGTAATGGTATTTTACAAACGTGGAAACCGGTTCTAACATTCCTTTGCATTCATTCGCAATGATCTAACATTTGTGCTGATAACTGTTTCTATTAGGCTAAGTGGATTCATGATCAATAGAAGTCTGAGTTCGAATCTTAATAACTATGCTTTGTTTTTGTTTCTTTGAAATCATTACAATATTTTTATAAATAACTTAGATATTGGTTTTTTATTTTTGTTTTGTTATTTAAAATTAAAATTAAAAAAAAATATTTGTTTTTTTATTATAAATATTCCTAAAACTTATGTCTACCTCCCAAAAATTGTGAACAAAAGCGACTTATAATATTTCTGTCCTATTACAATATTAAAACAAATGAGTAAAACTTACAAAAAGAATATCACTGCGTGAGGTTCGAACTCGCATCTTAATGATCACAGTATTTTGTAGACCAAACGCTTAACCACTAAGTCAACTGGACACGCATTTTACTGTTGAAATTATGAATCCTATGCAATCAGTAGTTGATGATGAATGTGTCTCTCCAAAATAAAAGGTCATAAGTCAAACTAAACGTTAAGCTATTTCCTTGTAAGTGATCCAATCCAATTTTGATCCCTACTGTATGTCCGGGATGAACTCAAAAAGTACTGGACGGATTTGAATGATTCTTTTCTTGTTGTATAGGTATTAAGTCTGCCCAACATATAGGCTATAATAATTTATCTTGAAATCTTGAACACCTGGCGCAGAACCGCAACAGACCAGCTAAACTGTAAGAGATACAAAAATGGTGCCATTGCAAAAATTGTTCTACGTGATGAGTGTTTTCTGCTGAGCGAATAAATTTGAAGATCTGGAACACCTGATGTGGAACTCCAAGAGCCCAGCTACACTATAAGATATATACGAATGACGTCTTAGCAAAGCTGTTTAGCCTGATGAGCACTCTCTGTTGACGTATAAAAATTGAAGATCTGGAACACCTGATGTAGAACACCAAGAGCTACACCATAACATATATAGGAATGACGTCTTAGCAAAGTTGTTCACCCTGATGAGCACTCTCTGTTGACGTATAAAAATTGAAGATCTGGAACATCTGATGTGGGACACCAAGAGCCCAGCTACACTATAACAATATATAGGAATGACGTCTTAGTAAGAGTTGTTCAGCGTGATGAGCACTCTCTGTTGATGTATAAGATTGAAGATGCCTTATGTGGGACACCAAGAGCCCAGCTTCACTATCTATACATCTATACATAATATAATAAAGCAGTAGAACCCGAGTGTTTGTACATTGGATTTTTTACCGAAAATTGAAACAGAGCGATCAAAGAGCAATAAAACAAAAAAGTTTAAAAAAATATTGTCTGTCTGTCTTTCTGTCTGTCTGTCTGTTTGCGATAAACTCCAAAACGGGCTGAAAGGATTTGATTAATGCGGTTTTCACTAATGTATTCTGCTAAACTGGGCGCAGTTTTTAGTGTTTGTTTGATGAGAATCGGTTCAAAAATAAAAAAGATACTCGTATGTTGATTTAAAGAATCGTAGAGAATAATTTGGGATGAAAATATTCATTGTCGTCAAGTTCAATTCGATTGACGTAAGTATGTATTCTTCATTTGTTTATCATATTATTCATGACATACATAGTCGGGTCGGGAAATTTGAACATTTATAGAATATAAAAACAAAGGGTTTCTGGAATTTGCTTCATTTTCTAAAATGGAGTGGACGCGCAAAGAAGACAGAGTCGCAGTAATTGCATTGCATCGTTGCGGTCACGCGCCAACTGAGGTTTCTAACTGCTCAAAAATTTGAAAATTCCAATTAGATTTATTTATCGTACTATCAAACGATTCAGGGAAGATTCAAGATTAGAAGACAAAGAAAGAAGCGGTCGACCTCGAACTGTTCGGACTCCAGCGATCATCAAAGCAGTGAAGGCGCGAATCCAACGAAATCCTGTCCGCAAGCAAAAAATGTTGGCTCTGCAAATGGGACTAAGCAGAACTACTGTTAAAAGGGTGTTGAATGAAGATCTTCGACTGCGTGCTTACAGAAAAAAAACAGCACATCTTCTTAACGCGTGGCTGAAGAAAATCAGACTCGAAAGATCCCGAGTGTTGTTAAAGCGGTACGCGGGAAATAAATACCGCGAAATACTCTTTTCGGATGAAAAAAAATTTAATGTTGAGGAGAGTTTCAACAAACAAAATGATAAAGTGTATGCACACTCTAGTGAAGAAGCGAGCAGACGTGTGCCACGTGTTCAGCGTGGTCATCATCCTTCGGCATTCATGGTTTGGCTTGGGGTGTCCTATTTGGGTCCAACAGAGGTGTTTTTTTGTGAAAAAGGAGTGAAAACCAGTGCTCTCGTATAATTATCAAAACACAGTCCTAACAAACATTGTGGAACCTCTTTCACAAACAATGTTCGAAAACAGGCACTGGGTATTTCAGCAGGATTCTGCGCCGGCTCATAAGGCGAAAAGTACCCAAGACTGGCTCACGACCCGTGAAATCGACTTTATCAGGCATGAGGATTGGCCTTCCTCTAGCCCAAACTTGAATCCCTTGGATTACAAAATATGGCAGCACTTAGAGGAGAAGGTTTGCGCTAAACCCCATCGCAATTTGTAGTCACTTAAAGCATCCCTAATTAAAGCAGTCGCCGATATTGACATGAACGTCGTGCGTGCTTCGATTGATGACTGGCCTTACAGATTGAAGAGTTGTATCGAAGCAAGAGGAGGACATTTCGAATAATTTTAATGTAGTTTAAATCTGTATTTTATACCCTTTCATTTGATATATAAATGGTTGTAGTACGAAACTTATTGTGTCATTTAATTAACTTTCCATATGTGACAAAACTTATGACCAGACTCTAGTACATAGCAACTACTATTTTGAAGAATTTACCAGCGGAGAGCATGGTTTAGCGGATGGTTGTGTCCAGGTTCGATTCTTATCCGGTAAAAAAACGTTTTTTTTTGTTTTTTCATTTTTTTCATCTATATCAAATAATAGCCACATTATACTTTTTGTAAATAAAGAAAAACGATACTAATTTTAAATTAAGACGAAAACGCGTACCGCACTTGCGAAGCTGCATACAATCGTTATGAAGCCCGCGCGGCAGTATGTCGCTAACAAAGCAAGATGCGTAATTTATTTTTGTTTTAATATGTTTAAAATCCCAATCGACCTAGACAATACTGAAACACTAACGTGTTCGGTGTCACGAAACTGTGACAAAGCAAAGGTGTTTCAGGATTGTATTGTAACCGTTTTGCCCTGGGATCTGGAGGCGACGCGACGGCGCTCCAGCGCGTCTGGCGCGTGGAGGCGAAACCCTGCTCGCTCGCCTCGATAAGTCGAGGCGCGGCGGGTAGAGCTCCCTCGCGCTCCTGGGCAGTTTGGACGGAGCGACTGTCGCAACCGAGGTCCGGGCACGCCCCAATCGCAGCGGTAAGACCTCTCTTTAAAGAGTGGCTGGATAGGCATCACGGCGTCCAGACCTACCGCCTGACGCAGGTCCTCACCGGACACCGGAGACTGCATTGATACCGCGAATAGCACTCATCCCCAACAATTTCCCTTTCCAGTTCAAACGCACACAATTCCCGGTAACCGCCTACTTCGCGATGACCATAAACAAGTCCCAAGGACAGACCCTGAAGGAAGCTGATGTCAACCTAAGGTCCAACTGTTTTTCCCACGGCCAACTATATGACATGTCACATGCTCACGTGTCAGTAATGATGACCATCTTTTTATATTTAGCACCAGAAGGAAAAACTACCAATGTCATAGGTACATAAAGTGTTGTGTCTGGAAGTTTTCATTTCCATTTTTTATATATATTTTTTTAAGTATTTTTAATTTTTTACGAAATATGCTTTTGTACTGTCTGACGTGAATCTCTTTCAAATATCTCTAATTTACACCCTTGATAACAAACTTTAAAGTGGGAAATAAGGCATCCTTACTTTCTCAAAAAAATTAAAAGAGATTATTGGTATAGGTAGGTGCCATAAAACCAAATACTACGCGGACGAAGTCGCGGGCAACAGCTAGTATATAATAAAAACAACGGCGGCCCCAGAATGGTACCTTGTGGTACGCCAAATTTTATTTCCCTCTCTGATGATTATTGCAGTTTTTTTTCTGATGACCTATATGGTTTGGTTTATCATTACATATTAATTCCGGTTGTGATAATGCAGTATTTTTAGGGTTCCGTACGTCCGAATACAAAAACGGAACCCTTATAGGATCACTCGTGTGTCCGTCTGTCTGTCGCTTACAGTCAATTATCTCCGAATCTACTAGACCGATTGGGTTGATATTTGGTACACATATCAATTCCTGTGACCTAAGCACAGAGGTGTGACGTGAATAGATGAAATCTGTATGTGGGAGGTAATTTTGGGGGGGGAAGGGGAAAATGAAAAAAAAAGTTTTGAAAACTGCATCGTGTGACTTATCAAATGAAAGGTATTGTTGAGACAAACTTAAAAGTATTTTTTTTTGTAATTTTAAAATGAATGGTTTCCAAGTTATTCAAAAAAAATAGACGAAGTTTGACCATTCCCCCCCCTTATCTCCGAAACTACTGAACCTAAAATTTTGAAAAACATGCAGGTATTAGCTTTCTACTTATAGATTATAGGATAACCTATAAGAAGTCCATATCTGTATATGGGAGGTAATTTTAAGGGGGGGAAAGGGAAAATTAAAAAAAAAAATTGAAAACTGCATCGTGTGACATATCAAATGAAAGGTATTGTTGAGACAAACTTAGTAGTATTTTTTTGTAATTTTAAAATAAATGGTTTCAAAGTTATTCAAAAAAAATAGACGAAGTTTGACCATTCCCCCCCCCCTTATCTCCGAAAGTACTGAACCTAAAATTTTGAAAAAAATACAGGAATTAGTTGTCTACTTATAGATTATAGGATAACCTATAAGAAGTCTATATCTGTATATGGGAGGTAATTATTGGGGGGAAGGGGAAAATTAAAAAAAAAATTGAAAACTGCATCGTGTTACATATCAAATGAAAGGTCTTGTTGAGACAATCTTAAATATATTTTTTTTGTAAGTTTAAAATAAATAGTTTCCAAGTTATTCAAGAAAATAGACGAAATTTGACTATTCCCCCCCCCCCCCCTTATCTCCGAAACTACTGAACCTAATTTTTTTTTAAAAATACAGAAATTAGTTTTCTACTTATAGATTATAGGAAAACCTATAAGAAGTCCATGATATTAAAATAACATGGTGAATCACTCAATATTGTGCGTACCAATTTGGGTCAGATTTAAAAAAAAACGTGATAGGTAACATCGTACGGAACCCTCTTCACGCGAGTACAACTCGCACTTGGCCGGTTTTTTTTTTATAAATAACATTAAATTATGAAAAACATTTCTCATTCCTTAATTGTTCAGTTTTCTGTTGTACTTGGAAAACATAGAAAAATCTAAATTAGAGTCTAGTACTGTTACATAGTCGTAAGTTTGCAAATCTAAATAAAGTAAATTGCTAAAAGTTTCAATACGCCAATTAAACATTGTTGAATAATCGCTTAATTTGAATGTTGGTAAACACAATATAACATTTGTATGCCGTATGTTTTGCAATGACTTATAGCTATAACTATATCCACATAGTTTTCAGTTTTCCGAAAATCTTCTTCTCCAATTAAAATAACACAATAACCGTCCATTGAGTAATCCTTAACTTTTTGATGCAAGTTACTAATAAGTTGTAGTGTTCCACAGTTAGGATAAACGTAGTGACATATTTTATAGTTCCTAAATGTCTCTTCAGCTATTGATAAAACGTTATTAGTTTTGTTCGTACTGACAATGCATAGTTTATTTCTGTTATGTGGTTGTTTGGGAATGAAAGATATTTCTTGATGTACAGGGTTTAATTGTAATCAGACACAAAATAGATACAGTACAGTGTTCACAGACGGGGCTAATACAGTGCAGTGACCGACTGAACCCGGACCACAGATTATATATCATAGACAATTAATAACTAATTAGTATTGGAATAAAACTAAAGTAGAATAAAAATACAACTAAACTAAAAATATAACTAAAGTAGAATAAAACTAAGGTAGAATAAAACTAATTAGTGATGATACAACATCCCCCCTGTTGAGTTCTAATTGGACCCCTGACAAACAATTAAAAGATATATTATGCTATGCAACTATACAATGACAAGATACTTAAAGATACTTATAGTTACACTTATTTAACATTCTTATTTATGACAGTATATATTATTTATGTATGACATAGCAACTTAGTTAATCTATTTCATCTATTAACCTTCTAGTAGGTTTTACAATGCGACCTGACTTTGTTGTTACACTTGAGGATTTTTGAGATGAGGAATCTTGTTGTCTAGACGACTCCTGTCTGTCACCTTCCTCTCTCCCCTGTGACGAGTTGGATTGCATAGGAGGGTTTGAAAAATTATGAGAATACTTATGTCTTAAGTGAATTCTATTCCTCCTATACCTAACACCATGAACATCCTCAACAACATAAGACCTATTATTTAACAATCTTTGTTTAACAATAGCTTGTTCCCAGTCACTTTTAGGATTTCTTTTAAAATAGACATGATCATTATAATATAATATTGACAAAGGCTTTGTATTTCTATCATAATACTTTGTTTTATTTTCATTATTTTTCTTAACTGACTCTTTATAATCCTTAAAAGTTACTACTTTTGGTTTTAATCTTTTGTATAACACTGGGATGTTATCTCTTAAGTTTCTAGACATTAGCAATTGTGCTGGTGATGACAAATTATTTTTAGGTGTATTTCTATATTGTAATAAAGCTATGTATGGATCTGATTTGTTTTCTTTACATTTCTTTAACATATTTTTTATGATTTTGACTGAGCTTTCTGCTTGACCATTCGACTGTGAATGATATGGACTAGTAACAATATGTTCTATGTCCCATTCTAACATAAACTTTTTAAATTCAATTGACTGAAAAGGAGGTCCATCATCTGACACTAATGACAATGGTATTCCATGACGAGCAAAAATAGACTTTAAATGAGTGATAACATTTTGAGATGTACTGTTTTTATTTAATAAAGCAATTTCTATGTATTTTGAGTAATAATCTGTGACAATTAAATAAACTAAGTTATCAAAATGCATTAAATCAATACCGACTTGTTGCCATGGATATTTACATATTTCAAAATTTTGTAGTGGTTCCTTTTGATTACATGGTTTGAATTTTGCACATACAAGACATTGTTCTACTAAATTCTTTATATCACTTGACATATTTGGCCAATACAAAGATTCTTTTGCTAATTTTAAACATTTATTTATACCTTGGTGAGCTTTGTGAATCTTGTCTAACATTTCTTTATACATAGACTGAGGTACTATTAATTTTGAACCTTTGAAAACTAAATCTTTAATGACATGGATTTCTCCTTGAATATTCCAATATGGTTTGACCAATGGACTGACATGGTTTTTGCTTTTTGGCCAACCTTCATTATAATATTTTTTCAATAATTGCAAGGATACATCAACTTTGGTTTCCTTTGCTAATTTTGTGCTGTATTCTTTTGTGATTGCTAAATTAGAATACATTAAATTGGGTTACCTATCATAAGATCGAAAAATGTTTGACCGAATTTCATTTGACTCAAAACTTTTCAACTATTATTGTTTGGTTTTTTTTTACTTCATCGAAGTCACGTTTTGCCACTGTTCAGTTAACCTATTATCTATTCGTTTTTTTTCGTTACTCCAACACTTCATTTGGCCGAAAAACTTTTTACCGATGTTACACTTACTCGAAATGACGGTTGTTCGAAGTATTATGTTTCCAAACATTCATTATACCACTGTTTTAATTGCCATATTTTCATTTCACCAAAAACCTAGAAAGTGCACACTTGCGCCATTGGAATGTAGGTAGATAATACAAAACAATTGTACAAAACTCATAGAAGATACATAATATAACTCTGACGGGTATTATTTTATCATTAATGACATTTGCTGTTAATTACATAGTTGGACTGTAAAGGTGAAACCACACTAGGCGGAACTGCACTGCAGCGGGACTGCGCGACACGACGCTTTTCTTTGCCACGCAGTTCGGTTGCAGTGTAGTTCCGTTGCCGCTTAGTGCGTGATGTCTCGAAGTATCTTTATTCATATCTTTATATGAAAATATAAAGAATATTTTGACGCGTCATGTCGCGCAGTTCCGCCTAGTGCGGTTTCACCTTTAGGGGTGTTATGGCTAGCACGTGTGTCCGAATCTTTTTGCGGATTTTGTGTGATTCTTGATACTCTTTTGTTATTGTGTTGTTCTTGTGTTTGTAAAAAGGTTTGTATTGTGATACACTTGCATACAGCATAAAAAACAGATATGCGACATGCAAACAAGCACCACAAAAACATGCAAGCAAGCATGCAACACGCAAGCAAGCATGCAACATTCAAGCAAGCATGCATGCAGCATGCAAGCAAGCACGCAGCATGCAACATTCAGCAAACACGCAGCATTTAAGCAAGCATGCAACATGCAACAAGCATTGTTTCTGTCATGGCTCCGGCGCTGCGGGGTTTTGGGTGGCCCCACGCGAGCTTATCGTCGCAGATGATTTGAACGCTCACCACCGCAGCTTCGGTATACTGGCCGGCTTCGCCGGCCAGCCTCAGCCGCGGCGGCGGTCGTTCTAACCACCTGCTCCTCAGCTCGCGGGCCACCCCACCCCTCCGCGCCTACGCGATTTTAAATTACACTCTAGGGTTAGGGCAGACAAGATTACGTAAATTCGGCTTTGCAGCATTTCGTTTCCGCCACAAAGTTTTGTAGCACAATATATTGAATTATTATGACAGTAATTTAATTTTTCGTTAAAATGTTATTTCAGTATGAGGAAAATATGGCAAATAAATCATTTGGCTATTGAAAAAAGTTTAAAAGAGGTTTCGGTCAATAGTAAAAAGTTATTTTGTTAATCGGCGGAACATACTTCGGTAAAATAATACTTATGGCTAATGATACTTCGATGAACTGAAAATATGTCAAATAATGTATATAGCAAAAGAGATGTCGGTCAATAGTTTTCGGTGTAATGAAATTCGAACAAACAAAATTCGATAAATTGATCGGTTCCCATTAAATTGACATGACAAGACATTTGTGATTCATTTTCAGGTATATAATGGTCTTTTAAAGCTGCTCTTGACAATGTATCTGATATATACATTTCTTTACCTGGGACATGTATGACTTCTAAATCATATTTCTGTAAAGTTAACATCATACGCTGTAATCTAGCTGGTACATCATGTAATGGTTTTTTAAATAAATAGACTAATGGTTTATGATCAGTATGTACTGTGACTCTATTACCATATACATATTGGTGAAATTTTTCACAACCAAATTGAATAGCTAGTAGCTCCTTTTCGATTTGAGCATATCTTTCCTGAGTTTCAGTTAAAGTTTTTTTCTGTAAAATGACTGCACCTAAAGCTGACTTTGACGAATCGACTGACAAGACTAATGGAATCTTGGGATTATAATGAGCTAAAACTGGTGAGTTAGTAATCTCATCTTTCAGTTTTTTAAGACATTGACTATGATTCTCATCCCAAGTCCAGACTGAATCTTTTTTCAAAAGATTTCTTAATATTTGAGTTTTTTCTGACAAGTTACTTATAAAAGGTCCTAAATAATTAATCATACCTAGTATTCTCTGTAACTCTTTGACATTTTTTGGTGTGGGCATATTGACAATGGCTTTGACTTTCTCTTTGTCTGCCCTTGCACCATCTTTACTGAAGACATAACCCAAAAAACAGACTTCTGAGACTAAAAATTTACATTTTGACTTGTTAAACTTTAAGTTAACTTGACGTGCTCTTTGCATAACTTTATGTAATCTTTCATTATGTACCGACTCATTTGGTCCATAAACTAAAATATCGTCTATGAAAATTAAGACTCCTTCTATATCACCAAATAAATTCATCATAACTCTTTGAAATATTTCAGATGAGGCATTTATGCCGTAAGGTAATCTTAAATACTTATATCTACCAAATGGTGTTTGAAAAGTACATAATTCAGAACTATATTCATCCAGACGTAGCATCCAAAATCCAGAGAATGCATCCAAATGAGAAAAACATACAGCTCCTTTAAGCTGAGACCTAATCTCATCAATTGACTTTAATGGATAAAATTCTCTCATAATGTTCTTGTTTAAATTTCTAGGATCTAGACAAATTCTTAACTGACCTGAACTTTTTACAGTTACGACGACTGAGTTAACCCACTCTGTAGGTTTTGTAACCTTGACAATGACTTTCATTTCCTCCATGCGATCCAACTCCTCACGTAGCTTCCTTAGTAAAGCAAATGGAACTTTCCTTGGAGGATCCACGCATGGTACTGCATCAGGCTTGAGTTTAAGATGACAGACTGGAGGTAGACACCCAAGACCCTGAAAAACATCATTATATTGTGTAAGAATTTGTTTACAAAAGTTTTGTTTTGATACTGAAAAGACACGATTTATTATACCTAACTTATCACAAGTTGGTAGACCAAGAACATTTGGACGATCTAAATTAGCTACTATAAACATTATTGATTCGACGACTTTACGATTATTTATGCACAAATTGCAATTTATATTGACTTTGCCTAAAATCGGAATGGATTTTCCACCAAATCCTGTGACATTGACATGACATTTGACAAGTGACAGTTTATTTTGACGTTTGACAGAATTAAATGTTTGTTTCGACATGATATTGACATCTGCACCAGAGTCTATGACGCATGTAATTTGTTTATTTCCTAGTGACAAGTTAATTTCCCATGACTTCTTTGAAAAACTATTTTGCAAAGTGTTGACATAATATTTTACTTCTGAGTGATTGACTAAAGATTTGTTGGGTGCCTGTATAAACTGACTGTTGTATGTCTGACTGCTATTTCTGTGATGATTACCCTGTGTGTGTTGTAATCCCTCAGACTTGTGACTATAATATTCTTCATTGAGATGTTGACATTTTTTATTTTGACTGTTTGACTGGAATATTTGACTTTGAAATTTTTTATTTTGACTACATCTCTCAGATATATGATTAATCTCATCACCGAGATCTACATATCTCTCAGACTGACTGTCACTATTCTCATCACAGAGATAATATGAATGGGGATTTGGACTGACTGATCTCTCAGACATGTGACTGTTTTCATCACTGAGATCTACACAATGACTTTTGGATCTCTCAGATTTGTCACTGTTTTCATCACAGAGATAATATGAATGGGAAAATTGACTATTATGTCTCTCAGAATATGTGTCACTTTTTTCATCATTGGGATATGACTGTGACTGCCTTGTCCCCATCTGTGAACCACTGTGACTGTGTGCCCTGTAAATATTGTGTGACTGACTACTAGACCTAGTACCCAACAGATCATACTGATATGAATGACTTTTATGACTTTGACTCGACTTTAATTGACTGTTTAACATACCAACAAAATAATCTTGACTTTTATCTGAATTAAACGATTGTAACTGACTGACTTTTTTATTCTTGAGACAATATTTAGCAAAATGACCAAAAGATTTACATGACCTGCATTGGACTGCTTTAGCGGGACACTTGAAGCGATGAGACTGCCCACAGCGACCGCACGTCCTCGAGCTGCTGTGTTCGCTGTTCGACGCTGACGTTGACTTGCCACTCCTTGATGCTGACTGGCGACTGTTCGAAGCTGACCTGCGACTGGAAGCTCGTTAATGACTGTCTCCTCGACCACGGCTCCTCCGACTGAGATGCATGACATTTTCACCAGGGACACTGCTGTCTTTGACGATCCTTTCAGCATCCTGCTGTGCGACTATGAGCGTTCTTGTTAGCTCTTGCATCCTCTGATACGTCAGATCAGGTCCTTGAAGTAGTCTTTGACGAACATGTGACAATTCATTATTTAAGTTTGCTATGAAAATATCTTTAATTAGCGATTCCCTGAGCGTGCCAAATTCACAATCTTTGCTTTTAATTTCCAAATCTGTAAGGAATTCCTCGATGCTTTCGGATTTTTCTTGCCTACGTGTGAAGAATAAATACCTGCACATGGTCACATTTCTTCTCGGCTCAAAGAAATTGTCGAATTTGGATTTGACTTCGTTGAGCGTGCTGCTAGCGAGTTTTAAATCGAACGTATTAAATATATTTAATCCACGTTCACCAATTAAATGGAGTAAAATTGCGATTTTTCGTTTCTCGCTAGATTTGTCCAGTCCTGTGGCCAGGAGATACAGCTCCAGCTGTTGCCACCAGCGTTTCCATGACTCCGCATTATTATTAGCTGGATCCGACGAAATATTCAGTTGTTTTAGTTGAGAATTTAAACTTTTCTCTCCATCGCCATCTTGACTACGGACGACGCCACCGGCTTGACTTTGCATTTTTTCGACGATCTTCAGACTTTTGATACCAGACCTTCTTCGATTTCTTTTAATGGACTTCTGACACCATGTTATGTGGTTGTTTGGGAATGAAAGATATTTCTTGATGTACAGGGTTTAATTGTAATCAGACACAAAATAGATACAGTACAGTGTTCACAGACGGGGCTAATACAGTGCAGTGACCGACTGAACCCGGACCACAGATTATATATCATAGACAATTAATAGTGAGGTGGATGCTTACTATATTACTAATTAGTGATGATACAACAATTTCTATCAGCTGAACTTTGCTCATATTTCGATTGTGGCGCCATCTGTGGATCTTCGTGTGTAGAGAAAGAATGAAGAGAATCTGTCATATTTGTTGCTGTTTGTGTCTCCTGCGTTCATACTTTTTTTTGAGTTTTTTTGTGTTATAGATGCGGGGATCACAGGGGTTTCAGTCTGAAGAAAACATTAGACCAGTGTCACGTGACCACAAACTGGTATATTCGATAAATTAACAATAGATGGCACTGTTGTAAATTAATTTTCAAAAAATGGTATCACTAATTTAATATTTAGTAAGGGCAACACTACACGGTCAATTTTTAAGGCGTTCCATTTTAAGCAGCACGATTAGTGCCTCTCTTTACATTATCTGAATAATTACACTGACAATTTTTTTTTGATAACCATTTTCAAGAAAAAGATAATGACTTCTTTGATGTTTTTATGTTACTTTTAGGAAAACATTGGAATTCAACCTAAATAAAAATTTAAACTGGTGATAATTAAAACGAAACGTATTTGCTATGGCGTCCAAGGTCCAAGAATGCCATCGCGCCGGCCGGGCCGGTACACAGACATACGTCAAATTCAAATGCTCTTTGATACTCATGTGTTGTGTTCTTGTGTTTTCCGCTGTATTTCATTATTAGATCCTAACGATTTGGCTTTTATTTTTAGACTCTGACTCAAGTATTTCTGTTAGACTGTGGCATTGTTTATTGGACTACGACGATTCGGTTATTTCTGTGTGACTTTGGCATTGTTTCTTGGACTCTTGATTTACCCTGCGATACGGCAATATTTTTAAGATGGCTCACAAAATCTGTTGTGTTCCGGGCTGTGGAAAGTCACGTAAGTAACTCTTAAGTATTATCCTTGTATTTTGTAAATGAACAAACTATTAAAAGCAAGTAAAACCATCAATTTTATTCATCCTCGTCTTATCACATGTCTTTACTGTATTTTGTGCTAAATTTCATTATAATTATAAAATTTCAATAGAAATGCATAACTCCGAATAATCCAAAACATTCTACAAATAAATACATTATGATTTTCCTTTTAGGTTCTGATAATGTGGCTCTTCATATGTTCCCTGACCCTGATAATGATGCAGATCGATTTAGAACTTGGTTGTATACCATTGGAGGGGACATTTTGCAACTAGACAACCAAAAAATAATGAAATATCGTAAAGTATGTGACCGCCACTTTGAAGAAATATATCTCACTCGGAGTAAGCGGCTTAGTCCTAATGCTGTTCCAACTCTTTATGTGCCAGGTCAGTAACTAATTGCTTATTTTATCTACAGACTAAAAAGTTTGCACTAATGCTGTAGCCAGCAGTTCCTCACTAAGTTCTAATAATACATCTTGAACTTGCAATATTACTAAAAATGTTATGTTGTGTTATTTCTTTTATAAAAAATTAAGGAATTTTAGTGATAGTTTAGTTTGGTGTACAAGAGAATCGGCACCAATGTAAAATCCAAGTCAGTTCTTCAAATACTTGATTAGTTTTTTTATGGAAAATGTTTTATTTTAGGGGATAACACAGTTTTAATTATAGTTTAACACCTGTTGCAGGATTCTCTGTTAATAGACAAGCAATAAGAGAAATCACTGATCAAAGCCACAATAATCCTGAAGTGCCTTCAACTTCTACATGTACATCTGGTATCAAAGACATCAGTTGTGATCAAAATGTCAATGTTATTCTAACTGATGAAGCAAAAATACAGCAGCCAATGACTTCTGCAGGTATGTGCAATATAATAACTACTTATAACATTTATTACCAACTAGCTTCCGCCCGCGACTCCGTCCGCGCGGATGTCGGTCTTCGCGTGGATGGTTTATTTCTCCATTTTGAGTAACTCTGACAATGACATCTTATGAATATCTATTGGACCCTGTTATGTAGGTGCGTAGGGACACAAGTGAAACTACTCACGGCTAATGGCACACTGGTTTAATCAGTATTAGAGGATTGAGTGCGGACGCAGCGCACGCTTACATACGCGCTGCTCACACATACATATACAACACTTCCCCCTTATTTGAACAAAATGATATAAAGTTGTGCAAAATACAAAATTAATTAATAATACAAACATACAAAAGTTACAAAAAAGGTTTGTAGTCTACCCTGGGAATGTTTCTCAACAGTCTTTGTGGATTCCTTGAAATTGGATCCGCGACTGTATTTGTGTCTGCAGACGGTGGTGATTGCAGATCTGCCTCGTCCGTTCCCTCCCCCGCGGGACTCTGTACCCGAGGGTCACCAGGCAATGGCTCGCAACGACTGTTGTTAAAATCATCAAGGTCATAATGATGTTGTGCCTCCGCCTGTTGTGAAACATTACCCTTGACATCTTTAAATAATATTATTTGATTTTTATGCTTTTTCACATCACACGTCGAAATCAAATCTTGAATAAGGTAAAGTACTTTACCCAGTCTCTTTTTAACAATACCCTTGCACCAACGGAATGTAGCATTATTTAAAAACTTTTTGTACATTATCTGATCCCCTGGCTTAAACACTTGTTTATTACAACCTCCACGTGCTTTAACTTGCGAACACTGTTGACGGTAAACATTATTAGTGAGGGATGTGAGGGAGGCCGAAGGGGTTTTCGGATTGATCAGATCTAAGCGTGACCTCAACTTGCGGCCGAACACTAGCTCAGCCGGTGAGAACCCCGTGACAGAATGGACTGAATTACGATAGTCAAAAAGATATTTTAATATTTTTAACTTGCAATCACTTTTATTGCGCGAATGAATAACGCATGATTTAATAGCCTTTTTAACGATTTTAACATAACTTTCCGCTTGTCCGTTACTTTCCGGATTGTAGGCCGGTGACGTCATATGGTCGATGCCGTTTCTTAAACAAAAATTTCTAAACTCAAATGACGTAAACGCGGTGCCGTTATCACTTACGATTGTATGTGGCAAGCCGTACTTGGACATAAAATCGTATAGCTTCTCTATGACGTTTGTGGAAGTTGTAGACATAGTAACATCGTACAACTCCACCCATTTGGTGTATGCGTCTACAACTACGAAAAACATCTGATTATTTAGCGGGCCTAGAAAATCGATATGTATTCTATAGAATGGCTTTGGTGGGTACGGCCACGGAGTTATCGGCGTTCGCGGCGGGGACGGCCGTAACTGTTGGCAGATATCGCACGAGTTGATCATTGCCTCCAGCGCCGCATCTACTCCTGGGAACCAAAACCGTGATCTGGCCTCAGCTTTCGTTTTCACAATGCCCAAATGCGAATTATGCAACTCGTGTAAAATTTTTGAGCGTAACGTTTCCGGGATAACCACTTTATGTCCTCTCATTAGGCAACCATTTTCATGTGATAATTGTGTCCTACACAAATAATAAGGCTTAATATATAAATCCGACAACAATTGTCTAGGCCATCCCTGATGAATGTAATTAATTACCTTTGCTAAAATAATATCTTTGGCAGTTTCTTTGCGTAATTCGTCCAATGTTACTGGTATGCTGCCTTCAACTACAAAATTAACATAAGTCGCCCGGTCGATAGGAGCCGCGGATGCAGCCGCGTGAGCGCCGCTGTCCCCCCGCTCCTCTATCAGTTCTTGATCGTGACGTAGACTCGCTCGTGACAAATAGTCTGCGTTGTTGTCGGCACTTCTTACGTACTCGATTGTGTAATTATACGCGCTTAAGAACATTGCGTATCTTTGTAGCCTATTAGCCGATACTTCAGGTATGCCCTTATAGGGTCCAAAAATGGTGATCAAGGGTTTGTGGTCGGTACGTAATACAAACGGTATCGATCTGCCGTATAAATATTGATGATAACGTTTAATGCCAAATATAATCGCTGTGGCTTCCTTCTGTATTTGCGAGTATCGTTTTTCGGCTGACGTGAGCGTACGGGACGCGAATGATATGGGACGTTCTAACATATCACTACCTACTTGTGATAAAATAGCTCCTAACCCAAATGGAGACGCATCTACCGTCAATATTATTTTAGAATTTGGGTCAAAATGTGTTAACACTTGTTCCGACGTTAAGCATTTCTTTATTTCATCGAATGCATTTTGATGAATTGCTGTCCAATGCCACTTAACTCCTTTTTTTAACAAGTCGTACAAGGGACTGAGAATGCTTGATGCTCGAAGAACGAAATTTCGATAGTAGTTAACAAGCCCTAAAAATGATTGCAAGGTGGCAATACTAGTTGGAACAGGAGCGTTTACAATTGCCTTTACTTTAGACGAATCTTTCTTTAGACCGTTCTTGTTGATAATATATCCTAAATATTTTATTTCGTCTTTAAAAAATTCGCATTTGTCCTTTTGCACAGTTAGTCCCGCGTCCTGAAGTCTTTTGAGTACTATGTGTAACCTTTCTACATGCAAAGCTTCAGTGCTTGCTGTTACCAACACGTCATCCAATAGGCATAACACTCCATCTAGCCCGGACAACACGGTCTCCATCGCGCGCTGAAAGATAGACGGCGCGCTTGATAAGCCGAATACGAGACGCGTATATTTAAACAAACCTCGGTGAGTGTTTATACAGGTGATGTTTTGTGACTCATCGTCGAGCAGAAATTGATTGTAAGCCATAGATAAATCAATTTTCGAGAACTGCTGGCCTCCGTGTAATTTGGAAAATAATTCGTGAACCGTCGGTAAAGGATATTGTTCTATTACTAATTGTTTGTTAATGGTCACAGAATAGTCCGCACATAATCTGACAGAACCATCACGTTTGAGTACCGGCACAATAGGGGATGCATAGTCTGCATGTTTAACCGGTTTTAACACACCGAGGTTTACCAAGCGTTCTAACTCTTTATCGACTTTGTCGCGCAACGCAAACGCAATGGGACGCGCTTTAAAAAATATCGGTTTTGCATTATTACTTAGTTGCAACTTAACTTTATAGTTTTTAAAAGCGCCCAGCTTGTCTGAAAATACTTCAGGGAACTGTATTTGCAACCGGTCAATTGCGCTTTGAGCATGGTTAAGAAAATTTACAGGTGTTAGCTTTAATTTAAATATTGATATGAAGTCGCGACCTAGCAACGGCGGGCCGCCGTGTCGTATGACGAACACGTCAAGTGTGTGGGTGCGCTTCATATATGTTATAGGTAGACGCACATAACCTACACACTCCATAGCGGTTCCCGTGTAACCATAAAATCTTTTGTTAGAAATATGCAATGGTATACCCGACAATAATTTTTTGTATGTACTTTCAGATATGACCGTCACCGCCGATCCGCTATCTAATTGAAATTTTAAATTCCGACCGTTTATCGTCACCGTTTCTGTCATAGGTTCTCCCCGAGCTGAACAAATGTTATAAAGCGACTTACCATCATCGTCCTCGCTCACATCCCCTGTTAACACGCAGTTAACTTTATTACACATTCTTCGCAAATGCCCTACTGTGTTGCACTTTTTGCACTTATACTTTGCAAACCGGCACTGAGACGATTCGTGATTAGCGCGACCGCACACTGAACACTTTTTTTTCTCGGCACTATTGGTCGTGTTGACACTATTTTGTCCTTTCGCGATCTTGAACACCTGTGCTTGATCCGTAGATGCAGAAGCAGTAGCGGCAGCGCCCGCCCGCGCGCATCTAATGCTCTCTGCTAGCTCCACCGCCTTCGCCAAGGTTAAGGTCTCCAAGTCCAGCGCAAATAGTTTTTCCCGTTCAGGTCCCGCTACCATCCCCATCACGAAACGATCACGCAAGGCCTCCTCAACATTGCTGAATCCGCAATGCGCCGTTAGTCCACGTAACCTCGCTGCCCATTGTGTTGGTGTCTCGCCAGGCTGCTGCGAAGCTGCGTAAAAGTTGTGCCGTTCGCTGAACCCGCAACGTTTTGGTGTGAAGTGGTTATCCAACAACGTCACCAGATCTTCGTATGGTACCTCTTGTACGTCTTTGGGCAGGGCTAAATCTGCTGCCAACTTGTATGTACCATCGTTGAGTGCGCTGAGTAGAATGGCTCGCCTCCTGGTTCCCGCCGCATCGTTTTTTGCATCGATGTTGTTTGCGATGAACCATTGTGTCACGCGACCTTTGTAGGTCTTCCAATCATTAACATTATGATCGAAAATTGACAAAATTCCACAAAATGACTGTGCCATTTTTCACAGACTTTTTGATACTGTGGGTAACTCGTCGCCACTGTTATGTAGGTGCGTAGGGACACAAGTGAAACTACTCACGGCTAATGGCACACTGGTTTAATCAGTATTAGAGGATTGAGTGCGGACGCAGCGCACGCTTACATACGCGCTGCTCACACATACATATACAACAGACCCAAATACGGCTAAGCCTATAATAATTAAGGAGATCCCTCTATTGAGCTACTGCTGTTGAGCTCGCGTTCTGTAGTATTTTTTTCATAGTAATTCCGACCTTGTATTTACAAATAACTGATCGGAACAGTAATCAAAAAGGTCGCGCTGAAAAGCACGGTTTAAAATTACACGCATACAATATTAATTCCACGGACGACCACTCGCCACACTGGACACGTCCGCTCGCATCAAAATTCAGAATTTATATGCATCGCGCGGCGCGGAACGCGGCTCCTTATATAGGAGTCGGGGAGGCGTGGCCCGCGTGTGCCGCAAACGGTTCAAGCCAAATCCGACTTTCGGCGCTACAGATTACGGCGCTGAATCCACTGCGGGTAATGCAACGTGTGTTCGCGGTTCTACAGAACAACGTCTATGAATAAAACTGAAAAATAAGATTTTTTTTTACGTATTTTTCCAGGATAAAAGTATCCTATTTTATGCCCAGGATAATAAGGTATAATTATACCAAGTTTCATCGAAATCGAACCGTTAGTTTTCACGTGATGCCTGCACATACAGACAGACAGACAAAAATTTTTTTAATCACATATTTGGGTTTGGTATCGATCCAGCAACACCCCCCGCTATTTATTTTTTCAATATTTTCAATGTACAGAATTGACCCTTCTACAGATTTATTATAAGTATATAGAATAGATATCTGGATGACCGAGGTTTTGCTTGATTTTTTGTTTTGGTTAATCATGTTTTTTTAAAAGGAAACCTAGCTAGATCGATACAAGAATTGCTTGTTTAAAGGTATTAGATTATTATGCCAATTACCCTTTCACACCCGTTCGCCTTGGTCAAATTCACTCTTCAAAATAAACTTTATTAGAGCATTACTTTTTATTTAGTTTTATGTGGAGCTTTTTAAATTGTTTTGTTTACTATAAGTTTATGGCATAATAATATCTTCTGGTCCAGGATCCCGGAAAAGAAAAGCAATGAGAGATATAACTAATCAAAGCTGCAACTATCCTGAAGTCCAACCTTCAAATTCTGCTGGTATGAAAGATACCATGGTTATTGAAAGCGACAATGTTCATGTAACTGAGAAAACAGGAACAGAACAGCTAATGACTTCTGCGGGTATGTGCAATCAGCTTTTATTTACTATTATTATACATATACATATATTAAATTCAGTAACCCTTAACTTTTGGGTGGTGGTTGTACAACCGCAGTACACCTCTGCTTAAATCCCTTGAGGATTAAGCAGATGGGGCATACTATGTTATGTTACTAATTTTCGACTGCTAATTTGTTGCAAATTGCTCTTATTAATCCCTTTCAAGAACTACTAGTTCTAGTTACTACTTTAAGTCTCCAATCATTCTGTATAAATGTGTAAACTTTTTGTTTTTGTAGTTTTATAATTGTTGTCCAATAACAAACCTAACAAAAATTTTAATATTTATATTATATTCTAGGCCACAAACAGAAGCAGAAACAGAAAGTAATTAACTCTTCTGAGACTAGCCTTCTAACAAGAAAAATAAAGAGATTGCAGAAAGCAAATGAATCGTACAGCAGCAGACTCAAAAAGTGCCTGAACCTGTCACAAAATGTAACTTTTCAAGCGGCATTAAAAAAAATTTCAGCATTTGCTCTAATTTTTACAATGCTGCAATTTAGAGAAATTAAAAAGAAAAAGATGGGCCGCAGATTTACAAAGAAGGAGAAAATTATGGCATTAGCTCTATACAAACAAGGACCTAAAGCGTATCGTTGGCTAAGAAATGTTTTTGTACTCCCATCACCTTTGACTCTAAGCAGATTGCTCTCAACAGCTGCATTGAAAGCAGGTATCAACGAAGGTATTTTTAAAAATTTAAAAATGAGAGTCAAAAAAATGAAAAATTCAGACAAATTATGCATATTGATGTTTGACGAAATTGCAATTGCACCTCATTTGGATTATGATAGAAAAAACCGGCCAAGTGCGAGTTGGACTCGCCCATGAAGGGTTCCGCAGCAGCAAGCATAGATTAGAGATATACCTAATTATATTGAGATTAGTAAGTAATATACACAAACAATAAAAATAACTTTGTTTTTCATAGTATTTGTATGAATGGCAAAGTTATATTTGCGGTTTTTGAAAATGTACTATATCTCAAAAACTGCTAACTGTATCTCATCCAAACCAATTTTCGTTGGTAGTTTTGGTTGAGGTCTACATTATATATTTTTTTTAGTTTTATCATTCTCTTATTTTAGAAGTTACGGGGGGGGGGGGCACACTTTTTACCACTTTGGAAGTGTCTCTCGCGCAAACTGTTCAGTTTAGAAAAAAATTATGCTAGTAACCTCAATATCATTTTTAAAGACCTATTCATAGATACCCCACACGTATAGGTTTGGTGAAAAATTTTTTTTTGAGTTTCAATTCTAAGTATGGGGGGCACCCCCAAAATTTGTTTTGTTTTGATTTTTGTGTGAAAATCCTAATGCGGTTCACATAATACATCTTTCTACCAAGTTTCAACAGGATAGCTCTTATACTTTCGACAAAAAGTGGCTGTGACATACACGGACAGACAGACAGACAGACAGACAGACAGACAGACAGACAGACAGACAGACATGACGAATCTATAAGGGTTCCGTTTTTGCCATTTGGCTACGGAACCCTAAAAAGGATGAAATAGTTGGATTTGTCAACAATGGCAAAAACATTAAAAGCAAAATAGCTGACCATGCAATAGTTTTTATGATTCGAGGAATTACCAAAAACTATAAACAAGCAGTAGCATATAGTTTTTGTGCAGGGAGTACCGAAAAAACGGAATTGGTCCGCCAACTAAAGGAAGTCATTCGGAAGTTACGTGAAACGGGACTCAATGTTTTGGCAACAGTTTGCGACCAAGGGGCTTCGAACAAAAGTGCAATCAATTATTTAATTAAAGAAACAAAAGAAAAATATCTTCGAATAAATAGAGATTGGAACAAAAATACTTTTGAAATAGATGGAAAATAAATTGTGCCCCTGTATGACGCACCACACCTTATAAAAGGTATAAGAAATAATTTGCTAAACAAGGACTTGATATATGTAAAGAATGGTGAGCAAAAAACTGCAAAATGGGATTATTTAATTAAATTACATGAAGAAAATCCATCATTTATGGGCTTAAGAATGTTGCCTAAACTAACAGACCAGCATGTTTTACCAGACAAAATTAAGAAGATGAAGGTGAAATGCGCAACCCAGGTGTTCAGCAAATCTGTTGCTGTAGCTATGGGGTATATAGCAGGTGAGCTTTAAATATACTCATAATATTGTCAATCTTATTTTTGTTAACATACAAACTAAATATTTACAACTAGGTATTGATAAAAAAATAAACATTTACAAAATAAGGACTTAATTAAAATTGTTACCAACTTCATAAAACATTATTGATAAGCATAATCAGCCTATAATGTTCCCACTGCTGGGACATAGGCCACATTATTGATCACTAGCTTCTGCCCGCGGTTCCGCCCGCGTGAATGTCGAAAATTATCCCAAGGGAACATATTCCATCCGAATGATCCGGGGATACCGCACGATCGCCGGCGAATCGGCCAACCTGCTTGCCGGATTACTGCCCTGGGATCTGGAGGCGACTGCCCTCCAGCGCGTCTATGAGTGGCGCGTGGAGGCGCAGCGCCGGGGAGAATTCCCGCTGCCCCGACAAGTCGAGGCGCGGCGGGAAGAGGTCCGGCGCGATCTCAGGGCAGTATGGAGGGGACGATTGTCGCAACCGACGGCCGGGCACGCCGCAATCGCGGCGGTAAGACTCCTCTTTGAGGAGTGGCTGGATAGGAGTCACGGCGTCCTGACCTACCGCATGACGCAGGTCCTCACCGGACACGGAAGTTTCGGGAGGTACCTGTGTCTAAGGAGAAAGGAGGAAACGCCTGGGTGTCACCACTGCGAAGATCGCCCGGAGGACACAGTAGAGCATACGGTGCAAGACTGCCCCGCTTGGGCAGAGCACCGACGTGTCCTCACGGCGGCGATAGGCGGAGACCTCTCGCGCCCGGCATTGGTTGCGGCCATGCTGCGGGGCGAGACGGAGTGGGAAGCGGTCGCCTCCTTCTGCGAAGCAGTAATGCTCGCGAAGGAGGAGGCGGGCCGCGTGAGAGAGAGGACAGTGTCCTCCCTCCGCCCCAACCGCAGTGGTGGACGCCCACGGCGACGGACGTCGCAAGACGATCTCCGGCCACCGTAGGCGCGGGCATGCGGGCGGCGAGTAAAGGGCAACTCGCTGCCCGACCATGGACCATGCCCGGGTCGACGGCGCGTTGTGTTCCACGCGCGCCTCAAAGAGCGTCAGCATAATGACGGGGCCCCCTCTCTAGAGGGCCAAAGCCTGCCGGGGTCGCGGGACTTATCTCATTACCGTGACCCCGGAACATAAAGGGCTATTTAAGGACACCGTGGATTTTAGTCAGTACAAGTCTGACAGTCCCTCCCGCCCTGCCCGGGGTGGGAGGACTCATTTGATGATTTTACCACGATAAAAAAAAAAAAAAAAAAAAAAAGGGAACATATTTCAGGGATAAAAAGTATCCTATGTCTTATTCCAGACTATGATCTACCTTTGTGCCAAATTTCATCAAAATCCGTTCAGTAGTTTTTGCGTGAAAGAGTAACAAACATACAAACTTTCGCATTTATTTAGGAAGGATTTTATTTTACTGCAATATCATTCTAATGGTTTTTACTTGTGTACTTTGTCAGTATTTAATAACTGGATTAAATTTGATGTAAGTTAAGACTATGATTGTTGTACTTTATGACAGTTTTACTTTTCAGAAAAAGGAATTTTGCCTGAAGAAGCTAAAGCTACAGCTGAAGTACTTATT
The DNA here is from genome assembly GCA_950005045.1 of Agrotis exclamationis. NCBI lineage: Eukaryota > Metazoa > Arthropoda > Insecta > Lepidoptera > Noctuidae > Agrotis > Agrotis exclamationis. The sequence continues at coordinate 29,762,813 of OX465415.1, forward strand.
TTTTTTGATGACCTCTTCGACTCGGTTAATGGAAGTTATGAAAATTCTCAAAAGCGATCAGGAAAACCTCTATTGCACTCAGTGACACCAAATTCGACTCACTTCAAAGTCTGGAAAGAAGCCAAGCTGCTAATGAAAACTATGAAATTTGTGACTAAAGATGGCAAAACTTCAGTTGTGCCATCAATCACAAACTGGATAACTAGTTTAGAAAATATTGAATATTTGACCAATAAATTGTTCCAGGAGCACAATTGTAAATCTATATGGCTCAGACATTTAAATCAGGACCCATTAGAAAATTTTTTTGGTTGTGTTCGTAGCCATGTGGCAAGAAACACTAAACCCCACGAGTGCAGGCTTTGAAAATTCCTTTGCTGCTTTACTAATTAATAATTTAAATAGCGTGCACTCTGCAGGTTCTAATTGCGAAAAAGACATGTGCAATGACAGTATGTTTCATACCTTAGGCCGATTATTTTTTAATAATAAACCATCTTGTGCTTGTGCACCTTTGGAAATTGATTTTGATCTTATTATGAATAGTGATCATAATCATGTTGGATTTTAAAAACAAAATTAAAGATGCTAAGATTAAAGCTCAAATTTCTTATGTGACAGGATATATGTCTTTAAAAATTTAAAAACTATATTTAAAAATTGTAAAGCATGCAATGCTTGCTTTTTTACGAAAAATAAGAATGATTTAGATTACATACAAATGCGAGATTACTCCCTAGAAAATAAATATTTGACATACCCTACTGAAGAAGCCATGGAATGTTTTTCGAAACAGCAGGATATGATCACATATATAATAAGAAACCATGTGAATGTTGGTCAAATAAAGAATTATATGAAGACTGTTTTAAGCACGGTTTGTGATTATAAATTTATTAAGTGTCTCGAGCATAAAAGTGTATTAATAGCAGAAATGCAAGATTTATTATGCAGATTTTTCTTGTATAATTGGTGTAAGGACACTAATAAAATTATAAAAGGCATTAGGTCACAGTATGATGTGAATGACAGAGTGCAGGAAATGGCCCATCAATATTATAAAAAAAGAAATAAAAAATTATTAAAGTTATGTTGTTGAAATACATTGAGCCGTTTTCATTACACCATGTTTTAATTATTGTATGTGATTTACACTACAGATTTACATTAAATAACCCATGGTGTAATGGAAATGGCTCAAACTAGAAAAACACATTTTATAACAACGAAATCAGGAACAATCTATCTAGGTATACAAAGCTTCATATATACGGTATACCTACGTCCCTATAAGTATAGATATATTCACACTTAGAGATAACTCGTTAAATTAACACGAGATGGCGCTGCTGCTGAAAAGTCTGACTGATTACTCTATTCCTATATATTCAATGTACTCTGTGGCGGGGATATTCATCTTTTCGAGAAGCTGCTTTCTTTCACGTAATCCCTCATTTGTTTCCCTCAAGTTGTTATTCTGTAATGTCAGCACTTCAATATCATTCTACGCCTTATTTAATTGGGATGTCAGTTTTTCAATTTTGTTTATCAATGTTTTTATTTGAGAGTCATTTTCGTCCTCGGAGAGGTCCAGTTGGCATGCAAACATGTCGGCATGTTTACAGAAAAACACTGATTTAAAATCTCGCTACCTAACATGACATCACATTGCACAAAATTTTTAAACAAAATTTCTAAACAAAATTTCAAAAGGATGATCACCCGTTAATCACTACACAACATGTCCTTCACGCGAGCCGTGGAACCCCGACGACATGAGTACTGCATGGGAGGTCACGCCATACCGCGAGTGGATGTAGTGAGAGATTTAGGGGTCTCTTTTTCCGGAGATCTATCGTTTCGTGCTCATGTTGTACAGGTATGCAAAAAAGCTTTTAAAAATCTGGGTTTTGTCATGCGTGAAACCCGTGATTTCACTAATATGGCAGCAGTGAAAGCACTTTACAATGCATTGGTGCGAAGCAATTTGGAAACTAGTGCTATCATCTGGAATCCATATGAAGCGAAGTATTCTCAGATGTTGGAAAAGATGCAGAACAAGTTTACCCGATACCTATATTGGAAGCAGTATGGAGTCTACCCCTTCTATCCACTTATGTATCCAACTCTCTTTGTGATAGGAATGGTTGGGTACTATAAGCTGGAAGTAAGGCGTAACCTTGCTCTAGCTAAGTATGTATTTATGGTTTTTCGTGGGATACTTAATAATCCGCAAATATTGGCATCGTTGGCATTGCTTGTTCCAGACAGGAGGTTACGATTGGGACCGAGGCAGGCACTTTTTAAAGTTTCGTCTTCCCGTACAAATTTATTAAGGTTCGCACCTATGGTTCGTGCAGTAGGAATACTAAATAGGGTCTCTCGGCGCTTAGACTTATTTTCTTGCTCTTTGGCGGAATTCCAGAGGGTGACACTTAGTGAGTTGACCACTACGTAACGTGTACTACTACCCAGACCCGTTACTTGGGACTGGGCAGACAACTAATCTATGACTACTTTTGTTAGCTTGGGTATTACCTGTAATAGCAATTGTATGTGTTATTGAAATAAATAAATAAATAAAAAAAAAAAAAAAAAAAAACATAAAATCTGTTCTGGACTGAATACTCGTGTCTGACTTATAATAATAATAATAATAATAAACGTTTATTTGCAGACCCTGACGTCCATAGCATGAAAAAGATTAGTTACCTAACAATTATTATTGAATTTAAATACAATTAATATTCAAAATAATAATAAAATAATCAAAAAACATAATCAAAACATAATCAAAATAAATCACAAATAACATAATTAACAAATCACAAACAACATAAAAATAAAACAATTAGACCTAAGCCAAAGCTAAGCTTATACCAGTCATTACAATAACATGACAAACACGTTTACCACAAAATTTAGATGCAAATTTTTTTTTTACCAACGAGCATTCAGCATCAGAATCGTAAGTAAAAATGAAACAATTCACCTGTGTTGTATCCTGCCTGATGGTGGTTGCACAACTCAGACATCGATGCGTCGCGCCGCACCGTGCCGTCGACTGGTCCGCTGCCACTGCTGCCACCACTGCTCGCACTGCGCACGGCTTATAGCGACCATATGCGGAGCGCCACGCTGGTCTTGGTCCATCAAGCACATCTCTGCAGTCGTCACCCAAGCACGTGCATCCACATCTTGTTTCTCAGGAATGAAATCCGGTAAACGAAAGCCATGTGACGACGTAGTAGATTTTTTTCACGGCTTGAATCAGTGTCAGAAAATTGCGGTTCTGTTGTTCCAACAAACGCATCCATTTTTCGTCACTATAGTCTTTATTTCGAACACGTGGGTCGTCTTGGTCCATATCCCACTTCTGATATCGAAGAATCGATATCAGAAGGGTCGCGATATCGGAAATAACACTCACAAAACCTTCGTTAACACTTTTAATTACTTGCTAACACACACTGAATACAAAATAATCAAGGATTTTCTCGCAAGAGACTTTGCTAAAATGGAAAACTATAAATACTGCTGGACATCAAACGGTAACGTGTATGTCAAGAAATAGGATGGTTCTGAATCTGAATATATTCGTATCAGCGATGAAATACAGTTAAACAAACTAAGGCAATCAAAATGACTAGAATTTTTGCTCAGATTAATGTTTATCTCTATGTTACTATATTTTTGTGTTTACCTTAATAGTAACGGTCTTAGGTCGGTCGAACCTCATTGTAACAATTTATTTTAAGTACACACACAACTTACACTTACATATCATTACACAACTTGTATTTCATAATGCCACATATAATACTAACTTCTTTAGCGTGCAAATGAAAACTATTTTTCATTACTCATACTCTGAAAGTAGGTCATTACATGTCTGATTAGCCGTTTGAAAGTTATCCATTGCCGCCCTAGGGAAAATCGCTTTCAACTGACAGCTGCCAAATCTAAGAAAAAAAAACTAGTTCTATTTTGACATTTCTATTGAACCATGTTCAAACTTTTTATACAGCCACGAAATTACAGAGACGAAATTAAATTAAAATAACATAAAGTTAAGTATTAAGAATATAAATAATGACTTTAAAATAATTTAGTTTCAACTATTTATCTAAAATAATACAGATTTCGACAAAATCTTTGCCAATTTTTAAATAATGAACATGAGTAATCCTGGCTGTATAGCTGGACGACCACAGCACAAAAAAAAAAAAAAAAAACAAGCGGCAAAGTGACAATCCAATCTACACTCATTTTTTCTTTAGCTATTTATGTTGTTAATTTTATTTTCCTCGTATTCGTAATGAAAAGCACAGTGTTTACCTCGGGTAAATTACTTATTTAGTCCCTCGAACTATTAGCGCCCTCACTACGTTACGGGCGCCAAACCCCGTCTCGGGACGTAAATAAGTAACTTTCACGCCTTGGATAACAATGTACTATTATTCTCGAACTGGCGTGTAATTGAGGTCTGTGTGCCAGTGCATAATAATTTGTTGGCCTATGGAATGATACACAAGGGTTTGATTATAAAACTACAAAACATGGTATCTAAACGAAGATTACATAACTATATTCGAAGAAAAATTAATGAAGTCCTTATATTGTTTCGGTTAGCGTACCTAATAGGCTCGTACTGGTCGTCTTTTTGTATCAGGGCTTCGGGTTATTTTATAGTATTAGTTATGTTTCTATTAAAACACAATGCTGGATAACACCTCATATCTCGAAGAAATTGATAGCACGAACCTCTTAACTTGTATTCAGCTTGATAACCCCGAACTATGCAAAGAATATCTCAATGCTGCCCATGATAAACTCACAATCTTAACCCAAAATATACGCAGCATAAATAAGAATTTCGACTCATTACTCGTATTTCTGCAGCGCCTAAAGTTTAAACCTGACCTTATAATACTCACCGAATGCTGACTTGATGAATCATTTAATGCTATTAATCTGGAAGGCTATAACTGTAATTATCCCAAAAAATATATTAACCAAAATGACGGCATTGTGGTGTTTTCTAAATCAGAACTTTGCGTCCTTGTAACAGAACCCCCTTTCAGTAATGCCAACTGTCTACAAGTAGATGTTGGCCAAACGCATTCAGTTATAGCAATCTATCGATCACCATCTTTCTATAACCTTAGTAACTTTTTGACTTCCTTGGAAAACGTTCTGAGTAACCAAACTAGCCAGCACTGTGCATTGGTTGGAGACATTAATCTTGATATTAAAGAGACTTCCATTGATCCTCGCGTTGATGAGTATCTAAATCTTATAGCACATTATGGGTATGTTCCCGGACATACTTATCCAACGCGTGGGGCAAATAGTTTGGATCATTGTATGATTAAATCAGGATTATCCTCTACTACAACAATTGTCTGTCATTCCGATATAACAGACCACAGCACGATATTATGTATTATGGGATCATTCGTTTCCAAGAACAAAAGAAATAAAACAAGTACCAAAATCGACTACAAAAACTTAGTTGAAGATCTCAAGAAAATTGATTGGTCCGATCTGTATAATACAACCGACGTTAATTTAGCTATTAAACTCTTTATCGAAAGATTTAATCATGTCCTTAATCAAAATAAATGTACACGTAAAATTAGTAGTGCTGATGTTATTGTAAAAAAATGGATAACACCTGGTCTCTTAAAATGCATCAGACGCCGCGATGAGTTGCACATTAAAGCCAAAAAAAATCGTGATGACTTTAATCTACAGGAACAATATAAATTATATAGAAATAACTGTATTAATATACTACATCAACAAAAAACACAATACGAACAGAACCTTATCGCAGAAAGCAAAAATAACATTAAAAAAACATGGGAATCGATAAAAACCATTTGCAATATATATGCCCTTTTTCGCGGGTAGGTGTGAAAATAAGATAGACATAGCTCTAATATTAATTTTATATTTAAAATAGTAATAAATAGTATTTTCGTATTATTTTATTAAATTATTGGAGTATTACCTCTACACAACGGGTAGTAGCGTTTGCAGCACATTTACGTGACTCAGTCCTTAATTAAACACCACCTGCCAGCTCATCAGTTCACTATCACTGTTTTCACTATCACTGGACACAAGTGGATCAGCAATGTCACAACTGGAAGAGATCAAATCCGCACAGAAATGCTTGGAGGACAGCTTTGTCAGGAAGATGGAAGAATTGGAAGCGCAGATACAGTGTGCTGGACCTGCCAAGGATACCGTCGCGAGGGTCGCCGAGGAGTTCCGTACCTTTAGGGAGCTCATCTTCAGCATGCTGAGTTTGCTACGGAAGCAAATAAGTGAGTGCGCCAGTCAGGTTGACGGGTTGGAGACTAGGCATCGGCGGAAGGCTCTGATTTTCCAAGGTATACCGGAAGTTGAGGGGGAGGTCAGCAGCACAGTCATCATGGAGGTGTTAAATAAAAAGCTCGGCCTTAATACCATCACTGCATCCTCCATTAAGGTCTGCCACAGGCTCGGTACAGCCAATAAAGAACACCATAGGCCAATCCTTGTGAAGTTCTCCACTTATGACGACAAGTCTGCGGTCTGGAAGGCGAAGACACGGCTGAAGGGTACTTCTATCTCAGTCAAGGAGTTCTTGACTGTTATGTGGTTGTTTGGGAATGAAAGATACTTCTTGATTTACAGGGTTTAATTGTAATCAGACACTATAGATACAGTACAGTGTTCACAGACGGGGCTAGTACAGTGCAGTGGCGGACTGAACCCGGACCACAGATTATATATCATAGACAATTAATAGTGAGGTGGATGCTTACTATATTACTAATTAGTGATGATACAACATCCCCCCTGTTGAGTTCTAATTGGACCCCTGACAAACAATTAAAAGATATATTATGCTATGCAACTATACAATGACAAGATACTTAAAGATACTTATAGTTACACTTATTTAACATTCTTATTTATGACAGTATATATTATTTATGACATAGCAACTTAGTTAATCTATTTCATCTATTAACCTTCTAGTAGGTTTTACAATGCGACCTGACTTTGTTATTACACTTGAGGATTTTTGAGATGAGGAATCTTGTTGTCTAGACGACTCCTGTCTGTCACCTTCCTCTCTCCCCTGTGACGAGTTGGATTGCATAGGAGGGTTTGAAAAATTATGAGAATACTTGTCTTAAGTGAATTCTATTCCTCCTATACCTAACACCATGAACATCCTCAACAACATAAGACCTATTATTTAACAATCTTTGTTTAACAATAGCTTGTTCCCAGTCACTTTTAGGATTTCTTTTAAAATAGACATGATCATTATAATATAATATTGACAAAGGCTTTGTATTTCTGTCATAATACTTTGTTTTATTTTCATTATTTTTCTTAACTGACTCTTTATAATCCTTAAAAGTTACTACTTTTGGTTTTAATCTATTGTATGACACTGGGATATTATCTCTTAAGTTTCTAGACATTAGCAATTGTGCTGGTGATGACAAATTATTTTTAGGTGTATTTCTATATTGTAATAAAGCTATGTATGGATCTGATTTGTTTTCTTTACATTTCTTTAACATATTTTTTATGATTTTGACTGAGCTTTCTGCTTGACCATTCGACTGTGAATGATATGGACTAGTAATAATATGTTCTATGTCCCATTCTAACATAAACTTTTTAAATTCAATTGACTGAAAAGGAGGTCCACCATCTGACACTAATGACAATGGTATTCCATGACGAGCAAAAATAGACTTTAAATGAATGATAACGTTTTGAGATGTACTGTTTTTATTTAATAAAGCAATTTCTATGTATTTTGAGTAATAATCTGTGACAATTAAATAAACTAAGTTATCAAAATGCATTAAATCAATACCTACTTGTTGCCATGGATATTTACATATTTCAAAATTTTGTAGTGGTTCCTTTTGATTACATGGTTTGAATTTTGCACATACAAGACATTGTTCTACTAAATTCTTTATATCACTTGACATATTTGGCCAATACAAAGATTCTTTTGCCAATTTTAAACATTTATTTATACCTTGGTGACCCTTGTGAATCTTGTCTAACATTTCTTTATGCATAGACTGAGGTACTATTAATTTCGAACCTTTGAAAACTAAATCTTTAATGACATGGATTTCTCCTTGAATATTCCAAAATGGTTTTACCAATGGACTGACATGGTTTTTGCTTTTTGGCCAACCTTCATTATAATATTTTTTCAATAATTGCAAGGATTCATCAACTTTGGTTTCCTTTGCTAATTTTGTGCTATATTCTTTTGTGATTGCTAAATTAGAATACATTAAATTGACATGACAAGACATTTGTGATTCATTTTCAGGTATATAATGGTCTTTTAAAGCTGCTCTTGACAATGTATCTGATATATACATTTCTTTACCTGGGACATGTATGACTTCTAAATCATATTTCTGTAAAGTTAACATCATACGCTGTAATCTAGCTGGTACATCATGTAATGGTTTTTTAAATAAATAGACTAAAGGTTTATGATCAGTATGTACTGTGACTCTATTACCATATACATATTGGTGAAATTTTTCACAACCAAATTGAATAGCTAGTAGCTCCTTTTCGATTTGAGCATATCTTTCCTGAGTTTCAGTTAAAGTTTTAGAACTGTATGCAATAGGTTTGTTTTTCTGTAAAATGACTGCACCTAAAGCTGACTTTGATGAATCGACTGACAAGACTAATGGAATCTTGGGATTATAATGAGCTAAAACTGGTGAGTTAGTAATCTCATCTTTCAGTTTTTTAAGACATTGACTATGATTCTCATCCCAAGTCCAGACTGAATCTTTTTTCAAAAGATTTCTTAATATTTGAGTTTTTTCTGACAAGTTACTTATAAAAGGTCCTAAATAATTAATCATACCTAGTATTCTCTGTAACTCTTTGACATTTTTTGGTGTGGGCATATTGACAATGGCTTTGACTTTCTCTTCGTCTGCCCTTGCACCATCTTTACTGAAGACATAACCCAAAAAACAGACTTCTGAGACTAAAAATTTACATTTTGACTTGTTAAACTTTAAGTTAACTTGACGTGCTCTTTGCATAACTTTATGTAATCTTTCATTATGTACCGACTCATTTGGTCCATAAACTAAAATATCGTCCATGAAAATTAAGACTCCTTCTATATCACCAAATAAATTCATCATAACTCTTTGAAATATTTCAGATGAGGCATTTATGCCGTAAGGTAATCTTAAATACTTATATCTACCAAATGGTGTTTGAAAAGTACATAATTCAGAACTATATTCATCCAGACGTAGCATCCAAAATCCAGAGAATGCATCCAAATGAGAAAAACATACAGCTCCTTTAAGCTGAGACCTAATCTCATCAATTGACTTTAATGGATAAAATTCTCTCATAATGTTCTTGTTTAAATTTCTAGGATCTAGACAAATTCTTAACTGACCTGAACTTTTTACAGTTACGACGACTGAGTTGACCCACTCTGTAGGTTTTGTAACCTTGACAATGACTTTCATAGCCTCCATGCGATCCAACTCCTCACGTAGCTTCTTTAGTAAAGCAAATGGAACTTTCCTTGGAGGATCCACGCATGGTACTGCATCAGGCTTTTTTTTTTTTTTTTTTTTTGCGTGGTAAAATCATCAAATGAGTCCTCCCACCCCGGGCAGGGCGGGAGGGACTGTCAGACTTGTACTGACTAAAATCCACGGTGTCCTTCAATAGCCCGTTATGTCCCGGGGTCACGGTAATGAGATAAGTCCCGCGACCCCGGCAGGCTTTGGCCCTCTAGAGGGGGGCCCCGTCATCATGCTGACACTCCTTGAGGCGCGCGTGGAACACAACGCGCCGTCGACCCGGGCATGGTCCATGGTCGGGTGGCGAGTTGCCCTTTACTCGCCGCCCGCATGCCCGCGCCTACGGTGGCCGGAGATCGTCCCGCGACGTCCGACGCCGTGGGCGTCTACCACTGCGGCTGGGGCGGAGGGAGGACGCTGTCCTCTCTCTCTCGCGGCTCGCCTCCTCCTTCACGAGCATAACTGCTTCGCAGAAGGAGGCGACCGCTTCCCACTCCGTCTCGCCCCGCAGCATGGCCTCGACCAATGCCGGGCGCGAGAGGTCTCCGCCTATCGCCGCCGAGAGGACACGGCGGTGCTCTGCCCAAGCTGGGCAGTCCTGCACCGTATGCTCCACCGTGTCCTCCGGGCGATCTTCGCAGTGGTGACACCCGGGCGTCTCTTCCCTCCTTATCAGACACAGGAACCTCCCGAAACTTCCGTGTCCGGTGACTGCATCAGGCTTGAGTTTAAGATGACAGACTGGAGGTAGACACCCAAGACCCTGAAAAACATCATTATATTGTGTAAGAATTTGTTTACAAAAGTTTTGTTTAGATACTGAAAAGACACGATTTATTATACCTAACTTTTCACAAGTTGGTAGACCAAGAACATTTGGACAATCTAAATTAGCTACTATAAACATTATTGATTCGACGACTTTACGATTATTTATGCACAAATTGCAATTTATATTGACTTTGCCTAAAATCGGAATGGATTTTCCACCAAATCCTGTGACATTGACATGACATTTGACAAGTGACAGTTTATTTTGACGTTTGACAGAATTGAATGTTTGTTTCGACATGACATTGACATCTGCACCAGAGTCTATGATGCATGTAATTTGTTTATTTCCTAGTGACAAGTTAATTTCCCATGACTTCTTTGAAAAACTATTTTGCAAAGTGTTGACATAATATTTTACTTCTGAGTGATTGACTAAAGATTTGTTGGGTGACTGTATAAACTGACGATTGTGTGTCTGACTGCTATTTCTGTGATGATGACCCTGTGTGTGTTGTAATCCCTCAGACTTGTGACCATAATATTCTTCATTGAGATGTTGACATTTTTTATTTTGACTGTTTGACTGGAATATTTGACTTTGAAATTTTTTATTTTGACTACATCTCTCAGATATGTGACTAATCTCATCACCGAGATCTACATATCTCTCAGACTGACTGTCACTATTCTCATCACAGAGATAATATGAATGGGGATTTTGACTGACTGATCTCTCAGACATGTGACTGTTTTCATCACTGAGATCTACACAATGAATTTTGGATCTCTCAGATTTGTCACTGGTTTCATCACAGAGATAATATGAATGGGAAAATTGACTATTATGTCTCTCAGAATATGTGTCACTTTTTTCATCATTGGGATGCGACTGCCTTGTCCCCATCTGTGAACCACTGTGACTGTGTGCCCTGTAAATATTGTGTGACTGACTACTAGACCTAGTACCCAACAGATCATACTGATATGAATGACTTTTATGACTTTGACTCGACTTTAATTGACTGTTTATCATACCAACAAAATAATCTTGACTTTTATCTGAATTAAACGATTGTAACTGACTGACTTTTTTATTCTTGAGACAATATTTAGCAAAATGACCAAAAGATTTACATGACCTGCATTGGACTGCTTTAGCGGGACACTTGAAGCGATGAGACTGCCCACAGCGACCGCACGTCCTCGAGCTGCTGTGTTCGCTGTTCGAAGCTGACGTTGACTTGCCACTCCTTGATGCTGACTGGCGACTGTTCGAAGCTGACCTGCGACTGGAAGCTCGTTGTCGACTGTCTCCTCCACCACGGCTCCTCCGACTGAGATGCATGACATTTTCACCAGGGACACTGGTGTCTTTGACGATCCTTTCAGCATCCTGCTGTGCGACTATGAGCGTTCTTGTTAGCTCTTGCATCCTCTGATACGTCAGATCAGGTTCTTGAAGTAGTCTTTGACGAACATGTGACAATTCATTATTTAAATTTGCTATGAAAATATCTTTAATTAGCGATTCCCTGAGCGTGTCAAATTCACAATCTTTGCTTTTAATTTCCAAATCTGTAAGGAATTCCTCGATGCTTTCGGATTTTTCTTGCCTACGTGTGAAGAATAAATACCTGCACATGGTCACATTTCTTCTCGGCTCAAAGAAACTGTCGAATTTGGATTTGACTTCGTTGAGCGTGCTCCCATCAAGTTTAAAATTGAACGTATTAAATATATTCAATCCACGTTCACCAATTAAATGGAGTAAAATTGCGATTTTTCGTTTCTCGCTAGATTTGTCCAGTCCTGTAGCCAGGAGATACAGCTCCAGCTGCTGCCACCAGCGTTTCCATGACTCAGCATTGTTGTTAGCTGGATCCGACGAAATATTCAGTTGTTTTAGTTGAGAATTTTGGCTTTTTTCTCCATCGCCATCTTGACTACGGACGACGCCACCGGCTTGACTTTGCATTTTTTCGACGATCTTCAGACTTTTGATACCAGACCTTCTTCGATTTCTTTTAATGGACTTCTGACACCATGTTATGTGGTTGTTTGGGAATGAAAGATACTTCTTGATTTACAGGGTTTAATTGTAATCAGACACTATAGATACAGTACAGTGTTCACAGACGGGGCTAGTACAGTGCAGTGGCGGACTGAACCCGGACCACAGATTATATATCATAGACAATTAATAGTGAGGTGGATGCTTACTATATTACTAATTAGTGATGATACAACATTGACAAAGGTCCGGCAATCTGTCTTCGGGAAAGCGAGGCTGCACTTCGGCATGAGGTCGTGTTGGACTCAGGACGGTGTGATTTCTATCAAAGCGCCAGATGGAAGCAGACACAAAGTCACATCCTCTGAAGAATTGAGTCCGCTTTTGATGAAGTATCCCAAGTTTGAAGGGTCTGGAGACAGCCTGAAAAACAAGAAGCAATGATATATATCACGTCAAATAACAGCAGTCACACAGTAGGTAATTAGTACAGGTTTCTCTTACCTTGATTTTGCTATCATTCACTGTTTATTATGTGTAACTTTGTTTACATTCACCTCATAACTTATTAGTGTTATATATCAGTTTATAGTTCTTAATATACATGTATATTTTAACGTAACGCTGCTCCAAGTTCACAATTTTTAGTAATACAGCTTCATTTACCCTCAATTTAATTATTATTTTTATAAACAGTGTGACTGTCAAAAGTTATTAACCATAGACATTTTTTTTTTTTGGTTTTTTTCGCCTCTTTGGGACAGGTAACCATAGACATTTTTTTTTTAAACATTCATTCGGATGCGTTCACCAAATCTTAAATTATAATTCTGTAAAGTGCGTTCCGAATACCTCATTTCGATTGTTTTCTTGTTAACATAATTGCCTGTTTTTTTTTTTTTCCTTTTTTGATTTTATTTTACTTAAACTGTGTTTTTCTTCCTTCTTTTGTTTTATGATGTTAGCTGGCGGGTGGTGCAGAGATGTCAGCGTCGTACCAACAGTTCGTGTTATTCTCCTTCATATTTATTATACCTAGTATATATTTATTACAGTAATTTTTATTTATTTATAGTCTTCAAAATTTATGGAAACAATTTCTGATGATGAATCATTTTTTTCTGCCAATGACTCTGCTGCTTCTTCTAGTGGTAACAGTTTTTGTTCGGTTGAAGACACTTTTGGTGCCCTGTTACATCAAACATTCGACCAAGATCTTGGCCGAATGTTTCAAGTTTGTCACATAAATGCCCAAAGTGTCCCAAGCCATTACAATGAACTGTACGAGAATTTCACTGTTGTATATTAGTCTATGGAACATTAGTTTTAAGAATAAAAAATGTATTGTCTAGGGTCTTGCTCGATCACCTAAGCTACGATGTAACAGACGCCATGGGCGGAGCTCTCAATAAATTATAATCCGAATTCATCTCAAGAAGTTGTCTTATTACAAGAACCCAGCCAGGCCCAAGTACAACATGGTGTCAGAATTGGTCTCAAAAGGTGAGAAATTTATAATTATTCAAAATGTCTGACAAAATCTTCATTGCGAACATAAGGCCACTAAAAATAGAAAATGGCGACAATGCTGCCGAGAAATGGAGGCAATGGAAGCAACGTTTCGAAATATTCATGGATGCTAACGAAATCAGCAAATGTCCAATCGCCAAACAGACAGCAATTTTACTTAACACGATTGGTGATGACGCGCTTGAAATATTCAATAGTTTCAACATCGACAGGACACAAACGAGCGTTGAAATAATTTTGAAAAAATTTGATGATAAATTCAGTCCGCACACTAACTTAACAGTTGAAAGATATAATTTCTTCACGAGACTACAGAAGCAAGACGAAACTTTGGAAGAATACCTCACAGTTCTCACTAATTTATCGACCGCATGTGAATTTGCAGCACTAAAAGATTCTCTTATAAAGGATATGCTCGTCATTGGTATACAAAATACACATATAAAAGAAAGACTTCTTCAAGAAGAAAATTTGACAATTGAAAATGCCATGAAAATTGCAAAAAGTCTCGAACTGTCTCAAGAAAGGTCAACAAAACTTATGTGCAAAACTGAAAACAAAGAAACAGTGCAAGCAATCAAGACAAGTAATAGAAGCCGTTCACAGACCAGGTACAACAAAAATAATCATCACTACAGGAACAGATCATCATCGTCAAGCAGAAATATCTTCAACCAAAGACTAAAAACACCAGACAACAATGTATGCAGAAGGTGTGGTCAAGTACACAAATACAAATGTCCAGCAGAAGGCAAGACTTGCAACAATTGTAAGAAGAAAAACCACTTTGCAAAATTTTGTTTCTTCAAAAATTCAGGAAATAATAATAATTCTGGTAATAATAATAGAGTAAGTACAATTCACTCATTATCACATCCACAAGATAATCAATTTGTCATACGTTCCATTAACAAAAATTGTAACAGTACAGGAGACTGGCAAATTAATGTTTCTTGTCAAAATTTCAAAGTCAAATGTCAAATAGATACAGGAGCTGACACAAATGTCATATCAAAGCATACTCTTGAAAGAATTAGGTCTAATACTCAGGAAAATATTAATTTATTAAGAACAAATAATAAAATATATACTTTTTCAGGAAAAGTTGTGCCAAATTTAGGTACTTGTATTTTAAATTGCTCATTTGAAAATGGAGTTTCAGCAAGACTATACTTTACTGTGGTAGATTGTGAATGCATACCAATAATTGGGTGGAAAACATGTGAAAAACTTGGTATTGTAAAAAGAATATTCAAGATTGAAGACAGACATAGCAACAGGTCAGTACAAAATATTGTGTCAAAGTACGCTAATACATTTGAAGGTTTAGGTTGTTTGCCTTACAAGGCTCATTTAGACATTGATCTCAGTGTTACACCAAAAGTTTGTCCGGTACGTAGAATTCCCTATTCTTTGGAAAATCGCTTGAAGGATGAACTAAAGAGTATGGAACAACAAAAAGTCATTGAAAAGGTTGAAAAGCCAACAAAATGGGTAAATTCTATAGTCCTGGTAGAAAAACCTAATGGTAAGTTGAGGATTTGCCTGGATCCAAGAAACTTAAATGAAGCTATAAAGAGACCCTACTATCCATATCCTACATTTGATGACCTTAGATCTAAAGTAGCCGGAGCTTCTATTTTTTCAAAACTGGATGCTAGTTCAGGATATTGGACTATTTGTTTAGATTCAGAAAGTAGTGACTTATGCACTTTTAATACACCTTACGGTAGATATAAATTCCTTAGATTACCGTATGGCATTAATTCCAGTGGAGAAATATTCCACAGAACCATGAATCAATTGTTTGGAGACTTACCAGGAATAATAATATTTGTCGATGACATTCTTGTCTATGGGTCGAATGAAAAAGAGCACAACGAAAGGCTTGAATTACTGTTCAAACGTGCATCTGAAGTAAATTTAAAATTTAATAAGTCTAAATGTCAATTTGGTATGGAGGAAATACGCTATGTTGGTCATATATTCAACAAAAATGGTGTGTCACCCGACCAATCTAAAGTTGAAGCAATTTCTAATATGTCTAGTCCAACAAATGTTAAAGAACTCCAAAGATTTCTTGGAATGATTAATTATTTAGGTTCCTACATTCATAACTTAGCTGAAGAAACCACTATTTTGAGAGACTTGCTGAAAAAGCAAAATACTTGGCAATGGTTAGATCAACATGAACAACAATTTAAAAAATTAAAATCATTAATATGTCAGTCACCCATTCTTGTTCATTATGACATCAAGAAACCTATTAGATTGTCTGTTGATTCATCAAAAAATGCAGTAGGCGCTGTAATATTACATGGTAAAAATCCTATAGCATATGCCTCAAAATCACTAAATAAAAGTCAAATAAACTATGCACAAATAGAAAAAGAGCTTTATGCCATTGTATTTGGTTGCAATAAGTTTCACCAATACATATACGGTAAACCTGTTCAAGTCGAAACAGATCATAAACCTTTGGTCACTTTATTCAAAAAACCCTTGTCAGAAGTCCCTACAAGATTACAACGTATGATGATAGCCTTACAAGCTTATCACTTAATTGTTTCTTATACCAAAGGAACAGAAATGTATATTTCGGATACTTTGTCACGTGCATCAAGGACACTAACCAAAATCAAGAATTAGTTAGCCTGGACGATTTAGACAACGAAGTCGAAATTCATATTAACTTATTAACTTCTAACTTAGCTATCACAAAAGAAAAACTGGATAAAATTTTACATCACACAAATCATGATTTAATATCACAAAAACTTAAAGAATATTATAAAATAGGATGGCCTAAATGCAAAGAACATTGTGACAATTTAGTATCACCTTATTGGAATATTAAGGAAGAAATTCATATCATTAATAATTTACTTTTCAAAAACAACTCCGTCATAATACCTAAGTCTATGAGGTCTGAAATCTTGAATATCCTTCATGAAGGTCATTTAGGTATAGAAAAAACTTAGCTTTAGGAGCTTAGCTTTAGCGTTTAGCTAGAGGAGTAGTCTATTGGCCTAACATCAACCAGGACATAGAAAATAAAGTAAGACAATGTGAAACTTGCAGTATTTATTCTTCAAATAAAACTAAAGAGTCAATGTTATCTCATGAACAACCACTATTTCCTTGGCAAAAACTAGCCACTGATTTGTTTGAATATAAAGGCAAAAAATATTTACTTGTAGATTTTTATTCCAATTACATAGAAATAGCAAATTTAAACAAAGACAGTAGAACTTTGAATGTCATAACACACTTAAAATCTATTTTTGCTAGACATGGTATTCCATTACAAATTCTAAGTGATGGAGGTCCCCCTTACAACTCGTTGGAATTTAAAAAATTTCTTCTTGATTGGAATGTTGAACATATTGTGTCAAGTCCACATTTATCTAGGTCAAATGGACTCGCTGAGGTTTCTGTAAAAATTGTGAAAAACATATTATTTTTTTTTTTTTTTTTTTTTTTATTTTGCTATTGCGGGCCCAATGTAACCTTGACGACACTCCGACCCTTTTGGATCTATTGTGTCTAGCCCTTAGCCTTTTCAATCTGCCTCTTCGGCAAAAATATACCTCAGAAGCGATATAATTCCCCCTGTTGGCAGATTCCTGTAGTCCTCTGGGTCAGGGTAAGCTTGGCCCAGAAGTCCCATACGCTTTCCAGCCAGAGAGTCGCATTCACATAAAAGATGCTTCATGGTCTCCTTTTTGACATCTGTCATTGGGCAAAAACGGCAGTACGGGCTGTCTTCTAACCGCATTTTATACAGCAGGTCATTTGTCTGGTAATGCCCTGTGAATGCTGCCAAGATCAGCCTTAACTGTTTCCTACCATGTGAGATTATTTGTCCATTCCACCTGGTGTCCTTTGTGTCAATGAATCTCCTCGAGTGGCCCATTCCCGTCGTCCTAGACCACTCTGATTGGTGGGCCTCCCTGGCCATCGCCCTCATGGCCATATTCACGGTACTATTTGATAGTCCCACGAATGGCTCCGGGCCGATGAGATCACTTTCTGATCCTTTTCTGGCTAGTTCATCAGCTTTCTCATTTCCCAGGATGCCCACGTGGCCTGGAACCCAGACTAATCTGACTTTGTTTTGCCTCCCCAAAGTATTTAGGGTTTTGGCACAGTTCACGATTAGTCTGGAGTCCATTCGGTAGGAGTCCAGGGCCTTGAGGGCCGCTTGACTGTCACTTAGTATGTAAATAGTCTTACCTTTAGTATTCCTGTCTAGGTTTACCTGGGCACAGGCACATATAGCGTAGACCTCCGCTTGGAAGACCGTAGCATAGTGTCCCATGCTTTGACTGATTTGACAGTCCTCTGCATAAATGCCTGCTCCTGTTCCGGACTTCATTTTTGAGCCGTCCGTATACCATGTGAGTTTCGGGTTGTCTGTGAATTGCAGGCCCTCCCTCCAGTCGTCCCTGCTGGGCACATGTATCTTGTACTTCTTCCGGAACATGTGCGTGGGTCGCATTTTGTCACATCCCATGGACATGACCTTTTCGAGAGTGGTTGGGATCTCCATTCTTGTGTGATCCGTCCTCGGCATGTTGAAGTTCCACATGTCATTTACTGATAGTCTGTGGAGAGCTTTTGCAGCTTCCGACTGTATCACAATATGCAGTGGGGGCATGTTAAGCATCATTTCCATCGCTGCCGTGGGCGTTGTTCCGAACGCTCCCGTTATGGCCATGCATGCCGTCCTTTGGACTTTCAACAGTGTCTGTTTGCATGTGACCAGTTTTGTTCTCGGCCACCATACTAAGCTGCCATATGTGAGAATAGGTCTCACAATCATAGTATAGAGCCAATGTAGAACCCTTGGCTTTAAGCCCCAAGTTTTTCCATATGTTGAGCGACACATGCCAAAGACCCTAAGTGCCTTCGTCGTTGTGTTCTCCAGGTGTGTACTCCACGTCAGTGTATTGTCTAGTGTTATCCCTAGATACTTTACCGTTGTGGACCATTCGATACGAGTGTCATACAGATGAAGATTCATCAGCCTTGCGAGCTTCCTTTTTCTAGTGAAGGCTATCGCCGTGGTCTTGCTCGGATTGATAGAGAGGTGGTTAAGATTACACCAGTGCTCTACCGTTCCCAGCGCCTTCTGCATTAACCCTGTCACTGTTTCTGGGAACTTACCATTAACTAGTATGACAATATCATCTGCATATCCCACTGTGTAGAGTGGCCCTGTGTTCAGTTTGTTCAGAAGCGAATCAACCACCAAGCTCCACAGAAGAGGGGATAAAACCCCACCCTGCGGACATCCTCTAGTGGTCGTCGCTCGGAGACTGTCACCTAGTAGATTAGAGTGTATAATCCTACCTTTGAGCATGCAGTTTATCCACTTACGTATGGTGGGTTCTATACCATGCTCCTGCGCCGCCGTGTTGATGGCCTCGAAGGTTGTGCGGTCGAATGCCCCTTCTATATCCAGGAACGTCCCCACACAAATTTCCTTGTTCTGTAGTGCTTCCTCAGCTTTGGATACCACGAAGTGCAGGGCTGTCTCCGTGGACTTTCCTGGCTGGTACGCACATTGCAACCTGTGTAGGGGTGTCTTC
The DNA here is from genome assembly GCA_950005045.1 of Agrotis exclamationis. NCBI lineage: Eukaryota > Metazoa > Arthropoda > Insecta > Lepidoptera > Noctuidae > Agrotis > Agrotis exclamationis. The sequence goes on from OX465415.1 coordinate 29,782,339, forward strand.
TTCAGAGGTCCCTCCCTTATATATTCATCTAGCATCTTTTCCAGGGTTTTCAAGAGGAAAGATGTTAGGCTAATAGGTCGGTATGACTTCGCCTCCTCATAGTTCGCCTTACCTGGTTTAGGGATGTAGATGACTTTGACCTGTCTCCAGATCCTCGGTATATGTCCGAAAGCTATGCATGCCTTGTACAGCCTGCACAGGTGTGGGTTTAGTATTGTTATACCCTTTTGTAGTAAAATGGGGTAAATCTCATCCGGGCCTGGTGACTTAAATGGTTGGAATTTACCCACCGCCCATTTTAGCTTGTGTTCATTTACTACCTTTTTTGCTATTTCCCAATCAGCTTTGGTCGTGCGTGACCTTTGTTCTTCTAAGCTGATGGCCTCTACTGTGTCATATTCTACCACCTTGGAGCCCGGGAAGTGAGTTTTGAACATGATTTCAAGGGTCTCCTTCCCAGTCTCGGTATGCTTACCATTTTCCCCCTTTACGGTTGATAGTGGATTCGCCCTTGTCATTGACATTGCCTTCGAGAGTCTCATACCTTCTGGTATCGTGCTGATCTTCTCGCAGTGATCTCTCCAAGCCTTTCTTTTAGCCTTGCGGACAGCCTTGTTGTATTGGGTCAGACTGCAGGCGTAGAGACCGAAGTTACCTGTAGCCTTGGCGGCATTGTAGGCACGTCTGGCTTCCCGCCGCAGTCCGTCCAATTCAGTCGTCCACCACGGCTCCTTTTTGCCCTTTGTTGTTTTGATAGGGCAGTTGTCGACCCACGCCTGTTGTATGGCATGGCTAACCCTGTCCGCTTCAAATTCTATGTCTATAATTGAATTGAGCTTACCTTTTGAGAAAAACATATTAAGAAAATGTGATGAATCAGGGTCTGATCCCTTCATGGGATTACTTCATTATAGAAATAGTCCTAGAGGAAATATTGCTTCACCAGCTCAGTTACTAATGTCAAGAAATTTAAGAACTAAATTACCTAATATAGTAAGTAATTTAAGACCTAAAATTGTAAAATTTTCAGAACACAAAGTAAAGAAACACAGCAATTTAAATAAAACAAAATTATATTATAACAAAAATTGTAAAACATATCCAGCATTTTATAATAACCAACAAATTTACTTTAAGAAAAATCCAAAAGATATCATATGGACTAAAGGTACTATTGTTTCTAAGACAGACTTTCCTAGATCATTCATTGTTAAAGATTGTTATGGTACAAATTACAGAAGAAATAGTCAACATATTCGGATAGATTATAAATCAGGCAATAATAAGTCAAATAATAAAAAAGTCAAATTCACTAGACAGACTATGAATCAAAATAATTTTCCAATTCCAAATAAAACAGACATGTTGAAGTCAGAAACATTTCTACAAAAGTCCAAAATAAAAGAAAAAGAGGATGATAGTTGTATATTTATTTTCACTCATTCAGAGTCAAATCCTTTGTCAAAGACTATTACTAAAGAAAGTAATGATTCTGATTCCTTCTTGTCAGTAGAGTCAGATCATTCGTCTCAGTCAGTTACGGAGGCAAGATCTCCAGTATTTGCAAATGTCGAAGAAATAACATCACCTGATAGTATACATGATTATAATGAATATGATGACCAGGTTTTATTAGATACAAATGAATCATCATATAATTCTCAAAGTCCTATTACTAGTCCTATGCTTGAAAACTTACCTCATACCTCTGTTAATTTTGAAAAGAAAGATTGTAAACAAGTTAAAAAAGAAATGTCGCAAGCTGAGTATAGCTCGAGAGGTAGATTAATAAAAAAGAGACAGAAATTAGATTTATAATTTATTTGATATTGTGTATTAATATTGTATAATGTTAAAATATATTGTATTATTATAAGTTAATTTATCTTAGCTTTACTCATCAGTTTAAGGTTATTGATAAGTGTCAAATTTGTCAATGTCATAATTTTATAAATGTCACATCAAACTTTTTAAAAGAAAAAAGGGCATGTTGTATATTAGTCTATGGAACATTAGTTTTAAGAATAAAAAATGTATTGTCTAGGGTCTTGCTCGATCACCTAAGCTACGATGTAACAGACGCCATGGGCGGAGCTCTCAATAAATTATAATCCGAATTCATCTCAAGAAGTTGTCTTATTACAAGAACCCAGCCAGGCCCAAGTACAACATTCACCAACAACAATGTTCATGCCGTCCTGATTTCCGAGACCTGGCTCAAACCTGATCTGTTGTCGACCACTTACTCTCTTCCAGGATTCGTTCTTCTTCGGAATGACCGAATCGGTAAGAGAGGGGGTGGGGTTGCAGTATATCTCCGTGCTGATTTTCCCTTTAAAATTCTAGCAACTTCTTCCCCTAACAATTCAGCTGAATATCTCTTTCTAGAGGTTTGTGTCAGAGGTGCTAAAGTTGTTCTTGGTGTCGTCTATTGTCCTCCTTCCCTAGACTACTTCACCGAATTCGAATCGGTTCTTGAGTCTTTGGGTTCTGAGTACACACATCACATAATCATGGGGGATTTCAACACCAACCTCCTTTCCCATACCTCCCCTCGATCCTGTAAACTCTTACACCTGGTCGAGTCAGTTAATCTGCACGTGTTACCTCTCCAACCTACTCATCACAACACTGCTGGAGACGATACTTGGCTCGACCTAATCCTCACCTCTAATCCTTCACTAGTCTCCTCTCATGGTCAACTTGACGCTCCTGGTTTTTCCCGACATGACCTTATTTTCCTGTCTTACATCCTGAAACCTCCGAAACCCAAACCTACGTTCCAGTACAGGCGTGCCTTTGCGCGGATGAATGGTGAGAAGCTTGCGGAAGATGCTTCTAATATTGATTGGAGTCCGTTGGAAGAAGCCATTACTGTTGATGACAAAGTTGCAATTTTTAATGATCTTGTACTCAAGCTTTATGATATTCACGCTCCTATCAGGAAAGTGAAGCTGAAGCACCCACCTGCACCATGGATGAATTCGGATATCCGGATGGCAATGCGACGAAGGGACCGGGCGTTTCGGAAGTTTAAAAAGGATAGATTGGAGGATAAGTGGATCCTTTTCAAAACTGCTCGCAATCGCTGCAATCAGATGATACGCAACGCAAAACGCCGACATATTCTTGATAATATCACCTCTGCTTCTCCTGCTGATATTTGGAAGTTCCTTGGAACTCTAGGTATCGGTAGATCGCGGCATTCAGACCTTCCTAACACAATTGGCTTAGACGATCTAAATCTACACTTCTCCACTGTTGCCACACTTGATAGTTCAGCTAAACTTCAAACCTTGGATTACCTTAATGGTCTGACGCGACCCAATATTAGTCCCTTTACCTTCAACCCAGTCGATCCGGGAGAGATCAAGAAGATCATCCTATCCATAAAATCCAAAGCAGTAGGTTGCGATAACATCAGTCGTCATATGATTGTGACGGCTCTTGATCAGCTCCTACCTGCAATTACTCATATCGTCAATTACTCCCTTTATTCCGGTGTTTTCCCTTCCCTGTGGCGGAAAGCCCATGTTCGTCCACTTCCGAAAATCCCTAATCCCACTCTTCCCAGTCATTTTCGTCCAATTTCCATTCTCCCCTTTTTATCAAAAGTACTTGAGGCCTGTGTACACAAACAATTCTCCTCCTTTATTTACCAGAACTCCCTCATCAGTCCTCTCCAATCTGGGTTCAGGCCCGGGCACTGTACTGTCACAGCTCTCCTTAAAGTGACTGACGACATTAGGCGGGGTATGGAAGACACTAAGGTTACCGTTTTAGTGCTGATCGATTTTTCCAATGCGTTCAATGCCGTCAGTCACGAAGTCCTTTTGTCCATCCTCTCCTATCTTATGGTCTCTCACGATGTATTAGACTGGTTTTCATCCTATCTTCGGGGGCGTCAGCAGTCAGTTCTCGCTGGTGACACTTCATCCAGCTGGTTTGACCTTGAAGCAGGCGTCCCTCAAGGCGGTATCTCCACTTCTGTTCTCTATCTTTATAGACCTTATAACTTCCGAGCTTCAGTGTGCGTATCATCTTTATGCTGACGACTTGCAGCTTTATTGTCAGGCAAGTGTTGACAACGTATCCGATGTGATTGAGGAGCTGAACAGGAATTTAAAAGCGGTGAAGAACTGGTCTGATCGATTCGGGGTGGCAGTTAACCCAGGCAAGTGTCAGGCTATCATTATAGGGAGCCCCTACAGCTTGCGAAGACTGAGTGGGTTGACTGTGCCTCCGCTTATCTTAGATGGTGCTGTCATCCCGTTCAGCTCTGATGTCAAGGATTTGGGTATGCATGTTGACACTTGCCTTGATTGGCGTAAGCAGGTCGCGACTCTGAGCAAAAAAGTAACTGGAACGCTGCGGTCCCTTTATCGGTTGAAGAATATTCTCCCATCTCACGTAAAGGCAATGCTCGTTCAATCCCTTATCTTCCCCATAATTGATTATGGTGATGTGTGTTACTATGACCTGAATGCAGATTTACTCAATAAACTTGACCGACTTCTGAATAACTGCATTCGATTCGTCTTTAATCTCCGAAAATATGATCACGTCTCCGAACACAGGTCCCTTTTAAAGTGGCTGCCCATTCGCCAGCGTAGAGCGTTAAGGGCCTTGACAACCTTGTTTTCTCTTCTTTATAAATCCACTTCTCCGTCCTATCTGACTACACACTTCCAATATTTATGTTCTGCGCATAGCAAAAATCTTCGATCTTGTAATAATCGTCTTCTACGATGTCCCTCTCACCGTTCTGGCTTTCTTAAATCTTCTTTCCCAATCCAGGCAGTTTTCCTATGGAACGCGCTTCCTCGGAATATCAGGACGGTATCCAGTCAGTTCACTTTCAAGTTGAAAGCTCGTGAGTATATTACTAAGAAGCTGGCAGATTCATCTCAAAGTTAACTGGTTGTTAGTTTCCACTTTATTTCTCTATACTGTTTATGTATGTATGTATGTATTATATGTATATATGTATTGTATGTATGTATGTATTGTATGTATTGTATATATGTAGTAATTTATATTCATTTTCTTATTGAGTACTTTTATAGTATGTTGCACCTACTTGTCTTTGTCTCTGCATCACCCTAAGGTAGACTGGAAGATAATGCCCAAGGCATAAAGTCCGCCGCTGTACATGTTTTTTTGTGCAGAAAACTTAAATAAATAAATAAATATAAATAAACTAGGCAATACAAGCGATGATTTACTATCTATTAAACCTAATTCTATAGAATCACTGAATGTAGTCAATAAATACTTCAGCTCTATTGGACAACAGTTGGCTGGTGCAACGCTTGGGCGGTTAGGAAAAACTGAAACTGAACTAGCAAATAAGAGGAGACATGCTCAAAATTTCACACCGGGCTCTTTGTTTCTCACGCCGACTGATGAAATTGAGATAATTAAATTAATTGGTACCCTTAAATCTAGTACTGCGGAAGGACACGATAACATTAGTAACAGTATGTTGAAACAGACTAACCATGTTATAGCAAGTCCTTTGACACATATTTGTAACTTGAGCTTATCTTCCGGTGTTGTACCTGATGACTTTAAGATTGCTCATGTGATACCAATCTTTAAAGCAGGTGATTCGTGTCAACCAACTAACTATAGGCCTATTTCTCTTCTGAGTGCACTATCAAAAGTGATTGAAAGGGTAGTAAATGCCAGACTGCTCAAATATTTGGAACACAACAGTCTGTTGGGCGGAAATCAGTTCGGTTTTCGTGCTGGCAGATCTACGGAGGACGCCGTTACTCAACTTATTGATTCGGTCGTGGGCAAAGTGGATAAGGGACAGCGGTGTATCGGTGTATTCCTGGATCTAGCCAGGGCATTTGATACTGTCTCCCGGCCGATACTGTTAAAAAAATTAGAGGGTCTAGGTATAAGGGGCTTAGCTCTAGACTGGTTTAGATCTTATCTGGAAGGACGAAAACAGCGAGTTCGCATAGGTGAGCATGTCAGTGATCTTGCATATGTTGAGTATGGCGTACCACAGGGCAGTGTTTTGGGTCCTACGTTATTCCTGATCTACATAAACGACCTTTGCTCTCTTGAACTCCGCAATGCTAGCATTTTTACATTCGCGGATGATACTGCCATTATCTTTCATGAGAATACATGGAGTGATGTCGTTTCTGTGGCTCAGGAGGGGCTCAAAAGGGTTGCTGCCTGGCTGGAAGATAATTTGCTGACCCTAAATATCGGTAAAACTAAGTTGATGTGCTTCAGCATTTCGGACCGGTCTGCACCGGACAAAGCACTTCAGGTCAAACTTCACACCTGTGGCAGTATCAATGATGAAAGTTGTCTTTGCTCGCCTATAGAACAGGTGCGTTGTATAAGATACCTAGGGGTCCTAATCGATGAACATCTGTCATGGAAAACACAAATTGATGCACTCGTGAAGCGAACTAGAAAACTCTCTTATATATTTAAAAAATTAAAGTCCATCGCAAGGCCCGAACTGATTCGCACTGTGTACTTTACCTTGTGCCAATCAATATTGATGTATTGTGTTTCTGTCTGGGGATCAGCTAACAAAACTTTCTTGCTAAGGCTGGAACGAGCTCAACGAGCTATTTTAAAAATATCTTACAAAAAAGCCTGGCGTTGCTCTACTGATGCCTTGTACTCAGAGTGCTGCGTGCTTCGTGTGAGACAATTATTTATCGTTTCCACATTACTACGCTTCCATAAGCATGCTAGAGAATTGGCCCGTCAGTCATCCAGAACATTAAAATGGGATCGACCAAGGGTAAACTCATCTTTTGCGCGAAGATCTTTTGCATTTCTTGGGCCTTACCTCTACTCAAAATTATACTCACATAATAAATCTATACTCACCTTAACTTACAGCTCATGTCGAAATGTTATCTTTAAATGGCTGCATCCCAAAAATTATGATCAAACCGAACACCTCTTGCATATTCAGTTGTAATATTTGTTACATAATACACAATCATGCACGTGCTTACTCGTTCCACCCAAATACAACCCACACCTCACCCATGCAAACACTCACACACACACCAACACACTCACACACACACACACTAACATACTCACACACACACTAACACACTCACTCTCTCTCACACACGCACACTTCAAAATTATTGTTACATTTATTCTCTTGTTTTTCTCAATTACAATTTTTGTTTTTTTTTTTGTTTTGTTTCCTTTTTATTATAAATTAGTTCAGTCAATTAAAGCTAACATGTTAAACATCGCACGGGAAGAGACTGGACTCCACGACAAAGGGTACCCTAGTGTGGAGTCCAGGGAATATGTAAATATCTAGTTATTAAGGATTACTGTTCTTTGGCTACTAGCTTTTTAATATTGTACCATGTTATGCGAACTGAATAAATCTTTAAATCTTTAAAGGATGTCCGAGATATGGCTCGATTAAAAACTTAGGAACGCGGGAAGTTTATCGTGGACGACGTGGCGTGACCAAGATGTCTACACAGCTCGACGGACCGATTCAAAGTGTTCACTTCACTGGACTGTCCGTCCAAATGGCCTACCCCACACAGGTTTGCCAACATCAGTACCTGTCAACGTCGAATACCTGATTAAACTTCTGAATCGATATTCAACTCGACTATTCGCTCGGTGTTGCCATGACTCCACGCTAACCATCCCCAAGTGTAATAACTTGGCGTTCTTAAACGTTATTTGTCAAATCTAATTTCATAGTTCCTCCAATGAGAGATACGAGTAGATGGCATTATTCTAAATTAACACTAATCAATAAAGATTCTAAATTGCGTTTCTGTTTTGATTCCACACTAACGACAACAGATGGCGTTATTCTAAATTAACAATAATCAATAGAGATTCCAAATTGTGTTTCTGTTTTGATTCCATGGCACGATAGTAGATGGCGTTATTCTAAATTATTGTGCTTCTGTGTTGATCTGCGACATATTCAAATAAGAGTCTGGTTCTGTTCAACGAAGTGAATGGTATTATAATATCAAGATTACAACAATTCAAACACAAAAATTTCTATTTCTAGATACAGGGTTACTCGTTACAGTAATTATTTCATGTCATACCTGAGTATTGTATTTCCACTGCCCTTATGATAGGACGGAACTTACTAGCATTGGGATTTTCAGTTGAAATTTAAATAGTCGCTGTTTGTGATATAGGCTCTAAAGTAAATTACTTTGATGGTATTAATAGTGATATTCCCAAAAAATTAACTTCTTTATTTTTTGTAGAAGGCACTCTTACAAGTAGGGTTAGTACAGGAAAATTAGAAATAAGATTGATTGATCCCAACCGCATTGTACAACGCCGTCCATACCGGCTTAGTTGTGATGAAATATAAGTAGTGCGCTCTAAGATCAAAGAACTTCTAAATGCTGGTGTCATTCGTGAAAGTTGCTTACCTTTTCTGCTCCCTATCTTGCTGGTCAAAAAGAGAGACGGATCTAACTGTCTTTGCGTGGACTACAGTGAACTTAACAGCAACACAGTTCCCAATCGTTATCCATTGCCTTTAATATCTGATCAAATACATCCTTTAGTGGGAGCTAAATATTTCACATCTCTTGATATGGTTAGTAGTTTCCACCAAATTAAATAAAGCAAACCAATTCAAGGAAAAGTCAGTGGAGCGTGCTGCTTTTGTGACGCCAGATGGGTAATTCGAATATTTGGCAATGCTTTTTAGTCTTAGAAATACCTGAACTCTCGCGGGGTGCTCTGGTGAAGACCAGCCTGGAGACCATAGAGTTGTGTCGATCTGCAGGGCGATTGTCTAACTGGTGGGAAACTGTGGCATAAGTGGATAGTTACTGGACACCTCTATATTTTATCGACTGTTATGCGACTAAGTTGAGAAGTGCCTCTAGAGCGTTAGAATATTTGCATAAAGGGAACATTTAAATTTAATAGGTTTATTGAAATTGACCCTTTGACATGCCTTTGACAGCTATTTGATGCGTTCATTTCGCTGCATTCCGATTGTTCAACATCAAATTTATAACCAACGAGTGGAAAGTGGCAATCGTCTAAGACACTGCTCATGAGCAGTGTTTTAAGCTAGCCACCGGTCGAGCGGTCTGTGCCGTAGATATAAAAGATCGACTGAGCAATAGCTGAATAAAATTGGCCATACAGTAGTCATACCTATAAGTCTATGCACAATATGCAAATATTGTTTTCATCGCGGGCATTGTTTTGCGAAACATTTTGGAGAATGGCGCGTATGGTATTGCTGGGATTTGCTGAATGAAGAAGAGAGGAAACGACTTCGTCTACGACTGGAGAGAAGACGCCTACGTGACCTAAGTGACCCGTTGCAGTTGCCAGAGAAGGAATTTATGGCAAATTTTCGATTGAACAAAGCTGCGTTTCAACAGGTTTGAGAAGAACTCACAGAACAATTGGAAGAACTTCACCCGTATTTACCACAACCTTTACGAAAAACAGCTGTTCGCAATGAACTAAAAGTAAGTATTTATTTCTATAGCACGTTTATTTAGTTTTGTTCCCAACTTGTTTGAAAGTCATCCTATTTTTATTGTTTGTTGCAGATTTTGGCTTAATTTTTTATGCAAATGGATCTTACCAACGTAATATCGGTACCTCCTACTTGTTTAATATGTCCCAGCCAACATTTAGTAAGTGTTTACAACAGGTTACTGATGCACTCAATGTCTGGGAAGTACTGTTGACCACATAAAATTTCCCATGTCTCAGGTAGCGAGACAAGTTATCATGATACAGTAAGTTTATAAAATATTTATGTGCCTTTAATAAGTATTATCTAAATGTCTATCTCTATTGAAAATATTCACCTACGCTGATGACACTGCACTTATTGTATAATAATACTAACCGGATTGCAATGGAAGTGGCTCTCTACTAATTATCCTACTAATATTATTATAAAAGTGAAAGTTTGTTTGGATGGATAAATGGATGTTTGTTAATTTTTCATGTGAAAACTATTGAATGCATTTGTATAGTTTGGCAAAAGTCGCTGTCCATAGTCCCTAGTGTCAACTAGGTGTTTACATTGATGAAAAACTAACCTAGAGCACCCACATAGAGGCATTATCTACATGTACAAAGAAGCTCATATTCAAAACTTTGAAATTAGTCTTTCAGAGTCTATATGCATCAATAATCACCTATTGTAATTACTGACTCTGTTGATAGCATTTCATTTTCACAGGTACTGTGGCTCCTGAGATACAAGAGTATCTTTTTACTTAGGAGTTTTTTCTATTTAATTTTGTAAACCTATTAACCTATGTGTTTTTTATTTGTTCAATAAACTAATAAAATAAATATCTGTAAGGAATTCAATTTTAATTTTTAATATGTATGGTTGATTTCAGGTTTATGGAAAGATTGCACTTTCCAGGCATTATTGGGTGCATAGATGGTACTCATGTGGCTATAATTAGGCTTAATGATCATGAAGAAACATATTTTAATAGAAAAAAATATCATTCTCTGAATGTTTTATTGGTGAGTAATAAGAAGTTTAATAATTGTGTTTAAATGTATATACCATCTTTATATATTGAGTAAAAAAAATTGTTTCAGATTTGTGATGCACATCTCAACATTCTACATGTAAATGCGTTATTTGGTGGCGCTGCTCATGATTCTTATGTTTCGAATTAATGTTCCTTCAAGACTTATTTGGAGAGACTGCAAAGGAATCGCCAGAGCTGTTGGCTATTAGGTAGGTAACTATATCATTTACATTGGCATTTAAATAGATTATTTTGGCATAAATTACCAAAAGTGATTGATTAATCATATCAATGCAGTTAGAATGGTAGAACTAAAAAAGACAGATCTATTGTGCAGACCGTTATGTTGAATGGGAAATATGAAATAAAGCAAAATATATTATATTTCAGGTGATTCTGGATATGCACAGCGCCCATGGATGATGACACCTATCTTGGGCACAGCTCCCGGTTCACCTGAAGAATATTACACGGAATTACATTGCAAAGTGAGAAACACTGTTGAGTGTTGCATTGGTGTTCTCTAAGCACGCTGGCGGTGTTTGCTAGCATACAGGGTACTACACTATGACCCTGTTACAGCAGCTAAGATAGTGAATGCATGCACTGTTCTACACAACATCGCCAATGCTCGAAACACTAGGGATATACTAGTACAAAGACTCTGGAATTCTAGGAATATGTAATTTTGCTTCACTCGGACAGATGAGATAGCATTAAATACTATTGTTGGAGCTGCTGAAGATTGTACAACTAGGTATTTTATTAGTATAAGCTTAGGTTGTCCTGCTGAAGGACATTTTGCATTGTATAAATTCAATCTCATTATATAGCTGCATAGCCTATTGTATTGTTTGAGTTCTATTATTTTCAATTATTTATATTATATATTCATTTTGTTACATATTTATTTACATTTTTAAATATTAATATAAAAAATATTAAAAACATTTAAAAATATAAAAAATAGTGGCCCACTAGCATCGGGAACAGGGTCCAAGGCGCCGGTGGTTAGGGCTCTAGAGAGACGAACCTCCTCACAATGCGAGCCGTGTCCAAGAGAACTGCTTTCTGCATCAAGCCCTTGAGCCAGCTGCACAATGAGAGCCTCTTAAGGTGTTGGTCGAGGCTCTTCGCAATTAGTCCAGTTCTATTATTATTATCATCTGCAATGTTGTTTTTTCACAATCTTGTAAATTGTTCTTTATCAATTATCTAGGTGTTTTGCATTGTATAAATTCAATCTCATTATTTTAAAGCTGCATAGCCTAAGTATATTGTATAAGTACTGTTTCTTTATTCTTTTTTTTTTACTTGTAAATTACACTTTTTAATATTTTTACAAAAAAAGGTATAAAAGCATTCTCCATAGATCTACGCTTTGGAATGGACAACTACCAGTACTTTCACAGTTATTATGTCTTGTGTCTGGGACTGTAGCTTCATTATTTAAATTGAGAAACAAGCTTTGATTGGAATGAATGAAATGAAATGAAATTAAAGCCAATTTTTAAAATATAAAATAAATACTTTTATTTACAAAAACCCTATATAACAAAATAATCTATTATAATAAAAAAAAATTAAGAACTATTGTTCAGTGGTTTAGGCGCCAGCTATACAAAACAAAATTGCTTATCAACCACGCTACATAGCGTAATAATACATAACCTATCAACAGAAGCATATTTCTATGATTATTTGAGGACAATTTGATCGAAAATTTTTCAGTAGTTCAGGCGCCAGCCAACTCAAACAATAATATTCCGCAAGTTCTATCACACAACGCCATCTAGTCCCAAGCTAAGCAGAGCTTGTGTTATGGGTACTAGACAACTGATAAACATACTTATATATTTCTAAATACATACATAATAATTACACCCAGAGACAGAATAAATGATCGTACTCATCACACAAACATTTGTCCTGGGTGGGAATCGAACCCACGACCTCCGGCATAGCAGACAAGGTCACTAACCACTAGACCAACAGGCCTGCTGACATGTTATGCTAAGGAATTAAAATTTGTTTTATTTATAAGTCTAAATCACGTTTTTTTTACAACAATCACTATCAAAAGACTACAATATTACGAATAATTTATTATTATATAAAATATATTATGTATTATAATTATGAATTCAAACAAACACCTAAGTTTTATAAAACAAAGGTAAGACAAAATTGGTAATATTAAGCTACGTTGGATATTTGTTTCAATATGTAATTATAAAAATCATGATCTTGATTATGGTATAATTAGAAAATACATTGTGTGTGATTATGTCTAGTTTTAGTAATATTTTTCTTCTTTTCTGTGTAACTTGTTTATTACACACACAGTTGTTAGTTTTAAACCACTTATGTAATAATCTTTGTTATTTTGCATGCTATTATTATGGCAGAATGTGTCATGCCCTAAAATATGATATCACACCTTTTGTTTACCACATTTTATGCAAATAAAGATTATGAAATTAAATTATCTACAAAAGATACATCAAAATACAGATTATCAAATGTCTCGAATTGGAAATTGAAGATTTTGGGACTTTGAGAATTGGACATTCTGCCCCTGAACGATAATAGTTGAATGAACATTATTTTAGCTTGTGGCACCACATATTTTAGGGCAGAACACATTCTGCCTTAACAATGGCATGCAAATTAATAACAAAGATTATGACCTAAGTGGTATAAAACTAACACAAATGTGTAATAAACAAGCTACAGAGAAAAGAAGAAAAATATTATTAAAACTAGACATAATCACAATTTGGATTGAGGATCCACTTTTTGGATAAATAAATAAATAAAAAAAATATATAATAAATTTATTTTTTTTATTTTTATTTACTTTTTGGATCTTGATTAAGTTAATATATTTTGTAGTAAGTTTAAAAAATTGTTGAAACAATCATCGATTTTGTAGTGTAATAGTTCTGGCCCTATAGATAAACAGGCAGACGATAATCGTTATCGCTCAGCAGTCACTTATACATTTTCAACTATATACACTAGCGCATAAAGTTGGAAATCTATTAAAGGCTGCTGAAAGATGACGAACGAAACAAAAACAATCTGTAAACTCCAATAGATTTTCAACTCTACAAGCTGTATAAAGTTGAAAAAGACTGCTGAGCGATAACGATTGTCGTCTGTTGTTTGTCTATAGGGCCAGTAGTTATACGAACATAAAAGTGGCACCTCAATCTGTTTCGATTTTTTTTGGGAGGAGAATCAAAACTAGGAACACTGTGGAGTAAAGCTTTTCACAATTTGGCATAATTTTGTAGCATTACTTACTACTGAACTAAACTTACTACTGATTAAGAATACCTATTAGGATACGAATAGTGGCTCCTCAATATCCTTACATCATGAATCAAAATAAAAGGCTTGTTATTTTTGGTTCATGGCCCTGACAACGTCTACTAAAGCTTCTGTAGCAGCTGCTTGTCGCCCCATTTGTTTCTGCAGCCACTGCGACAGCCAGCCCCTCCAACGCGGCTGCCTGTTGTTCCTCTGCAACAACACGACGTCTCTCAATTTCGTAAGCCCACTGAGGCGTATTTTCAGGAACTGTAATGAATATAAATAATTAATTTTACAATTGACTTCTGTTTTAGTAAAATGGCTGTTGTAAACTAACAAATAGAATATTATACCTACATTGTCTACTCAACCTTCTGACTGGACGCGGCCCAGTGGATGGTAGAGCTTGTCTGGGTCCTAGAAATATTTATTTATGAATTATCATAATCGTGAATTGTGATTGATCAGAATATATATAATAAACAGAGGTCGGAATTAGGTAGAGTTATTTTAGTACTTGCAACGAAATGTTTAAAATATACTATACTAGCGGCCCGTATGTGCTTCGCTACGTATACAAAAACTGATAAATGAAGAACCGCTTGACCAATTTTCTTTAAACTTCACATAAACCATCTACTAAATAGTTCGAACAAAGCCTAAACATTTGGTTTGGATAAGTGAGCCCGTTCTTGAGTCATAAAATTACAACATAAAGTGGCATTGATTTTTATGATTATTGATTGATTCTCTGAAATACTTACTTGACTCATCTTAAGCGCGTAAATCAGCGGAGGGAGTGGGCATGGTTCTCAGGGACTGACTATCAAGCCATTCTTCTTCCATAGGGTCACTGGTAGAGTCGTCTGATGCTGGTATAGAAACAGGACAGGAGGATACCGAGTCTGCAAGCCTAATTTCGTCAGCCAAAGGCTCTGGCGTGTCCTTATCAACAGATGGTATCTGTAAAGTATTTATTTTTTATTACAAACACACAATATCCAATGATTTGACTTACAAACAAACACATCAAAAAATACTTAAATGTGAAAATGATAGCAAAGTTTAATAGTAAGATGAATGAGAAAAGAAAAAGAACGAAGATATAAATAGGTCCCAAATTCTATAGATAATTTTGATTTTGTTTGGGCCTCCACCAAGCAGCTGCAGACCTCCTGGAATCTGCAGCTTTGTTTTTGGTTTTGGCTTTAAGCTCGCATTAGGTACTTCGCAAAACTAAAAACACAATGTTAATGTCATACAACCATTGTTAAGGTGCATTTATGGTAAGTAAGCTATGCTAAAACTTTTAGATTGTTTTTCTTTAACATAGTTATGTTTTTAACAATAAGCATGCGAGGGTCAGTGGGTCGTCCTAAGGGGAGTCTATTTTTATTTAGATGATTTTAATTATAAATTCTTTTTTAACTTGGGCTTGAGTTCAAGTTCAACGGCTGAGTGACATGAAAGGTTAATCTTCAATGCAAAACCACAAGCTGAATTAAGACGCCGCGGTGCAACTGTAAGAGGAAAAAAAGTGATTTAATTGAGTGGTTATACATTTTATTTTACTGTATTAAATCCATAATTACTTATAGTTGATGTTTAAATTTTTGAGATAAAGTATGTTTTACCTGTCCTCTCCTCTACCAAGAATATAATACTGCTTCTGACTTTCTATTTTGATAAAAATTAAATATCATGTTATATGTCAGTAATTTTACCCCTTCTTTTTTCTATTTAGATTAGAAAAATATCACAATATATTTAATTTCTTAACACCACAAACCTCGCTACAGGTGATAATTCTTCCACCAGACGAACCATTTCATGATTTAGAGAGCGATGCAATACTGGTACTTAACCTCCAATAGAAAAGTAGATATTATTTTGAAAGGTGTATTCGATTGTTTAGTTATGGTATAATCATAGAATTTCATTAATAAACTCAACTAACGGCCTGTCCCGGCTTCGCAAGGGTGGTTATTTGTTTATTATCTAGCTTTTCGTTAGTGATAATACAATTTTTGTTCTCATAGCAGTCACAGCAGCTACCCATTATTTCTTAATAGTTTGAATTATCGAAATGTGTGTTCCAACATTTTTACAGCCTTTTACACAATATTTAATCATGATAAATCGTTTTTTTCACAGAAAACTTCTTTGTTGTGACCGTTGTGACAGACACTTTGACATTTAACTTCCCCATTCTTAGCGCGAATTTTACCTGTCAGTTGCATATAAACCACAAAAATATAAAATACTCTATAAAACCAACTATTCTAATGCTCTTGAGGTACTCCTCAACTTAGCCGCGTAACAGTCGATAACACCAGACTTCAATATCGATAAAATTAGAGGTGTCAAGATTAAGCAACCTATCGCTACAGTTGCCCACCAGTTAGACAATCAGGGGGCTGGGCATGTGGTTAGACAAACGGAGGTTTGTTTGTGAGGCTAAGTGTTAGCTACAGGACATGAATAAAATTCCAGCTTTTGGATGATTCGCTGGAGGGCAATCACCTCCAGATCCCAGGGCAGCGATCCGGAAAGAAGGTTGGCCGATTCACCGGCGATCGTGCGGTATCCTCGGATCATTCGGATAGCCATGGCCCTCTGGCATGCGACCAGCTTAGCCGGTCGCGTCCGCATGCTCAGGGCCCACACGGGGGCCCCGTAGAGGGCCATGGACCGCACGACGCCGGCGTGCAGCCTCCGGCAGGGGGCGTTTGGCCCGCCGATATTGGGCAGGAGTCGCCCGAGGGCTGCTGATGCCCGGTTCAGCCTTGGGGCCAAACGCAGGAAATGTTCGAAACGGTGAAGGAAAACATCGTGAGGAAACCGGCATGTCCCAGGACCAAAAATTCGAAGACATGTGACATCTACCAATCCGCACTGGGCCCGTGTGGTGGATTATGGCCCACTCCCTCTCTCAGAGGGGAGGCCTGTGTCCCAGCAGTAGGAACCATTATAGGCTGATGATGATGGGCAAAATACAGTGGAAACCAGTTTTCGACACAATAAGAAAATAAATTATTGTGACACTTACAAGCAAACCCGTTCTAACTCTATTTTCGACCCAAACCAGCCGATAGAGTTGCATATGGACGCCAGCGCTGAAGGTTATGGTGCCATATTAATGCAAAAGATTAACGGAAAATTACATGTTATCGAATTTTATAGTCGCTGAAACTCTAGCGTTGAGCCAAGGTCTCACTCATATGAGTTAGAGACGCTAGCAGTAGTGAATAGCTTAAAACATTTTCGTCATTACTTACAAGGACGAAAGTTCACAGTAGTGACTGATTGCAATGCAGTCAAGGCGTCTAAGTCTAAGGTAGACCTTACCCTCAAGTCCACAGATGGTG
Source organism: Agrotis exclamationis (assembly GCA_950005045.1). Taxonomy (NCBI): domain Eukaryota; kingdom Metazoa; phylum Arthropoda; class Insecta; order Lepidoptera; family Noctuidae; genus Agrotis; species Agrotis exclamationis. The sequence goes on from OX465415.1 coordinate 29,799,557, forward strand.
GTGTTTCTTCAATCTTTTGAATTTGACATTGAATATTGTCAGGGTAAAAATATGGGATATATTAGACTTCTTATTGCGAAACCCTCTACAGAGCAAGCTAGGTTTGACAAAAACAAAGCCAAAGTAAATCATTTCAAAGTAGGAGATTATGTCCTACTAGAAAGACGTGAGCGCAATAAAAAAAATGTAGAGCCAAAATACAAAGGCCTTATCAAGTGGCTGGGCTGCTTGATGTTGACAGATATTTGCTTGGTAGGTATTGAACTCAAACTCACATGATCGTATACGACCTATGCCTGAGTGTTACGTTTTACATTACTTTGTTTGAGTTTAATGTTGGGCTGGAAACGCCAACTAACAGTATAGAGTCAGACAGAGATATTTCCTTTCAATTGTACTTCTGATCTATGTGACATTGACTAATGACTGGCCTATGTGGCAATGACTGGCCTGTGGGGCAATGACTAGCCCTTGTGGTAATGACTGGCCTGTGTGGCAACGACTAGCCTGTGTGGCAACGACTAGCCTGTGTGGCAACGACGAGCCTGTGTGGCAACGACTAGCCTGTGTGGCAACGACTAGCCTGTGTGGCAACGACTAGCCTGTGTGGCAACGACTAGCCTGTGTGGCGCCCTCACTTTGACTTTGCACCCGTGAGCCTGTGTGGCACCCTAGAGCCTGTGTGGCACCCGTGAGCCTGTGTGGCACTCGTGAGCCTCTGTGGCACCTGTTAGCTTTAGCCTGTGTGGTACATGAAAGTCTGGGATTCTATGAAGTGCATTTGCGTAGCACTATCTTAGTAAACTTTTAGTTCTAGTAATGTTTTGGGTCTTAGTGACAATTGAGCTTTGATTTATTTCGATTACACGTGTCAAGCTTTGAGAAACATTCTTGAAAACGTTATTGTGGTCAGAATGACCGAGTTTAGAATTATGTGACCGACTGGTTGTTCATTTGTTCACAGATATCGAAGAAAGTACACACGAGGACGTGTGATGATGCAGGACGGCCGTGACGGCGCGCGATAATTTAGCTGATTTATTTTAACATTTTTTATAAGTTGTAATCGATTATTTTTACTCTGTGTTGTAAGAATTAATTCTTTATTGGAACTTTTAATTTAGAGCGGGTAACACCGAATGGAGTTGTGAGTGTCATGGCGGCGGTGACGGCCACTTTGGATGCGACCGTCAGCCGAAGGACATGCGCAAACCCATTGGCTCTAGAGTAAAGTTTAATTATTTTCCCTCCGTTATTTAATCAGTAATTATTATTGTAATCATTAGTTATTTTGGTGAAGTTTTGTTAAAATATTAAAAGTAAAATTAAGTGAGATATTTTGTGAATATTATTTTTCAACCACCTGCACTACACGCCCATAATGGAGGACCAACAGATGACGGATAAACAGCGACACGTGGTGTCTCAGCCACTCGATCCTCCGTCATATATATTCTCTATTTTACATTTGTATATAATAATATCTTCCTTTTATGTATGTGTCGCAGAATCAACACAGAAGCAAAACAATTTAGAATAACGCCATCTATTATCGTGCTGCGGAATCAAAACAGAAACACAATTTGGAATCTCTATTGATTATTGTTAATTTAGAATAACGCCATCTATTATCGTTAGTGTGGAATCAAAACAGAAACGCAATTTAGAATCTTTATTGATTAGTGTTAATTTAGGATAACGCCATCTATCTCTCATTGGAGGTACTGTGAAGTTAGATTAATTGACAGATAACGGTTATCTTGGAGTAATGGCAACACCGAGCGAATAGTCGAGTTGAATATCGATTCAGAAGTTTAATCAGGTATTCAACGTTGACAGGTACTGACGTTGACAGATATGTTGGCAAACCTGTGTGGGGTAGGCCACTTGGACGGACAGTTGAGTGAAGTGAACACTTTGAATCGGTCCGTCAAGCTGTGTAGACATCTTGATCACGCCACGTCATCCACGATAAACTTCCCGCGTTCCTAAGTTTTTAATCAAGCCATATCTCGGACATCCTTGATTATTTTGTATTCAGTGTGTGTTAGCAAGTAATTAGATTACATACAATATCGATACAATATTGAGGAAGTCACCGTTGATATGCTAATAGATTCAAGAAGTAGATGTTATATTATTACAGACAGAACATAACAATTTCTCAAAGTCAATAATGTGTTCTGGACAAATGATAATAAGGACACAGGGTCATTGAATAATGAGGACTAAAGTATTGCAATATACCTTTAAGCAATTAAAATGATTATCTGCCTGTCACTTTGTTGATGACTTTGTTGATGATTGTTGATGACGATCTGAGTCTTGACATGCTCCTTTCGGTTTTAGGAAGCATTGTCCCTACTATCACTCACATAATAAATTTTTCATTGTGGGCTAATGTCTTTCCTTCTTCCTGGAAAAGGGCATTTGTGATCCCTCTACCCAAAACCTCCAATCCAACTTCCCTTTCTGAATACCGTTCCATCTCAATCCTTCCTGTACTTTCGAAAGTACTTGAAAGTGTTGTTCACAAACAGCTCTACTCCTATCTTACTTCCAATAACCTACTCTGTCCTTTCCAGTCCGGTTTCCGTCCTTCTCATAGCACGGTTAGTGCATTGCTGAATGTCACAGAGGATATTCGCCATGCGATGGATAACACTAAGCTGACTGTTATGACTCTGCTTGACTTCAGTAATGCATTTAACTCAGTTGACTTTGATATGCTCCTTGGTACCCTAAGCTCTCTTAACATTGCTCCTTCTGTGATTAATTGGTTTCGGTCTTATCTTCATGGTCGCCAGCAGTATGTGAAAACTGACGACTTAACATCGGACTGGTTGAATCTCACAGCTGGTGTTCCGCAAGGCGGCGTTCTTTCTCCATTGCTTTTTTCTATTTTCATTAATAATATTTCTCGAGTAATATCTTCTTCCTTCCATTTGTATGCAGATGATTTACAGATATACAGACACTTTTCCTTGTCTGAATTTTCCGAGGCGATTCAGGTCATAAATTCCGACCTTTCAGCCATAAAAGTATGGGCTCATAACTTTGGGTTGTTGGTTAATCCCACTAAGTCACAAGCTGTGATTATAGGAAGCAGTAGACTTAGAAGTAGGCTTGTAATAACTGACAACCACAAAGTTTATTATAATGGTATCTGTATCCCATACACGGATAAGGCTAAAAATTTGGGAGTGATTTTCGACTGTCACTTATCCTGGTCAGCGCAGGTTAACGAGGTGAGCAGGCGCATGCATTATTCTTACCATTCTCTCAAACGACTCCAGAGCTTCCTGCCTTTGCAAACTAAAATCATGCTTGCTCAAGCACTTCTCCTTCCTATTCTTTATTATGCTGATGTGTGTTACTTGGATGTGACAGAGGAGCTTCTAAATAAACTTGAGCGTCTACAAAATCTTGCTATTCGGTTTATTTTCGGACTTCGCAAATATGACCATGTCTCCGATTTTCGTGCTCAGTTAAAATGGCTCCCTATCCGACTTCGTCGTGATGTGCACATCCTTTCTATTCTCTACAAAATCCTCAAAGACCCGTCCACTCCTGACTATCTCCGCTCCCGGTTCCGCTTACTACCTCCTAATCCCCGGCCTAGGCGCGTGTTAGATATGGTATATAACCCCTATGTAATAAATAACAATTGTATATTTATCGATTTAAGTTAGGTTGGAAATAAATACTTACTGAATTTATCAAGTATCAAGTTATAAAATGATTCTACTGTACAAGATTTGTTTACTATTGTGATAGATATGGTATATAGTCCCTATGTAATAAATAATAGCAATATATTTAAAACAACGATCAAATAATTTCCGAACGAAATCAGTTGATGTTCAAATATTTATCGAATTATGTCTAGGTTGCAAATAAATACTTACTGAATTTCTGAATTATCTAATCAAGTTTTAAAATGGTTCTACTGTACAAGATTTGTTTATTATTGCTTATTTTATTACTTATTTAACTGCAATGTATGAGGATCTGTGATTGGTTAATAATGGCGGTAATATTTCTTGGGAGTGGTACAAGTCTAGGTTTATAAAAACAGATGTACCCTCACACTCGTGGTCATTATTCTTCAATGGCTATTTATGAGATAAGCCGTGATCTGATTGTTGTTCTGTTTGATAAATGTGAAATAATAATCGAGAATCCAAGTGTGTGAAGCTGAAAGTTATAATTTGTGTTCTAACGTTCTACAGTGACAATGTAAGTTAATAGATATTTATTATGATCTGAATATTACTGATAATGTATGTTTTATAAATGTGTACTGATATTGTATGTTTCATCGATCGTCCACCTACCGTACAGTGCACATCTGTTTTAAGTTGTCTCATCCAAATTAAAATATTTAAGTGGTTTAAACTGTTGTTTTGGTGATAAATTTACAAGAACGGTACTAAGAAACAATTGAAAAAACCTGTGAAAACTGTGGATATTACTAGAATTGTGCCTCTTCATAGTTATTGTAAATAAAAGTGTTAAAACTTTCCTAAAACATCGCTGACCGCCGTGCTACAAATATTAACTTGGAGGAACGCGTAAGCGCCGCCACTCGCACGGCGCTTAAGACCTTCTTCTCGCGAGCGCAGCGCCGCTTATTATAAGTAAATACAAAGTGACCGCAGGTACTTGTTTTTATTTGCTACTTTTATTTGTTGCGGTCGTTAAAAGATTGCGATTATGTTAAAGTCTCCGCCAAAGAGTCCACTCAAACAAAATGTAACCACTCAACCAGATCCTGATAAGCGCTGGTTCAAAACGCCGCCAAATAAAAGCATACCTTCGCGCTCAGACTCCGATATTAGAACGTTATGTACTGAAGAAGACTTCATAACTCAGAGGGCGAAACGTAAATGCATATCTATTGAGAATGGTAGCAGCGAACTTGACAGTTTTAAGAATGATATTAGAAATATGATCCAAGAATTGATGAACAGCCAAGGCTCTCGGTTGGATAAACTGGAACATCACATGCTGGAGTTAAAGAACAATTCCACCGAGATCAAAAAAATCCATTCTGGACTAGAAAAGTCAATGTCAGACATATCAGATCAAATGTTATCCTTGGAAAAAACAATTACAAGTCTAGAAAAAGAACGCAGCTCTCTTGTCGCGAAGGTTATGTCATTGGAAGATAAGCTGGAATACCTCGATCGCAATCAGATAAAGACATCTATAGAAATCCGTAATGTACCAAAAAGAGCAAATGAGACTAAAAATATTTTGTACGATATGTTTTCAATTCTGTCAAAACAGTTGGAAATTGACATAGAACCTGCAAATATTCGTGACGTAGCAAGACAGCCGTCAAAGAAAGAAACCATAACATCAAATATCACAGTGGAGTTTGTGAATACTCTTATAAAAACAAACTTCCTCAACGCTGTCAAAGATTATAATAAAAAAAACAGCACGGATAAAACTAACTCACTTCATTTGGGCATGCAATCAACTACAAGCACTCCTATCTACATAGCCGAACTACTGACACCCCTTACAAAAAGACTGTTCTACGCTACTAGAACGTACGCAAAATTAAATAAGTATAGTTACTGCTGGACATCGAATGGGCGAGTCATGCTGAAAAAAGATTCGGAGAGTCAGTCAATTCTAATTAAAAGTGAACTTCAGCTGCATCAGCTAAGTACCAACAAGCAGGCATGACTACTTACTTTTAATTTTCCATACTATTATACTTTTAATTTTAAAGTCCACTTTCCTTACTTTCATTATCATGTTTTTGTAAAAAATATTAGATTAAGTCTGCATGTATTTAAAAATTGTTATGTCATCACAAAATCACTTATTTCTTATAACATAAATTACTATACACATACACATAAACACTATTTATCTTACACATACATAGCGCGTACACTAATTAAACCCACACACAACTTCAACTGTCTCATGTATTCGACTATTTGCCAAATAATATTAATGTGGAATAATGAACCAAAACATTCTTTACTTGCTTTCATTCATCATATATATAACCCTAATAATACTTTTAACAAATGGCTAATAACGCTACTCATCTAATTGAAGAGATCGACCAGTTTTCTGTATCCACAACTCACTCATGCACACCGGAACAGACACAGTTGTTTTTAATAAAACCAAACCGTTATTTAAAAATATTTTCTCAAAATATACGATCAATAAATTGTAATTTTACTAACTTGCAAGTACTTTTGCACCGTATCTCGCTTGAATGTGACATTATAGTGTTGACTGAGTGCTGGCTGCCTTGCGCCGGAAATTCAGCTATTCCTATTTTACAAAACTATAATACATACTCGACAACTAACCATATTAATCAAAGTGATGGCGTCGTAGTTTATGTGAAATCAAACCTACTCGTAACTTATGAAGAGCCAGACTTATTTCAGTCTGGTTCAGCTATGATTATAAAAATTGGTACCGATGTTGCAATACTTTGTATTTATCGCTCACCCTCTAATGACAATATTAGTAAGTTTCTGCTAGCCCTTAATACAATTCTTCCATCATTATGCAATTTTAAATCTGTTGTCGTTACGGGCGATATCAACCTAGATATAAAACCTTCCACTATTGATGCACGTTCACATGAATATTTAAATCATATGGCCTTCCATGGCTTTCTTCCTACCCATTCACTACCAACTAGAGGTAATAATTGCCTGGACCATGTATTTTTGAAAACGCAATCATCGGCAATCACATTTGTTTATGATACGACTGTTACTGATCATAGCTCATTATTGTTATGCCTGAACACCAAACGAGATACGGTTAGCAGTATGTCAACCATTTGTAAAACTGATTACAATGCCCTTGACAAAACAATTTCAAGCTTAGACTTTGCAGCTCTTCTCTCGATACGAGATCCAAATACCGCTACAGACAAATTAATTGAATTACTGACACTGGCTATATCGAAGAACACTGTAGTTAAAAAAGTGTCAGCAAAAAAGAAAATAATGAAGCCTTGGATCACTCCAGGCTTACTTCGGTGCTTGAGACATAGGGATGCGTTACATAGAAAACTGAGACAATCTCCTGAAAATGACACTTTAAATGTAACCTATAAACGATACAGAAATTTCTGTTCAAAAATTATCAAAAAAGCTAAGCGGGCCTTTGATACAGACGAGCTGAATAAAGCAAGTCAAAATCCAAAAAAGCTTTGGGACACATTAAAGCGAGTAACAAATACTGTTAAACCAAATAATACATCTTCGCAATTATTAACCTGCTCTTCCTCTCCCACCGAATCCTGTAATTATGTTAACTCCTTCTTCGTTAATATAGGCAAGAAACTCGCGGATGATATTATCAAAGCGCAGGAGACACAACCCCAGCAAAATCGATTAAAACAGCTGTCGCATAAATGTTCTTCAAAATCATCATTTGTCCTTGACGACACTGACTCTGATGAAATCATATCTACGATAAATTCATTGCGAACGAATGCCTCAACCGGCTGGGATGGTATCTCAGCCTTATTTCTGAGAAGATATTCTAGTACTCTGTCACCCATCCTATGCTACATATTTAATCTTTGTTTCAAAACTGCAATATTTCCCACTGCTTTTAAAAAAGCCATAGTTTATCCGATATTCAAGGGAGGTGATGGGAAATTGCCAAACAACTACCGCCCTATTGCAGTCTTGAGTGCTTTATCCAAAGTCTTAGAACGTTTAATTAACAAAAGGCTAATAAATTACCTGGAACATTATAATTTACTTTCATCACAACAATATGGCTTTCGCAAAAATAAATCAACAAATAACGCTGTTCTAAACTTACTTAATTTTGTAATAGAACATCTTAATAAGCAGAATAAGGTACTAACAATCTTCTTAGATCTTGCGAAGGCGTTTGATACCGTCCCGGTTTCCGCACTATTGATGAAGCTAGAAGTCATGGGGGTTCGAGGTTTGCAACTGGAGCTTTTCAAAAGCTATCTTTCGAATCGACGACAAATCGTAAAGATTGAGGATTACAAAAGCGACGAATTCTCCATATATTACGGTGTACCACAAGGAAGCATATTGGGTCCAACGCTCTTCTTAGTCTTCATCAATGATTTGTGCAACCTTAAAATGGCTAATGCTAAAATTATTTCATTTGCGGATGACACCGCTATAACATTTGTCGGTAGTACGTGGTCTGATGTGGAGCAAAATGCTCAGTTTGGCTTTAACACAGCTTTGGAATGTCTTAACGCTAATGCACTGACTCTAAATACATCCAAAACGAATTTCATGACCTATTCCATTTCTTCTGCCTCTCAGCCAAAAAAACCTATAATATTGAAAGCTCATTCTTGCCATCAGCTAACAAGGGATAAACCATGTCAATGTCCACTGTTGAAGTCGACGGATCAAACTAAATATTTGGGTATTATCCTTGACAAAAACCTTAACTTTAAGTCTCATATCAATCTCCTAACTGGAAGAGTGCGAAAACTTATGTACATTTTTAAAATTCTTCGAAATATAGCAAATCCAACTATTATACGTAATGTTTATTTTGCTCTATGTTTGTCAATAGTTACATATTGTATCTCGTGTTGGGGCGGTGCTGCTAAAACCACCTTAAAATCGTTAGAAATTGCACATAGGGCCATTTTAAAGGTAGCAACATCTCGTCCAATATTGTTCCCGACCGATCAATTATATAAGGAATGTCAAGTTCTCAACGTCCGACAGCAATTTATCTTACACACAGTCACTTTGCAGCACCACAATACGCCATACAGAGAAATCACTAAACGACGTAAAGATAGTGTTTGCATACTCCCGCAAGTGCACTCCTCATTTGCAAAAAGATTCTTTTATTATTTAGGTCCGCACCTTTATAATAGAATAAGCAAAGAGATGCAAATCTACGGTTTATCTTTCCATAATTGTAAGAAAACTGTCAAGTTATACCTCCAAAATTTGTCATACGATGCAACCGAAAATATGCTAAAATAAAATGATGAGTATTGCAATGCGCTATACAATTAATGTTTACCATTTCACATACATTATCCACGTACACACATAGACACACAAACACTTACACACACCACATACACACACAAACCCAGAACACATACACATGCATATATACCCACATTCACTGACACACTACACCCACACAAAATAAGTAAGCAGAATAAGATTTATATTTATTAAAAAAAAAAAAAACAGAGTATTTATTCATTGTTATATAATTTAAACTGAAGCATCTACACGTACTATATGTTATGTATAAATTGGCACTGTACCTTTAAAAATAGGGGACCGAGTCTGTTTCTCCTTAACACAGGTTATTTCATAACCTAGCTAGGAGAACAGTGCTACACCCACTCGATTGTAGACTACTTAACATATTCTGTAAGACCTATTATGTATAACTGCAATCTCTGTATTTTCCGTAAATAAATTATTATTATTATTATTATTATTGTATGTTTTATAACTGTGTAAAATATGTTGCCGTGGAGTTTCTTTCTCCGTTCTTCTCCACGAAAGACCTAGGGCTTGCGAACGGAGGTAGCTTGGTAATAAATACCTAGTCTTGATTATGTGCTTTCCTTTGTAAACCCATTCCTGTACAAAAGTCCTTAGAGATACCTAAATACAGTAAATAGTCAAAGTCAAATCATTTATTCCAATTAGGCCATCATAGAGGCAATTTTGAACGTCGATTATTAAAATTAAAGGAAATAGGAAGGGATGGGGAATAAATAACATTAACCATCCTGATATCTAAAACTTGATAATAAAGTCGATATTAATGTCAATAAAACTAGAAATACACATCCTATTTATCACACACACATCCATTTTCTAACATCAGAAGTGGGATATGTGCCCTAATCTATTTATTAATTCTAATTCAATTCTTTTTGTATATTTCATAATCAACGTTGGAGCTGTCAATCGGCACATCCCTGCTGAAAGCTGTGACGTCATCGGATGGATGAGTTGACTTTAGAAGAGCGATGTAAACGTGCTGCCATCTCGAACAACGGGACTACGATGCTACTGAAAAGGATCGAAGCCATGCCGAGGATAACGGAACGAGGACTTCTGCACCACAGTATGAACTTTTGACTAATGTCGGTAAGGCCTCCAGAGGCTCTGCTTTATTATTATTATTGTAATATCTCTTTATCTCAAGTAACATTGACTCATTGTATTAGTAACAGTTTTCCTTATTCCTATGTTAGTATTCCTAGTAGTTTAATATGTTTAAATCCAAAAGTGAGATGAAAAGGTCCTAGATATAAATCGTGTTATTTTTTTTTTGTTTGGTTAAGCTTTATTAAAATGTTAACGAAATTAAATAGGAATACAACAAAAGAAAGTGATGTCAGGTAGTTGCAAAGAAAAAGAATGTGTGTATACATTTTATTTATAAAAATGACTCTGTTTACATTAAAAATAATAGGACGACGAAACTGAAACAGTTTGTGTATATTTTATTGAAGTTTGACCTTCAAAGCAATAACAACTTTGAATAGAAGTGTAATGTCTCGGGGGTCAATGAAACACACTATTTGTCACTCAGGTTATCTGATCAGGATACACTGTATGCGCAAGATTAAAGACGTGCTCACTCGCCTACGGCTGGTAACCGACTGACAACGCCAATGCGCCCGCGCATACACTACATCCCTTCTATAATTTAATTGAATTGAAATGTTTCAAAATTACAATATTAGATTAGGTTTTAATATTCCGACCTAAACACCTATAATTGGTGGATAACTAATCAAATGTTTTAAATATAATTATTTCAGATTTACCGCAAGGTTTTACAGAACAACAATGATTTACTTAGTTTTAAATCTGTGTAACAAATCTTAAAGACATAGTTGATAACAGTAAATAACAATATTATAGTACAAAATTAACAAAATTATTTACTATTTACGCTAGTTCATCATTTTCTCTTAAATCACTATTACCACTATTTTGATTTTACATTACGACGATATTCTTTCCCGGTTTCATCATTCCGATAACATCGCAACCTCTCACGTCCGTTACTGTATACGCAGGATTGAAATTGGGGGTCAACTTATTATCTTTGATTAAATTTTCCACCAATACTTTTTCTCCTATTTCCAAGCCTGTCGCTTTACTTTTGAGATCCCCATGCTCCTTCCCTTTTTCCTTCATTTGCAGATCTCTTTCTCACTTCTTCTTCTATTGATTTGTATTCCATGTCTGGTGCTGCCCGGATCTTGTCTCTAAACTGTCTTTTATAAAACAACTCTGTGGGAGATTTGCCTCTTCTTGTAGTCTTTAAGATCGGGAACTATTGGCGACACCCACGGAGAGGGTCCATTTACTTCCTCGATAATATCCGCATCCTTCAGTTCCTCTAGTTTTTTGGCAAACTTTTCTTCTAAGGGAATGGGAACTCTTCTTCAAATTCAAATTCAAATTATTTATTTGTGAAACATAGGTAAGTAAAAGATGAAATTACAATGTTAGGATCACTATGTTTGACCGAATAGGCATACAAATTTTGAACACTTAATACTAATCCTATAATTATTATATAATATAATGTTTTATGCATTGTATATTTGAATTATTATTATTTTTATACAGATTAAATTTTAAATGTCATAGGAAATTAAACAAATCGAACATTACCCCCACATTACGCCAAACTTAATAAGAATTATTAATTTATTTGTCTGTTAAGAATTCACCAAGGGAATAGTACGCTTTTTTAACCATAAAATCTGTTAACATTCTTTTGAATTTATTAATGTCATTCTCTATTCTAATAGGGGTGGGTATCATATTAAAAATTTTCGGAGCCATTCCTAGAAAGCTTTTTGAGTATAATGCTGTCTTGTGAGGCCTAGCGTGAATTTTGTCCGGGTGACGTTTACTAGTTAAGGTTTCAAATAAGTTGAAGTGTTTTTTAACGAACATTGCTACTTCATATATGTATAAAGATGGAAAAGTCATTATTTTGAGCTCAATAAAGTGTGGTTTACAACTATCAGTAGCTTTTATTTGACACACTGCTCTTAAACACTTTTTTGTGCCTTAACACTAACTCCCTTTCTGCAGAATTTCCCCAAAACATTATTCCATAACGCAATGTAGAAGACACATACGCATGATAAGCAGTTAGTACTGTTTCGCGGCTTGCTATTTTACTGAGATTATATAGAGCGTACTGGAACTGATTTAATTTTTTTATTATATGTTCAATATGTTTACTCCATTTCATATTCTCGTCTATATAGAGTCCTAGGAACTTAGTGTGCTTTGTTTCTTCTATCTCTTTGTCGCCATATTTAATATTAAGTTTATCGTGATTTATTTTTTGTTTGAATGAAATGGCAAAAGTTTTATCCAAATTTACATTAAGATTGTTATTATTTAACCATGTTATTAATTTGTGTAGATTATTATTTATGTCTAATTCATAGTCATGAGATCTTCTACAAAATTATTTTTGGCTTATGCCAAAACCCGATTCACCTGTCTAGTATTTTTGTGTAAAGAATCTATGTGCAATGGAATCGAATCAGTTACTGATTCTGAACAAACTATATTCAGGTTTCGCATATACCAAAAATAATGTTGTATATGGTTGAGTGACTGGTTTTACTGTTCGGCCTTTTGGGATCTGGACAGTCACTACTTTGAAAACGCTTTCCCTAACGATGTCACATTGTTTAATTCATTAAGCCAAATTGAAGCCCAATTTTAAGCACGCCTAATAAATCGCGTGTGCTGTTTCTGATGACATAAGCAGTATACTTTATACTTTTATTTTTAATGACTGAAATGTCCACGTCAAAGGAGCCTATAATATCCAGGAGTTTTTTACTGCCATAGGAAATAAGTGTCTTATTAGGTTTGCGTATCTGGTTGAAACTTACACATTATTGACTATTAGAAATTGTTATATTCTGTCTGTAATAATATTACATCTACTTCTTGAATCTATTAGCATATCAACGGTGACTCCCTTAATATTGCATTTCATAGTTTCGCCGTCATCCAGGTGGAAAATATAGTCAATTACAGATTTATTGGCATCATTTTTTATTTCTTTTCTTGGTTTTTTTTTTTTTTTTTCAGTCCTGTCTGGCCTGTTGTTGGAAAATTGTCTTTTCTGTCGAGTCCTGCAATATTCTTGGAAAAGACCAATGAATCCACATTTTAAACATCGTTTGTCTTTTGCGGGACATTTTGTGTCTTCGGATAGATGGGTGGAGTTTCCACATCTACTACATTTTGTGTTCGATGATCGTTGTCTGAACGGTTTGTTGATTTTTTTTTCTTATCTATTTCATTTATTTTTGCTTTGTTGTAATAAATGATAAATTATAATTATTTATTCAGTAAATTGGTTTTGGCAAACTCTTTTACACGTCAAAAGACACTATTTTACACTAGATGAGGCCGGTGTTTCGTACCTGACTACTCTGAGAAGAAACATCCGAAACAAACTCAGAGGTCAGTCTCTTTTAAAGTCCAGACAATTTTCTATTGTTCAAATTATATGGGAACCATGCAGTGTAATTATTCGCATCGTTTGTATTTACAGTTTTAAATTGTTCTAATCGCCTGGCTACAACTTCTAAAGCATTTGCTTTACGGATGATTTCGTCTAAACATATTGTATCCCAGTATTCTTATTTTTTTTTTCGATTAATCGACACTTTTCCGTGATTTGATCGATAATATGCTCTTCTTTACTATGGAATTGATTTATCGGCATGGTTTCTCAACCTTAATAAAAATCTTTCAAATTGTTCTCCTTCCTCCTGTTTCGTGAGTCGGAAAAGGTATCTTTCATAAATCCGACTTTGTTTTGGAGCAAAGTAACCCAACAAACAAACTAAGCTCATAACATTAAGTTTATAAGGTCTAAACCCTTAAACTGATTATAAAAGAGCATTCATTATGCCAATATTACTTTTAGTGGCACATTATTAGAAGATTTGGCTTAAATTACCTTTAATTTTATATCTTGGCTGGGTAAACGATAATAAATCCAATTTATACGGCTACAATAAGGGCTCGAAATTGTTTTTCTTATAGAGGCTAGTTACATTGCTTTTTAGCCACATAATATTCAAAGTCATATAAAGGCTTTTAGTATGGTCAATTATTCTTAGGAAAGTAATGCACAAGGTAACTATGATGCTTTTAAACTTATAGGAGCATTTTATAAGACGTCTATCCAACAAATGAATTCTAGCATGTTATATGATGTTTACACACACCACCTCTACTCTTATGGTACTACAAAATGACCAAGCCGATACTCACGAATCAGCTAGTGGTTCCGCAGAGGATTATTTTATAGAAAATGAGATTGAAAAGGAAACCAGTGAGGAAGAACATAATTGTAGCGGTAGTGATAGTGATAAGGACATATAGATATTGCTATCAAGAGTCGGAGAATATTGATATTCGTAGTGATATAAGAGAATGGGTAGTGAAATTCAACATTTCCCATATCGCTTTAAGTGACTTATTATTTGATCTTTTCTCTTTGCAATTAATTTTCCGCCAGTTACACGAATGTTTAAGTTTTCTTAATTTATTTTCATTACATTATGACCAGCGCAGAACGCCATCTTTTTCCCACTTGCTCGGTACTGCGGACAATTTTGAGTGTCCTAACAATTTTGTAAGGCGTTAAGTTACTATTGTTAATGAACCTCACTATTTTCAATAATATGGTTGGCGTTTTTCTTTATTTGCCAAACTGTTGCACAAAATAATGTAAATCACTGAGAAAAAGACTTATTGCAGACGGCTATAAGGGCCGTCGGATTTTTATGAGCCTTTAATTTGCTACAATAAGTTTAAATAACCTTGTATCGGACCATAATAAAATATGTATAAGGGTGATCGCCCTTATCAACGCTCTTCATATCATTCTCACAGGGGTATTGGCTTTGTTGGAGCACTTTTCTTGCCATTATAAGTTTAATTTGAAACTATAAAGCAACTATAAGAGGAGTATAAGGGTTTTGCCCTTATAAGTTGTGCCCAAACGCTCCCTTATTAGCGATAATACTGCTGCTATAAGAACATTATTTTTTGGCATTCTAAGCCACTACAAAGAAAATTTTTTGATTGTTTGAAACAGTCTAAATTATTTAGAGCTATTGCATAATCATCGACACCTGCGCCTTCTTCAGCATGAGCTCCAGGAAGGTTTTAATACACTTCTTGAATTGCTATTCCCCCAACGTGGAGAAGAGTAGCTCTTTTTTTTTTTACGGGAGTGTCGATGTTGGCATTCAGTAAATAAATTTCAAGTGCCCTCTTCCATTTCCTCCAGCGAGTGCCGACAGATGTCGGATCGCTTTCGCAATCGAAATGTCTAAGTTGGGAACTATGGATGATGCACGAGTCATTTTGGGTAGCAATAAAATATTGACTCTTATTTTTGCGTGGCTTTTTACTCAAAATCAGTAACAGTATTACAACTGCATAGCCCTATTTTTTGTTGTACCTTGCGTGGCTTTTTACTGAAAATCAGTAACAGTATTACAACTGCATAGCCCTATTTTTTGTTGTACCTTGCGTGGCTTTTTACTGAAAATCAGTAACAGTATTACAACTTTACTTATTTCAATTTTATTTCACATTTATTTCAATTTTATTTCGATTTTATTTCGATTTTATTTCAATTTTATTTCAATTTTATTTCAATTTTATTTCAATTTTATTTCAATTTTATTTCAATTTTATTTCAATTTTATTTCAATTTTATTTCAATTTTATTTCAATTTTATTTCAATTTTATTTCAATTTTATTTCAATTTTATATCAATTTTATTCCAATTTTATGTCAATTTTATTTCAATGTTATGCAAATTTTGTATCATTTATTTAATTTGTTATAATTGAAATTGTATAAATGTAATTAATTGTAATTGATAATCAAAATATGTTTTACTAACACAAGCTGTTTAAGAAAATTGTTACTAACCATTTATCAGCTCTGAGCTTGAATTAAACATTTCTCGAGTACCCATTGCGTGGACTTCATTATATTTTTGTAAATGTTTGTTTTTTTTTTAATAATATACAGTCCTTTTAAAATTGTTACTTATTTAATCGACGTGGCCCTTTGTTATTTACTCATTGCGTGGCCTTTTGTTAGGTACTTATTTAAACGGCGTGGCCCTTTGTTATTTACTCATTGCGTGGCCTTTTGTTAGGTACTTATTTAAACGGCGTGGCCCTTTGTTATTTACTCATTGCGTGGCCTTTTGTTAGGTACTTATTTAAACGGCGTGGCCCTTTATTATTTACTCATTGCGTGGCCTTTAAGTGTACCTTTATTATAACTATTTTCCGAATATGTATAAATTGTGCAAGCATAAAAATAGTTAGGTTAGGTTATCTACCTAATTTAACTATTGTGATGTAATTGTTCTTCAAATAAAACAGTAAAAGTAGAATATGTATAGTAGTATAGTGTAAACACAACATACGTACTTTTGCTATCAACACGTCCAAATTCAATAAGTCTATTATTAAAATGACATTATCTAAAGCTATTTAATATAGGTTTTTACTAATGAGTATAACAAATCCATAAACAAAATTAATTCTGTAAGTAATAATATCTTTAAGCGAGCTGAAATAACTAATTACCTATCCTTTCTACTGTGTTGTGAACAGTTAGGTAAGTATTTCTTATTATCTCGATCATAAATCTCATTATGTCGATAATTACGTTTGGTTAAACTTTTTTACTAATTGTGGGTAGTTACCGTTAGGTCGCATACTTGCACAATATTATATTTTTGTAGTATCCTTGCGTGGCCTTATTTTCCATCTAATACGATGCATGGCCATTTACAATGAAGGATAGTGGTATGAAACTGTTTATCAGTAACAATTGCTTACGTATTGGCTCGATTCATATGTGATTTTGATTTAGCTCATAACTCAATGTAAAATGAGTGTTAATTTGCTAGTATTTTCCCACGTTTTTATACACTCACTTTTTTTTCTTATATAATAACAAATAAGTTGTAATAGGCTATTTGGAACGAATCTACCCGCAAACAACTGATAGGCAATAAACAATTACTTATATTCCTTCCTTCATTTTATTTTGTTTTTAATGTGTCATGTACTCACTTTTATCCTCGTCGCCATTTGTAATGTCTCGGGGGTCAATGAAACACACTATTTGTCACTCAGGTTATCTGATCAGGATACACTGTATGCGCAAGATTAAAGACGTGCTCACTCGCCTACGGCTGGTAACCGACTGACAACGCCAATGCGCCCGCGCATACACTACAAGAAGTATTTGAATTTTGTCACACGAAAACTTTTATCTAATGTTGAATTTACTAGGGCCAACAAACAATAATACAGCAAAAAAAAAAATTGACATATCAGGTTTCTTTTGCATAAAAGCATAATTATATTTTCGCAAAACAAAAAAATTAGTAAATAGTTGTTGCTTGGAAAAAGAAGTAAACTAAATGAAATATCTTTTGATCCGAAAAAATTATGAGAGTTGAGACTATTGACATTTTTGTTAAATTAGTATAGATTTCATGTGCAAAATGCAAGGGTTGGCATGATTAAAACAAGTTGTTTTGAAACACAGGTTGAAATCGGTTTGAATTTGAAGTGTTTTTTTTTTTTTTAAAAAAAACAAGTTTAAAATATTGACAAATTACTACATTTAAAATGAAAATAAATTAATATTTAAGAGTATGAATAGCTTGACATAAAATCTACCTGAGTCTTGCTACGTTACATTTTTGAACTTTTATTGGGACTGTACTTAAATAAAACATTATTTTTGTGATAAGTAATATATTCAATCAAATGCCTTAGTACCAGGATTTGCACAAGATATCACCTAATTTCAAAACAATCATAGTTGTTAAGTTAAGTTATATGAATTGATAAATAAAATTAGTTATTATCAAACCAAACATTGTGGTCCATAATATCGACTGTCGAAAGAAAGTTATTCAATGGATAAGTGTTTATTCCCCTCATTTATATTTTTAAATACATGTTGGTGTTTCCCCTACTCATAGAATAGAATTCATAGTTCCCGCTAGGAAAGTCCTTATGCCAACCCAATGTAAAAAAAAATCAACATTAAATCCGATACTACTAGAAAAGATTACGCAGCATACAAATAAATGTTTAACTATTGATCATTTTTGTAAATATGTAATTTACTATTGAGAGTCTAAAAATATGATCTAGTGTATAAATGAAACATAAAGCTCGAATGAATAACAAATGTGCCCTAAACAAAAAAAAACACTTGTTTAAAACCATTTGAACTGTTAGTTTAAAAAAATAGTTAGAAAAAAAGCTGTTCAAAATACAAATTGATGGTCTTTTTGAAGTTTAACTGGCTTATAAGCTTTGATATTAAAAGAAAGAGTAGTTGTAGAGCTTCTGTTCAATGACCAAGTTAATCAGGAGGTCATTTTCATAAGATACGATTAGGAGTTTATAATATAATTATGTTTTATTTTTTTTCAAGAAAAATCTTCTTTGATTTTGCAATAGGTCTATAGTTTAAACATCAGTTTGCTGTTTGTCTCATAAAATAAAAAGGTGCTTTAATTATGACTTTAAGAACCTAAATATTATGATAAAATGGAACAAATCTCTACTTGAATAATATGAAAACTAGTTACAATTTGATCGAATGAACCGAAATACGATCTGAATCTTAGCCTCAAAATTAAAAGTATAGCTTAGTAAATCGGCTAAACAAATCATGATTTTGAAAAGGTCTCTACTTGATAGAACTATTCGCAATGATAATAATAATTGTCAGCATAACCGAGTCGATTTCTTTGGAAAATAAAATGCAAATCCTTTGATTCATGTAGCAAAAAAAAATGATTCATGTACATAATACCATGCAAAAGAAAATGAAAAATGAACAATTGATAGATGTCATATTGTCCTTGATATAATTATGTACACTTTGTGAATACAAATAAAAGAAAAAAAAAAAGAAAAACTAAGTTGAATCTAGAGAAATAAGTGTTATTTTGCTATCATATGTATTGTATTTTATATTAGTGAAGGTTTATGATACTAAATTCAAAAACATGATTGTATGATATGTAATATGGATGAATAAATAAAACCTTGGCTGTGGTAAGACATTCACTGACTGCGGGTGATTGAGCTTCACCGACGGCGGGGTGTTTGGTCTGCCCAGTAAAGTTATAAGTAAAATTGTAAGTGAGGATTATGAACTGCTGGTCGGTCACTGCCCTGATATATTTCTGAAATTCACGCGCAGCAGGTGATAGGACTGATATGTCAAGGCCAATGACTATTGTATGAACTGCTGGTCGGCCACTGCCCTGATATCTTTCTGAAATTCACGCACAGCAGGTGATAGGACTGATATATGTCAAGGTCAAAGGCTATTATATGAACTGCTGAAGGTCACTGCCCTGATATCTTTCTGATATTCACGCGCAGCAGGTGATAGGACTGATATGTCAAGGCCAGAGACTACTTGAAAATTATTTATCTATTTATTTATTTTTCGTTTGTTCATTCCATATGCATATCATTACATGAAAGAAAAAACAGAAATATTTATTTATATCATTATAGTCAGTTAGGTACTTCGAGAGCGAAGTACTTGTCAGTATGGCCGTGTTAGATATGGTATATAACCCCAATGCAATAAATAACAATTGTATATTTATCGATTTAAGTTAGGTTGGAAATAAATACTTACTGACTTTCTAATTTATTTAATCAAGTTATAAAATGATTCTACTGTACAAGATTTGTTTACTATTGTGATAGATATGGTATATAGTCCCTATGTAATAAATAATAGCAATATATTTAAAACAACGATCAAATAATTTCCGAACGAAATCAGTTGATGTTCAAATATTTATCGAATTATGTCTAGGTTGCAAATAAATACTTACTGAATTTCTGAATTATCTAATCAAGTTTTAAAATGGTTCTACTGTACAAGATTTGTTTATTATTGCTTATTTTATTACTTATTTAACTGCAATGTATGAGGATCTGTGATTGGTTAATAATGGCGGTAATATTTCTTGGGAGTGGTACAGTCAGCATCAAAAGTCGATGAACACATTCAGATTTTCAAAATTACTGTACATTTATATCACCCATAAATCGCTCAACAAGATAGGCGCCAGTATTTAATGAACATCATTAAAGTTCAAAATTAACTGAACACTACTCGTCAAAGGTCACTGAACACCGTTTTGTCAAAAATTGCTGATCGTTATAATATCCGAAAACGCCATAACATTCAGTTTTACAAAAGTCACTGAACAATATAAAATACTTGTTTTAGTTAGGTATCTAGAGTGTAATCACGACAATGTCTAAAAATAACTTAACTTAATAAATAACAAAAGTGACTGAACAATATAAAATACTTGATTTAGTTATCTAGTTGAATTCACGGCAACGGTCAAAATTAACTTAACATCATAAATGACAAAAGTCACTGAACATTACTTTGTTTCGGATACGTAGCGTGTAAACTTATAACTTCTATCTAAAAGTAGCTGAACTGCATACTAAAAAATCTTTAGAGTTATAAATCCAATCGTGTCCTATCCAAACTAAATCATGTAAAAAAAATTAAATGGGTGTGAATTTCGAATTTAACTTTCCAAAATAATTTTTCATAAGATCATTGAGAAATATTAGAAGTAGGTGTTCAAGCGGAAAGCACATTTTCCCATTTTTTTTATACATTCGCTTTATTGATTGTCGTTCCGGTTGGATTTTTGCAACTCAATTTTAAGGCACTTCCCGATAAGCTAGCTGACTTAAATTTTGCACACGCTCTGAATTTTGATGACAATACGTGACTAGCTAAGAAACGTCATAACAAATCCAATATGGCGGCCTCCCCAAGATGGCGGACTGGCTGTTTGAAATCCACCCCATGATATGGGTATCAAATAAAAGGGTTTGCTGTCAAAAATACGAAAAAAATAGTCACGTGACTTTAATCCAATGTGGCGGATGTCCAAATTGGCAGACAGGCTATTTGAAATGCAACCCTATGATATGGATATCAAATGAAAGGGTTTGCTCTCAGGAATACTAAAAAATAGTCACGTGACTTAAAACCAATATGGCGGACGTCCAAGATGGTGGACTGGTTGTTTGGAATCCACCACCATGACATGGGTATCAAATGAAAGGGTTTGCTGTCAGGAATATGAAAAAAATAGTCACGTGTCTTAAATCCAACATGGCGGACATCGAAGATGGTGGATTGGCTATTTGAAATGGACCCCCACGATATGGGTATTAAATGAAACGGTTTGCTGAATGGGATACGAAAAAAAATATCACGTGACCTAATCATCCAATCCAACATGGCGGCCGTCCCAAGTTGGCGGATAAGAAGTAAATTAAGTTTGAATAATAAAAAGACTAAAAAGTATAATTTTTAGTGCTTGCTAAAAGCGTGTTTTTCCCACGTTTTTGTTTGTTCGTTGTTCCGGTTGGATTTTTGCAACTCAATTTTGAGGCATTTCCTGATAAGCTAGCAGGCTGAAATTTTCAGGGTAGCTTCAAACCTTTGCAAGTTACACCCACGATCTATACACGTCATGTAAATATATCCCATAAATAATCCCTTAAATAATATACGCCCCCACGTTTTGAGTGGCCCCGCTCTCAGCCCCGTAGGGTTATTTTCTATTTTTAGGACATTTAAAACGTGGGTTTTTAGATTTTTTAAATCTATTTATTTTTAAGCATATTTTCCAAAATAAACTCGCAAGCATGATTATAAAAATAAGCATATTCCGCTTAAAAAATATTCCGTCGACGTCATCTAAACTTTCTGTATCACGATCGAATAGTGACCGTATTTGTATAGAGCTGTTAGACTCACTATCAAAAATCACGCAGATTCTGATTGAATTTATACCATCGACGTAATTAATCATTTTTATAGTTCGATTGAATTGTAACCTTATTCGTAAAGCAATAAGACTCATTTTCAAAAATAACGCAGATTCTGTTCAGATTCATACCGTCGACTTAGTTTATGATTGTTTTAGTTAAGACTAAAAATTATACTTTTTAGTCTTTTAATATTCAAACTTAATTTACTTCCTATTCGCCAACTTGGGACGGCCGTCATGTTGGATTGGATGATTAGGTCACGTGATATTTTTTTTCGTATCCCATTCAGCAAACCCTTTCATTTAATACCCATATCGTGGGGGTGCATTTCAAATAGCCAATCCGCCATCTTCGATGTCCGCCATGTTGGATTTAAGACAATTTTTTTCATATTCCTGACAGCAAACTCTTTTATTTGATACCCATGTCATGGTGGTGGATTTCAAACAGCCAGTCCACCATCTTGGACGTCCGCCATATTGGTTTTAAGTCACGTGACTATTTTTTCGTATTCCTGAGAGCAAACCCTTTCATTTGATATCCATATCATAGGGTTGCATTTCAAATAGCCTGTCTGCCAATTTGAACGTCCGCCACATTGGATTAAAGTCACGTGACTATTTTTTTCGTATTTTTGACAGCATACCCTTTTATTTGATACCCATATCATGGGGGTGGATTTCAAACAGCCAGTCCGCCATCTTGGGGAGGCCGCCATATTGGATTTGTTATGACGTTTCTTAGCTAGTCATGTATTGTCATCAAAATCCAGAGCGTGTGCAAAATTTCGTCAGCTAGCTTATCGGGAAGTGCCTTAAAATTGAGTTGCAAAAATCCAACCGGAACGACAATCAAGAAAAGTGAGTGTATAAAAAAAAAATGGGAAAATGTGCTTGCCGCTTGAACACCCACTTCTAATATTTCTCAATGATCTTATGAAAAAAAAAACAAAATTATTTTGGAAAGTTAAATTCGAAATTCACATCCATTTAATTTTTTTTACATGATTTAGTTTGGATAGGACACGATTGGATTTATAACTCTAAAGATTTTTTAGTATGCAGTTCAGCTACTTTTAGATAGAAGTTATAAGTTTACACGCTACGTATCCGAAACAAAGTAATGTTCAGTGACTTTTGTCATTTATGATGTTAAGTTAATTTTGACCGTTGCCGTGAATTCAACTAGATAACTAAATCAAGTATTTTATATTGTTCAGTCACTTTTGTTATTTATTAAGTTAAGTTATTTTTAGACATTGTCGTGATTACACTCTAGATACCTAACTAAAACAAGTATTTTATATTGTTCAGTGACTTTTGTAAAACTGAATGTTATGGCGTTTTCGGATATTATAACGATCAGCAATTTTTGACAAAACGGTGTTCAGTGACCTTTGACGAGTAGTGTTCAGTTAATTATGAACTTTAATGATGTTCATTAAATACTGGCGCCTATCTTGTGGAGCGATTTATGGGTGATATAAATGTACAGTAATTTTGAAAATCTGAATGTGGTCATCGACTTTTGATGCTGACTGTACAAGTCTAGGTTGTGGTGACACAAAGTTGCAATTATGCCAACGCAGCGGTTTCGATATACGAGGCGACGCCACGCGATCGGGGAGACAGTGCGCAACCCGACTTGGTCTCAGTCAGTCGCCCTCACAATATTGTAAGATAGTCTAAGTGGGTTTGGATCAATAAACACACAAAGTTTTACCTCACACATCTCCTTTTATTTACTTCGCCTTCACAGCGAGAAATAGTACAAAAGTGGTGACCCCTGTGAGAGAACTAATAAAGTGTGTGAGAGAACGAATAAATTACGGAGTTCGACATACGGCGACACGATGAACGCAATTACAACCATAGTTCCAGAATCGGCGGCACTCTCAGTAACAGCAAGAATTTCCGAATTCTGGACACATCAACCTCGAGTATGGTTCATCAGAACAGAAGCGACGCTGGCCCCACAGAAACTAGGAGACCACGCAAAGTTCGACTTAGTTGTGTCAAAGCTCAACAACGACACCGTAGACCAGTTAATGGATTTTTTAGTGAATCCTCCAGAAACAGATAAATACGAAGCGCTGAAGAAAAAACTGTTAAAAATCTATGAAGACTCACAAACAAAGCAAATCGAAAAACTAATGAACGAAATGGAACTTGGAGACCAGAAACCATCACAACTATTAGCAAAAATGAAAGTCCTCGCGCGAGACAAAGTCACAGACGCAACACTGAAAGTTTTATGGCAAAACCTCCTGCCATCAACCGTACGCGCCGTACTCACCGTCACTGAAACGAAGGACCTGGAGAGACTAGCTAATATCGCCGACGACGTAAATGAAGTCACCAAAGCCGGTGCAGTAGCAGCAGTGTCACAGCAACCGTCAACATCATCGTCGAGCGAAGCGGAGAAGACAGTGTTAGCGGAAATAGCGAAGTTAAACGCACGATTCGATGACATGGAAAACCGATACAGAGGAAACCGGGCACGCAGCAGGAACCGTTATCAGACAGCAAATATCCGAAACAGAAGCAAGTCACGAGTGCGGCGCTCCGAAGAAGATCCAGAGTGGGTATGTTTTTATCATTTACGTTACGCAGACAAAGCGCAGAAATGCATAAAACCATGTGCCTGGAAAAAAGAGGGAAACTAAAAACGGAGCAGCCAGAGGCGGAAATCTGCTCCGTACGACCCGCCAACCGCCTCAGTGTAAGAGACTTAAATACAGGTTTGAACTTTCTGGTGGATACAGGAGCCAACGTGTCGGTCATCCCAGTGAATAAAAAATACCAAGTGCTTCCAGACAGTAATTATAAGTTATACGCAGTGAACGGAGCCGAAATCAAAACTTACGGTGTAAAGACGTTAGTGTTGAACCTGAATCTACGACGAGTTTTCCGATGGGACTTTATTATAGCCGACGTGAAACAACCGATACTCGGCGCAGACTTCCTAGGACACCATAAGCTTCTAGTCGACGTCGGGGCAAGGAAACTCATGGACCAAGTGACAGAACTAAGCACAGTGGCATCCCTCGTAAGTAGTGCTCAACTATCACTAAAAACGTTAAATGTAGACCATCCGTATCATGATATTATTTCTAAGTACCCGGACATTACTAGGCCTACATCTTTTAAAGACCCTCCTAAGCATTCAGTAGTACATTTCATTGAAACGAACGGTCCACCGGTACACGCGCGCGCAAGGCCATTACCACCGGACAGGTATCTCAAAGTTAAGCAGGAGTTCCAAATAATGCAAGAGATGGGAATATGTAGGCCCAGTAAAAGCCCGTGGGCAAGCCCTTTACATGTGGTACCAAAACCTAATGGAGACATCAGACCCTGCGGTGACTACAGGAAATTAAACGCAATAACTAAACCCGATAGGTACCCCGTCCCACGGTTACAGGAGTTTACTTATATATTAGCAAATAAACAAGTATTTACACATCTAGACATTAATAGAGCGTACCATTTTATACCGATTAACCCGGAGGATGTAGAAAAAACGGCCATAATCACACCTTTCGGCCTATTCGAATTCCCTAGAATGAGTTTCGGGTTGAGAAACGCCGCGCAAACGTTCCAACGATTTATGAGTACAACAGTACTACAGGGACTAGACTTCTTATTCTCATATATCGATGACGTCATCATAGCTAGTAACGACCACGAACAACACAAAGAACATTTAAAAATAGTATTCGAAAGATTCAGTGAATTCGGAATAACCATTAACACTTCAAAATGCCAGTTTGGAAAAGATAAAGTAGAATTTCTCGGTTTTGAGGTGGGTAAAGAAGGCATCACACCACTAAAATCCAGGACGCAGGCCATAGTTGATTTTCCAAAACCAAAAACAGTGGAGGAATTAAGGAGATTCCTCGGAATGGTAAATTTTTATAGGTCCCACATACCGAAAGCAGTAGAGTCGCAAATTAGCCTCAATAAATTCATACATGATTCTAAGAAACGCGATAAGACATTAGTACCGTGGGACGAAGAAGCCAACAAAGCTTTCGAACAATGTAAACTCAGCTTACAAAGCGCGGTTACATTGTCGCACCCACACAATGGCGTACCTATGGCCCTCATGTGTGACGCGTCAGATTCGTGCGTAGGCGCGGTATTACAGCAACGAGTTAAAAATAGATGGGAACCATTAGGGTATTTTTCAAAAAAACTTACCGAGGCGCAAAAAAAGTATTGTACGTACGATAGAGAGTTATTAGCAATCTATATGGCCATTCAGCATTTTAGGAAGTTGTTCGAAGGGCGAGAATTGACCATATATACGGATCATAAACCAATAACTTACGCCCTTACAAAAATAAATAGCAGTAATTCAGAAACGCCTAGAAGAACGAGATATTTATTATTCATCAGCGAATTCACAAACGATATTCGCCACATAGACGGGCACAACAACGTTGTTGCTGACTCGTTATCACGTGTCGCAGAATTGTATTGCCCAACAAACATGGACTTCGCAGAATTGGCTGCCGCACAGGAAACGGACGAGTACATAGCGCGGGTTTCGAAACGCAGTAACAAAAATAGCAACGTAAACATAAAGAAACTATACTGGCCGACGGTAAATCAACCGATCTATTGCGAAATTTCGAAAGACACAGGCCGGCCATACTTACCGGAGAAATTCAGACGGACAGCTTTCGATAATATACACAATATAAGCCATCCCGGGGTTAGGGCCACGAAAGCGCTAGTTACGCAAAAGTATTTTTGGCCCGGTATGAATTCACAGATAGGCACATGGGCAAAGTCGTGTATAGCATGTCAAAAATCGAAAATACAAAGGCACAAGGGGTTTACGCGGAATGCGGAAAGTTTGAACATATTCACACAGACATAATAGGACCGTTAACCGTCACAGCAGAGGGATACAGGTATTGTCTAACTATAATTGACAGGTTCACCAGATGGCCAGAAGCCATACCATTAAAAGAAATTACCGCGGAAAACGTCGCCAAGGCACTATATGATTGCTGGATCACACACTACGGGTGTCCTGTCAAAATCACTAGTGACCAAGGGAGACAATTTGAAAGTAATCTGTTCAAACAGCTGATGCAAGTAATGGGAATCGAAAGAAATAGGACAACAGCTTACCACCCCCAAAGCAATGGCCTAGTGGAAAGATGGCACAGGTCGCTCAAAGCAGCATTAATGGCGAAAATAAAAACAGAATCATGGTTAAAAGAGTTACCGACTGTTTTATTCGGTTTGCGTGTAGCTATCAGAAGCGATACCGGTTATAGCGCCGCGGAATTAGTATACGGGCGCACAATTAGGTTACCAGGGGATTTCTTTACACAAAGCCAAACACAAAACGAGAACATGGATTCGTATGTAAAGGAACTTAGAAATACAATAGGGAATTTCGCACCGCAATATAGAGAAAACAAAGCACGCTCTTCGTTTGTGCACCCAGAACTCGAAACTTGCAAACACGTTTTTGTCCGCAATGACACAGTACGCAAATCTCTTCAACCACCATATGATGGCCCATACCGCGTCATAAGTAGGAAAGAGAAATATTACGTTATCAATTTACCGAATAAAGAAGCATGTATTTCGATCGACCGATTAAAACCCGCATTTTTACTAGGAGAATGTGAAAAAGAGGATAGTGTAAAAGAAACGGTACACCAGGAACCGAACAACGAAAAAAACACAAAACAAAGAATAACAAAAAAAAAACCAATAAGGCCTATAAATACAATGAACAAAGAACCGATAGTCACTCGCAGCGGCCGCGTCAGCAAAAGGGTACGTTTTTTTGATGAATAGACGAATGCACATAATTATAACATACGCGGAACCACATTTAAAGGGTCGCAAGACACCCCTATAAAAATGTCGCCTGGAATTATATAAAATAAGTTATGTATGTGTTTTGTACGGCGTGTGCATGCGAGATATTGTGGATTCCAATGGGATGATATTTTTTATGGCAGAATATCCAACATGCACACTACCCTTAAGATTATGTTAAGAAATATATATCAAATAAAGTCGGCCCTGGAAACAGGTGTCCGCAAAAATTAATATTAAGGGAACTCAAACCCATCTGTACACGCCTTTATATAAAACGCGTAGCAACAAGCAAAAACGACCTACTCATAAGTCTTATGTAAAGTATAAATAATAATCAGGCAACTACTAATATTGCCTAACCGAAACTTGTCACAGATGCATTTTGTAAAGTAACAAATGTAAAGCAACAAGAGCTGAATAAGTCAGCACTTACGCAGTAGGTCAACTATGTTCTAAACTGGTAGTATCAAAAAAATACTGACTCCATTAAGAGTAAGTCTGTTGCAGGCAACATACCTAAACCAAGTGTATAACCCAGAGAAAATGTGTAACAGCCAAGCCAAACCACAACAAAACAATGTCGCAGTATCCCAAACGATATCCAACGAGGTTATCGGGCAACGAATCAGCATAGTGGAAATATTTATGATAGCATTTGGCATCATATTTGGCATCATACTACTGTGGTTAATCAGACACCAGTGCAGAAAACATGTGCGGAACTGGTTTCGCAAAGAAGCAGAAGTAATCGGGTTGGCACCGGTGGTCAAAGGCGGTACCATGCAACAACCCGTTACTAGCCGTGCAACTGATGTATACTAAAATAGTTTGAAAGTGTAATAGTGCATAGAATGTGTAAGAAAAAATCTATTTATTTTATTTCACGAGTATATACATTATCTAACTAAAGCTAATTTACAAAGTGCATAGTAGTTATTAGAAGAAATATCATGTAAAAGGTAAAGCCTAACATAAATACATAGTTTTAAGAAAATATAAAATGTATACAATGTCGTCACGTAAAACGATACTTGTTATTTGTAACGTCGCGCCGAACTCATGGCCACGGACATTGCCGATAAGCAAAACCTAGTGTGTAAACATGTAACGTGTATGTATTATGTTTAATAAGTAGAAACTAAGGATATCATGTCGCCACTCTTATAAGGTACTAAGCAGATCCAAGGGAATTATGCTCCCAATTTTTGTATAATTTTAACAAATTATAAAAATAGGGGGGGAATACTGTGGTGACACAAAGTTGCAATTATGCCAACGCAGCGGTTTCGATATACGAGGCGACGCCACGCGATCGGGGAGACAGTGCGCAACCCGACTTGGTCTCAGTCAGTCGCCCTCACAATATTGTAAGATAGTCTAAGTGGGTTTGGATCAATAAACACACAAAGTTTTACCTCACACATCTCCTTTTATTTACTTCGCCTTCACAGCGAGAAATAGTACAAAAAGGTTTATAAAAACAGATGTACCCTCACATTCGTGGTCATTATTCTTCAATCGCTATATGAGATAAGCCGTGATCTGATTGTTGTTCTGTTTGATAAATGTGAAATAATAATCGAGAATCCAAGTGTGTGAAGCTGAAAGTTATAATTTGTGTTCTAACGTTCTACAGTGAAAATGTAAGTTAATAGATATTTATTATGATTTGAATATTACTGATAATGTATGTTTTATAAATGTGTACTGATATTGTATGTTTTATAACTGTGTAAAATATGTTGCCGTGGAGTTTCTTTCTCCGTTCTTCTCCACGAAAGACCTAGGGCTTGCGAACGGAGGTAGCTTGGTAATAAATACCTAGTCTTGATTATGTGCTTTCCTTTGTAAACCCATTCCTGTACAAAAGTCCTTAGAGATACCTAAATACAGTAAATAAATAACATTAACCATCCTGATATCTAAAACTTGATAATAAAGTCGATATTAATGTCAATAAAACTAGATTTACACATCCTATTTATCACACACACATCCATTTTCTAACACGCGCATGTAACACTAAGGTACTTGAGTGTCCTAGAGGTAATACTAAATTCTTTTTTAACTCCTATACTTTTCGAGCTGCACAACTTTGGAACAGGCTACCAAAGACAATCCAAGACTCTCCCACGGTAACATCATTTAAAAATAGATTGAAAGAGCACCTCCTTTCGCAAATATCTTGATATTTATGTATGTATATATAGAATATGTATTTTATTATGTATAATATATGTATGTAATATTTTAGGATATGTATGAATATGTATAGGTAACTAATTATTAATATATGTGTACTGACTTGTCCCCGTATATCATCATCTCAAATCAGTTTTACAGGTTGGCTGGAAGAGATCTCTTTAAAGAGATAAGCTCACCTTTGTGAATGTAATTTTAAGTTTGGTTTTTATTGTAAATTTTTGTGCACAATAAAGAATATATACATGATATAATGTTGTATGCCTAATTTACTAGTTTACAACATATTACTAAATGTATTATGTTATTTCATTGTTAATATCGTTGTTTAAGTTATTTTAAATTAATTATTTATAAAATAAAGAAGGGATGTAGTGTATGCGCCTGGGCGGCGCGCGGGCAGTCGATCACCAACCGTGAGCGAGAGCGGACGTGCGCTAGACGCATATACTACTTCACCTACGAGATCTATCAAAGTGTGTTTTATTAACGCAGTGAACATTACAACATGCTTGGGTGACGACTGCAGAGATGTGCTTGATGGACCAAGACCAACATGGCGCCCCGCTTATGGTCACTATAAACCGCGCCTTGAAGGGAGGAGCTGCTACCTGGCTATCTACCGTGTCGTTTCCTGGGATGACATGGACCGAATTTAAGAAGTAAGCTGATGGACACGAAGGGAAGACCTACAACACCTACAGCATCATCGAGCCAAGTGACGCAGCAGCCGGCATCGTAGACCTTGGTATACTTCAAATGTGGCAAGCCAGGTCACATAGCCGTGCGCTGTACGAGCAGTGGTGGCGGCTGTGGCAGCGGACCAGCCGACGGCACGGCGGTGTAGTGATTAACGGGTGATCATCCTCTTGAAATTTTGTTCATGTTTTGCTCGATAATTACATATTGGCAAAGTGAGGTCACGATTAATTCAGGGTTTTTCTATAAACATGACATGTTTGCATGCCAACTGAGCTTTTTAAGTTAACGAAAGTCCTTTGTGTAAATTCAGTGAGGCATAATGGTGACAACGCATTTCAATTGGATTTAACTGTTATCGTGACGGCTATAACGAGTATGACAAGTCTAGGCTTTTGCAAACACATAAAGAATTTTCTAAGTTTTTCATTACCGTCTAGTCTACTGCGCGAGTGACTACAGGCCTGCTCAGTGCAGCGGCAACTGTATAGGATGTCAGTAGACGAACGTAGTTGTGTGCGACCGTGTGAAGGTTGATACGAACGACTGTGGTTCATGGCCTAGGGTAGTTGTTAGTGGCCCAGGGTAGTTGTTAGTGGCCTAGGGTAGTTGTTAATGGCCTAGGGTAGTTGTTAGTGGCCTAGGGTAGATGTTAGTGGCCTAGGGTAGTTGTTAGTGGCCTAGGGTAGTTGTTAGTGGCCTAGGGTAGTGATTGTTGTATTTTCAATTACCTTTCCCGTCCCGATGTTTCATTTAATTGAAGGTTTTAATGATACAGTAGAGTTTTGAAATTTTCTTATTTTCGCCGACGAACTGAATCTAGAGTTTGGTCAGGAATGACCGAGTGAAACAATATTCTGTCGTGGACTGTTTTGTGTTTCAATGGGATATCCAGACACGTGGCCAGCTACAACAAGAGCTGCAAGTTGTTTCTTTTATGAAGAGAAAGCTACCTAGCGATGACCGCGATGCCCCTGAAAAGCGGTTTAAAGCGAATAGTGCTGTGAAGCCTCTGAAGTGTTTTATCTGCCGCGGCGCAGTGAGAAGAGCAGCGCCGACTTCGGGGCGTCGAAGCCTGTTAATGAGGAGAGGGTTGACCTGTGCCTCCTGAGCGCGTCGACTGGCATTATCCGGTGAGCAATTTTCATTTTGTTTACGACTCTGGTGCTTTGTGTTCTCTATGTTGGCTTTCGCTGGTTAAGCGTTGGCTGTTTTATCGCTGGTTAAGCGAGTTATGTTAACTATCGCTGGTTAAGCGCTAGTAGTGTAATCGCTGGTTAAGCGCTAGTAGTGTAATCGCTGGTTAAGCGGATTACTTGGGCTGTGGCTGGTTAAGCGTTAGCTGTTGAATTGCTGGTTAAGAGTGTTATGATGTGGGCTTTCGCTGGTTAAGCGTTAGCTGTTAAATCACTGGTTAAGCGTGTTATGATTTGTGTGCATTCGCTGGTTAAGCGTAAGCTGTTGAATCGCTGGTAAAGCGAGTTATGTCGACTTTCGCTGGTTAAGCGTTAGTAGTGTTATCGCTGGTTAGGTAGATTGCGTTGGCTGTGCTGGTTAAGCGAAAGCCAACGTAAATTCAACAGCTAACTGTTGAATCGCTGTGGCAAGTGGGTTTCGTGGCAGGTTTAGGAATGAAACCAAAGTAACACTTTACACATTTATTGGTGAAAACACGAGACACAGAACTATTGTTTAGATTTAAAACGGGATATTTACCATGTTTATTATTTGTTTTGAGTTTCCGATATTTCGGCACTGTTGCAAGCGCCATGATCACGGAGGAACTGAAGTTAATGCGGGTGGATGTTTATGAGCAGACAAATCGGTCTACCCTCCTTCTCGTTCGTTTTTTGCGTTCGGCACCACTACTATTGTCACTCGTTTCACTCACAACACGATATTTTTCCCGACACACAAAACTCACTGTATCCGCTCGCGAAGTTGTTATTGTATTTTTTCGGTTTTTACACAATTGGACCACTGGGTTCCAGGTCCGAAAAACCGAAAAAACCGAAAAAATACAATAACAACTTCGCGAGCGGATACAGTGAGTTTTGTGTGTCGGGAACAATATCGTGTTGTGAGTGAAACGAGTGACAATAGTAGTGGTGCCGAACGCAAAAAACGAACGAGAAGGAGGGTAGACCGATTTGTCTGCTCATAAACATCCACCCGCATTAACTTCAGTTCCTCCGTGATCATGGCGCTTGCAACAGTGCCGAAATATCGGAAACTCAAAACAAATAATAAACATGGTAAATATCCCGTTTTAAATCTAAACAATAGTTCTAGTGACCATGTCAGTCTAAAAATTTATACGAGACACAGAATTAGGGTCGTAGGTTCTAGGTAGATTAAGGTCTCTAGGCACTGTCACTGGTCATTATAGATAGAAGGAAGAACGTTACTACCCTGGGCTTAGGAACGCCGTAGCATGACGCAGGGGAGAGGTCAACCGCGTGGGCAACACCACGCCGGGATGCAGGCGAGCGCGTGTCAGGCGCGTTCGGGGGCAGGCAGGCAGGCAGGCAGGCAGTGCCTTCAGCTAGGCACGTGGCTGCTCAGGCAGGGGCTTCGGTACGTGGCAGGCGTGAGGTCTCGGCACTCGAGTGCCGCGTAGATGGCCGGATCAGGCGGCGGCCCCACCAGCAGGTAGTGCCTTAGGCTTGGCACCGTGCCAGCAGAGGCAAGGGTCCTGCACGTGGCAGCATGGGTCTCGGCACCACGACTACGTGGGTGTACAGACGGCGGTAGGTAACGGCCGCGTAGATGGCGAGTCAGACGTCTCTCTCCCACGGTAGTTGCGGAGACAGCGGGACGTCTGACACTCAAGTGTAGCCGTAGACTGGAAGTGCCGCAGCCCAAGACTGGAACCCTGGAATCAGCGTGAAGCGGTGCGTCCGTAAGCGTCGAGCCAGAATCCTGCAAGCCCTCGTCGATGCGTGCGTCTCCCAATCATAAGCCCAAAGCAAGGTGGATGCAGGAAGACTCACTCATCGCGATGGCTTACAGTTAGAGGTTAGGTGTGCGTGCACATGCCTCAGGCATTGACGAAGGTTCCTCGCCGCGTGGCCAGGCGATTTAAGCGAGTAGCTAGGCGCAGCGCGGCGAGGCAAGCATAGTGAAGAATGGTGAAGCATGCGCACGCATTTACATAGTGGTGCAGTGATGAAGACAAGGTGAATTTACATACGATGATAGTTATGACGCTAAGACAATAAAATAGAATTGCTGCCAGATCGCGCAGACAGAAAGAAATACATAGAATTCGATCTAACAGGGCACAGCTAATAATAAATTAATCACCGTGAGCACTCACTTATCCGTATATCTCGGGGTTGATTTTTAATAGTGTTATCGGCTTCAAGCGAGCTATTGAAAAAGGTCGTGGTTTGTCCTGCGCGAGCTTTTATAGGTGGGGGCATCGACGCTTCTAGAATGACGTGTTGACAACTCAAGGTTAAGGGATGTGACACGTAATTAGTTAGGTGCGTTTAGTTGATTTTAGTGAATCGACTATAACGCTACAGTTAAGCGTGTCATAATGTGTGCTTTCGCTGGTTGGACGTTGGCTGTTGAATCGCTGGTTAAGCGAGTTATGTCGACTATCGCTGGTTAAGCGTTAGTAGTGTAATCGTTGGTTAAGCGGATTGCGTTGGCTGAGCTGGTTAAGCGAAAACCAACGTAAATTCGGCAGCTAACTGTTGAATCGCTGGTGCGTGTTATGATGTGTACTTTCGCTGGTTAATCGTTAGTGGGTTAATATTGCTGGTTGAGCGTTATTATTATCACTGGGTAAGTGATAAGATTTGTAACGCTGGTTAAGCGCTACAATGTTAAATCAAATCAAATCATTTTATTTGCTTAACAAAAACATGGCGTCGATTACGATGAAACTTTTTCGCCCGTCATACGCCATTCTACTATGCGTTTATTATTCGCATTGGCTTGTGAATTAGATTTGAACATTGAACATGTTGATGTTACAACAGCATTCTTACATGGAGATCTTACTGAAAAGATATCCATGGAGCAGCCACAAGGTTTTAATGTTGATGACAGTAAAGTATGTTTGTTAAATAAAAGCTTATATAGCCTAAAACAGGCAAGTAGGATATGGAATATTAAAGTAAATAATTTTCTGTCTAACAATGGGTACAAACAAAGTAAGTGTGAACCCTGAATTTATACTAAAAAGTGTGATAAAAACTTTACTGTGGTAGCTTTATATGTAGACGACTTCTATATATTCTGGAATTGTGAAACCGAGAAGAATTCATTATGTAATTTACTGAAATCTGAATTTGATTCTAAGGAGTTGGGACCATTGCAGAATTGTCTTGGAATCAAGGTTACCAGAGATCGTAAGCAAGGTATTTTGGTCTTAAATCAGACTGATTATATTAAAAAGTTACTTTGTCGTTTTGGTATGTCTAATTGTAAAAGTGTGTCGAGTCCAATGACAACTAGTTGTAAATTAGAAAAGCCAAAGAATAGTGATGAGTGTTTATCAGATGAAGTGTATCCATACCGAGAGCTTATAGGTAGCCTTATGTATCTTTCTGTTTGCACCAGACCTGACTTGTCATTTGCTTGTCTCAGTTGAGTCAATTTAGCACGGGTTTCACGAGGGATCATTGGCTTGCAGCTAAACGCATTCTGCGTTATTTGAGTGGTACTATTGATTACAGTCTAGTATTTGTTAAAAGTGGAATTTATGTATATGCAGATGCTGATTGGGCCAATGATGCCACAGACCACAGGTCCTACAGTGGCTTTGTAGTTAAGATAGGTAACTTCATTGTGAACTGGGAGTCACGTAAACAAAGGTGTGTAGCACTATCGAGTTGTGAAGCGGAATACCTTGCCCTAGGAGACGCTTGTAGAGAAATATGTTTTGTCAGAAATTTCTTGCATGAAATTCTTGAAGAACATGTAAATTGTATACTGTACAATGATAATCAAAGTGCTCTGAAGTTATTGGACTTACGTGAATATTGTCATCGAAAAACAAAGCACATAGACCTAAGGTACCACTTTGTCAAGGATGTTGTCAGGAATGGTAATGTTGTAACCAAGTATCTTCCAACTGGGCAGATGGTAGCAGACATGTTTACAAAACCTCTGGGTAGCCCTAAACTCCTGAATTTTATAAAGCATCTATGTTTGAGGAAAGTAGAGCTATGAATCTGAGTATTCTATGATAAGTTATTTTGTAACTGTATTGTATTGCTCTATCTATTGTATTGTAGATGTAAGTAAAGGTTTGAGGAGGGGTGTTAAAAGTAATAATAATAATATTCCACAACTATCACACAACGCCATCTAGTCCCAAGCTAAGCAGAGCTTGTGTTATGGGTACTAGACAACTGATAAACATACTTATATATTTCTAAATACATACATATTATAGACTAGCTTCCGCCCGCGACTCCGTCCGCGCGGATGTCGGTCTTCGCGTGGATGGTTTATTTCTCCATTTTGAGAAACTCTGACAATGACATCTTATAAATATCTATTGGACCCAAATACGGCTAAGCCTATAATAATTAAGGAGATCCCTCTATTGAGCTACTGCTGTTGAGCTCGCGTTTTGTAGTAAGTATTTTTTTCATAGTAATTCCGACCTTGTATTTACAAATAACTGATCGGAACAGTAATCAAAAAGGTCGCGCTGAAAAGCACGGTTTAAAATGACACGCATACAATATTAATTCCACGGACGACCGCTCGCCACACTGGACACGTCCGCTCGCATCAAAATTCAGAATTTATATGCATCGCGCGGCGCGGAACGCGGCTCCTTATATAAGAGTCGGGGAGGCGTGGCCCGCGTGTGCCGCAAACGGTTCAAGCCAAATCCGACTTTCGGCGCTACAGGTTACGGCGCTGAATCCACTGCGGGTAATGCAACGTGTGTTCGCGGTTCTACAGAACAACGTCTATGAATAAAACTGAAAAATAAGATTTTTTTTTACGTATTTTTCCAGGATAAAAGTATCCTATTTTATGCCCAGGATAATAAGGTATAATTATACCAAGTTTCATCGAAATCGAACCGTTAGTTTTCACGTGATGCCTGCACATACAGACAGACAGACAGACAGACAGACAGACAGACAGACAGACAGACAGACAGACAGACAAAATTTTTTTAATCACATATTTGGGTTTGGTATCGATCCAGCAACACCCCCCGCTATTTATTTTTTCAATATTTTCAATGTACAGAATTGACCCCTCTACAGATTTATTATATGTATAGATGGATAAATTACACACAGACACAGAACAAATGATCGTGCTCATCACACAAACATTTGTCCTGGGTGGGAATTGAACCCACGACCTCCGGCATAGGAGTCAGGGTCACTAACCACTAGACCAACAGGCCAGTCAAAAGTGTGGCAACCCTTTACTTGTCTAATCTATGGTGACGTTGTCTGTGTCTGTTCTGTTCGCTCGGTCATCCTCCTCGCTGCCTGATTTTAATGTGCAATCTCTAGTATTTCTAATTTACCATCTTACCTAGTAATAGCATCTCAATTCCATGATTGTAAGTACAGTGATCTCATTAAATAATATATTGAATATCCGAAGTTTAAATTGTGTAGCCACCGCAGTCGCCAAACCTCATTATAACCCCGCTGCCTCGAGAAGTGAAGGCGCGGCGGGAAGAGCTCCGGTGCGATCTCAGGGCAGTATGGAGGGGACGACTGTCGCAACCGAGGTCCGGGCACGCCGCAATCGCGGCGGTAAGACCCCTCTTTGAGGAGTGGCTGGAAAGACGTCACGGCGTCCTGACCTACCGCATGACGCAGGTCCTCACCGGACACGGAAGTTTCGGGAGGTTCCTGTGTCTGGTAAGGAGGGAAGACACGCCTGGGTGTCACCACTGCGAAGATCGCCCGGAGGACACGGTGGAGCATACGGTGCAGGACTGCCCCGCTTGGGCAGAGCACCGCCGTGTCCTCTCGGCGGCGATAGGCGGAGACCTCTCGCGCCCGGCATTGGTCGAGGCCATGCTGCGGGGCGAGACGGAGTGGGAAGCGGTCGCCTCCTTCTGCGAAGCAGTCATGCTCGTGAAGGAGGAGGCGGGCCGCGTGAGGGAGAGTACAGTGTCCTCCCTCCACCCCAGCCGCAGTGGTAGACGCCCACGGCGTCGGACGTCGGCAGACGATCTCCGGCCACCGTAGGCGCGGGCATGCGGGCGGCGAGTAAAGGGCAACTCGCTACCCGACCATGGACCATGCCCGGGTCGACGGCGCGTTGTGTTCCACGCGCGCCTCAAAGAGTGTCAGCATGATGACAGGGCCCCCCTCTAGAGGGCCAAAGCCTGCCGGGGTCGCGGGACTTATCTCATTACCGTGACCCCGGGACATAAAGGGCTATTGAAGGACACCGTGGATTTTAGTCAGTACAAGTCTGACAGTCCCTCCCGCCCTGCCCGGGGTGGTAGGACTCATTTGATGATTTTACCACGCAAAAAAAAAAAAAAAACCGGCCAAGTGCGAGTTGTACTCGCGAGAAGAGGGTTCCGTACGATGTTACCTATCACGTTTTTAGGGTTCCGTAGCCAAATGGCAAAAACGGAACCCTTATAGATTCGTCATGTCTGTCTGTCTGTCCGTGTATGTCACAGCCACTTTTTGTCGAAAATATAAGAGCTATCCTGTTGAAACTTTTTTTTTTTTTTTTTTTTTTTTTTTTTTTTTTTTTTTTTTTTTTTTTAGGGTGGCAAAATCATCAAATGAGTCCTCTCGCCCTGGGTGGGGCGGGAGGGACTGTCAGACTCTTACTGACTAAAATCCACCCGTGTTCCATCGGATGCCCTTTACGTTCCGGGGCCACGGTATCCTGGATTAAGAAAAATCCGCGACCCCGGCAGGCATTTGGCCCCATAAGGGGCCCCGTCGGTGACGCGTGAAACACGACGCGCCACCGACCCGGGCTTGGTCCTTGGTCGGACGGCGAGCATACCCATTACTCACCGTCCGCAAGCCCGCTCCGCCGCTGTGCCCTCTGCTGTTCAGAGGGACACGCGTTGGAGCGTCCACCCGACAGGCTATTTGCATACGGGCAAAGAAACCCCTTAGGCACACAGTGCCTAAGGAGAGTTTTTGCCCGCATCCCAGGGCGCACCGGCCCGAAAAACTGGTCTTCCCCCCGGACGTATCCGAGAGGGAACTCCAGTCCACGGGCGCACGTGGAGGTTTCCTGTCTTAGCACCCCATCCTGTTGAAACTTGGTAGAAAGATGTATTATGTGAACCGCATTAGGATTTTCATACAAAAATCAAAACAAAACAAGTTTTGGGGGTGCCCCCCATACTTAGAATTGAAACTCAAAAAAAAAATTTTCACCAAACCCGTACGTGTGGGATATCTATGAATAGGTCTTTAAAAATGATATTGAGGTTACTAACATCATTTTTTTCTAAACTGAACAGTTTGCGCGAGAGACACTTCCAAAGTGGTAAAAAGTGTGTGTCCCCCCCCGTAACTTCTAAAATAAGAGAATGATAAAACTAAAAAAAATATATAATGTAGACCTCAACCAAAACTACCAACGAAAATTGGTTTGGATGAGATACAGTTAGCAGTTTTTGAGATATAGTACATTTTCAAAAACCGCAAATATAACTTTGCCATTCATACAAATACTATGAAAAACAAAGTTATTTTTATTGTTTGTGTATATTACTTACTAATCTCAATATAATTATATCTCTAATCTATGCTTGCTGCTACGGAACCCTTCATGGGCGAGTCCAACTCGCACTTGGCCGGTTTTTTTTAAATCTGACCCAAATTGGTACGCACAATATTAAGTGATTCACCATGTTATTTTAATATCATGGACTTCTTATAGGTTTTCCTATAATCTATAAGTAGAAAACTAATTTCTGTATTTTTAAAAAAAAATTAGGTTCAGTAGTTTCGGAGATAAGGGGGGGGGGGGGGAATGGTCAAATTTCGTCTATTTTCTTGAATAACTTGGAAACTATTTATTTTAAAATTATAAAAAAATATATATTTAAGATTGTCTCAACAAGACCTTTCATTTGATATGTAACACGATGCAGTTTTCAATTTTTTTTTTAATTTTCCCCTTCCCCCCCAATAATTACCTCCCATATACAGATATGGACTTCTTATAGGTTATCCTATAATCTATAAGTAGACAACTAATTCCTGTATTTTTTTCCAAATTTTAGGTTCAGTACTTTCGGAGATAAGGGGAGGGGAATGGTCAAACTTCGTCTATTTTTTTTGAATAACTTGGAAACCATTCATTTTAAAATTACAAAAAAATACTACTAAGTTTGTCTCAACAATACCTTTCATTTGATATGTCACACGATGCAGTTTTCAAATATTTTTTTTAATTTTCCCTTTTCCCCCCTTAAAAGTACCTCCCATATACA
This sequence comes from Agrotis exclamationis, assembly GCA_950005045.1. NCBI lineage: Eukaryota > Metazoa > Arthropoda > Insecta > Lepidoptera > Noctuidae > Agrotis > Agrotis exclamationis. Next base: position 29,839,705 of record OX465415.1, read on the forward strand.
GATATGGACTTCTTATAGGTTATCCTATAATCTATAAGTAGAAAACTAATATCTGCATTTTTTTAAAAATTTTAGGTTCAGTAGTTTCGGAGATAAGGGGGGGGGGGAATGGTCAAACTTCGTCTATTTTTTTTGAATAACTTGGAAACCATTCATTTTAAAATTACAAAAAAAAATACTTTTAAGTTTGTCTCAACAATACCTTTCATTTGATATGTCACACGATGCAGTTTTCAAATATTTTTTTGTTAGTTTTTCCCTTCCCCCCCCCAAAAATTACCTCCCATATACAGATATAGACTTCTTATAGGTTATCCTATAATCTATAAGTAGACAACTAATTCCTGTATTTTTTTCAAAATTTTAGGTTCAGTACTTTCGGAGATAAGGGGAGGGGAATGGTCAAACTTCGTCTATTTTTTTTGAATAACTTGGAAACCATTCATTTTAAAATTACAAAAAAATACTACTAAGTTTGTCTCAACAATACCTTTCATTTGATATGTCACACGATGCAGTTTTCAAATATTTTTTTTAATTTTCCCTTTTCCCCCCTTAAAAGTACCTCCCATATACAGATATGGACTTCTTATAGGTTATCCTATAATCTATAAGTAGAAAACTAATATCTGCATTTTTTTAAAAATTTTAGGTTCAGTAGTTTCGGAGATAAGGGGGGGGGGAATGGTCAAACTTCGTCTATTTTTTTTGAATAACTTGGAAACCATTCATTTTAAAATTACAAAAAAAAATACTTTTAAGTTTGTCTCAACAATACCTTTCATTTGATATGTCACACGATGCAGTTTTCAAATATTTTTTTGTTAGTTTTTCCCTTCCCCCCCCCAAAAATTACCTCCCATATACAGATATAGACTTCTTATAGGTTATCCTATAATCTATAAGTAGACAACTAATTCCTGTATTTTTTTCAAAATTTTAGGTTCAGTAGTTTCGGAGATAAGGGGGGGGAATGGTCAAATTTCGTCTATTTTCTTGAATAACTTGGAAACTATTTATTTTAAAATTATAAAAAAATATATATTTAAGATTGTCTCAACAAGTCCTTTCATTTGGTATGTCACACGATGCAGTTTTCAAATATTTTTTTTTAGTTTTCCCCTTCCCCCCCCCCCAAAAATTACCTCCCATATACAGATATAGACTTCTTATAGGTTATCCTATAATCTATAAGTAGACAACTAATTCCTGTATTTTTTTCAAAATTTTAGGTTCAGTAGTTTCGGAGATAAGGGGGGGGAATGGTCAAATTTCGTCTATTTTCTTGAATAACTTGGAAACTGTTTATTTTAAAATTATAAAAAAATATATATTTAAGATTGTCTCAACAAGACCTTTCATTTGGTATGTCACACGATGCAGTTTTCCAATATATTTTTTTAATTTTCCCCTTCCCCCCCAATAATTACCTCCCATGTACAGATATGGACTTCTTATAGGTTATCCTATAATCTATAAGTAGACAACTAATTCCTGTATTTTTTTCAAAATTTTAGGTTCAGTACTTTCGGAGATAAGGGGGGCGGAATGGTCAAACTTCGTCTATTTTTTTTGAATAACTTGGAAACCATTCATTTTAAAATTACAAAGAAAAATACTTTTAAGTTTGTCTCAACAATACCTTTCATTTGATATGTCACACGATGCAGTTTTCAAATATTTTTTTTAGTTTTCCCCTTCCCCCCCCCCAAAAATTACCTCCCATATACAGATATAGACTTCTTATAGGTTATCCTATAATCTATAAGTAGACAACTAATTCCTGTATTTTTTTCAAAATTTTAGGTTCAGTAGTTTCGGAGATAAGGGGGGGGGGGGGAATGGTCAAATTTCGTCTATTTTCTTGAATAACTTGGAAACTATTTATTTTAAAATTATAAAAAAAAATATATTTAAGATTGTCTCAACAAGTCCTTTCATTTGGTATGTCACACGATGCAGTTTTCCAATATATTTTTTTAATTTTCCTTTTCCCCCCCAAAAATTACCTCCCATATACAGATATGGACTTCTTATAGGTTTACCTATAATCTATAAGTAGAAAACTAATTACTGTATTTTTTTCAAAATTTTAGGTTCAGTAGTTTCGGAGATAAGGGGGGAGGGGGAATGGTCAAATTTCGTCTATTTTCTTAAATAACTTAGAAACTATTTATTTTAAAATTACAAAAAAAATACATTTAAGTTTGTCTCAACAAGTCATTTCATTTGATATGTCACACGATGCAGTTTTCAAAACTTTTTTTTTCATTTTCCCCTTCCCCCTCCAAAATTACCTCCCACATACAGATTTCATCTATTCACGTCACACCTCTGTGCTTGGGTCACAGGAATTGATATGTGTACCAAATATCAACCCAATAGTTCTAGTAGATTCGGAGATAATTGACTGTAAGCGACAGACAGACGGACACACGAGTGATCCTATAAGGGTTCCGTTTTTGTATTCGGACGTACGGAACCCTAAAAAGTATTTTAGCAAACACGCACAGCTTCGAAATAGGTCGGTAATTTTCGACCAATGTCCTAGACCCTTTTTTATGTATCGGTGTTATATACGCCGACTTCCATATCTTAGGTACCACACCTAGCAAGTGATTTTTCAAACAGAATGGAAAGAGGCACAGAAATATCCTTGGCGCAGTTGACAATGAATATAGGCAATATAATTTTTACAGACTTCATCAGCTTGTGCTTTCCAATTTAGTTGGCTGTCAATTGATTATTCCTATAAATTTGGTAATATTTGCTCTGTTTACAATCTGTCCGTTATGGTTAATGTTCATGTCTTCAGCATAAAGTCTTTGGTAAAAGTGCATTATTTTATTTTTTTGTAAATTTATTTTTAAATTATTATTATTATTACTAAACCAAGTTTTTTGTTAATGTGCTGTCATCAGCAAAGAGTACCATAGGTTGGGGAATTTGACGTGGAAGCTCATTAATCTATACATATAATAAAATGGTAGGAAAGTGAAAACTGTACATTGAATATTTTTTTAAAAGAATACTTGGGGTGTGATCTACAATCGATACCGAAGCAAAAAATATAGTTTTTAGAATTTTTGTCTCTTTGTCTGTTTGTCTGTATGTATGTCCGGGATAAACTCAAAAAGTACTAGACGGATTTGAATGATTCTTTTTTTGTTGTAAAGGTATTAAGTCTGGCCAACATATAGGCTATAATTTATCTTGAAATCTTGAACACCTGGCGCAGAACCGCAACAGACCAGCTAAACTGTAAGAGATACAAAAATGGTGCCTTTGCAAAAATTGTTCTACGTGATGAGTGTTTTCTGCTGAGCGAATAAATTTGAAGATCTGGAACACCTGATGTGGAACTCCAAGAGCCCAGCTACACTATAAGATATATAGGAATGACGTCTTAGCAAAGCTGTTTAGCCTGATGAGCACTCTCTGTTGACGTATAAAAATTGTAGATCTGGAACACCTGATGTAGAACACCAAGAGCTACACCATAACATACAGGGTGTAAGAAGACACTTTCCGGAGCCGAAAGCCACGTATTCTACCCATTATTTGGATGATTTTTTTCCTTTAGACCATACCTGGGACTCCACGGGTTCTAGAGATATTGAAGGTCAAAATTGCATTTTTTATTAACTTTTTTTTACGAAATCGAATTCTAAGTTTTATTACAAAACTTTTTTCCAAACAAACATTATCTGAATTTTCGATTTTTCTAAATAAATTACGCATTTGAAGTTACGAACAGTAATGTACGTAAGAAATAAATGCAGAAACGCACGGCTATGTTAGTGTGCGTTTGATTTACTTTCGACGGTCGATGACCCTCTTCTCTAGACTCAATGCCGTGGGATTTTCAACTTTATGTTCTACGACATAAAGTTAAAAATACGCGTAATGTGAACGTGTTTAGTAACATGTGATCTCAGTACGTTATCTGAATTGTCAAAAGAGAGCCCTTTTCACACTAAAAGTAAAATTATGAAGAATTTATGTTATTATTACTTCATAAAAATAAAGATTCTTTTAAAGATTTCGTTTCATTTAGTGCAATTCCAAATAAAATTGATTATTTAGAACTAAACAAATACGCCGAATGCCAAGCATGGTGAACGATCATACACACAGTGGCCAATGTCACGTGTCGGAACACGCGCCCAGTGTTGCCAGTATGATTTCTCAAAAAAGAACGGTTGGCTTTCTGAAAAGGTACGGTTTTTAACTTCAAGCAGGCCTGTCTCACTCCGCGGTGTAGGCATAAAACTGCAAGTAGTTGCCGGGCCATTATGTCGTGGCCCATTCACTACGGCTGCCACGCGCCACCGGTTCAGCACGCGCTCCGTCTACTTAATATTTTTGTTACGTTACGTGTAGTTACGCACAAGTTTCTTGCTTTAGGTGCTTTTGGTAAATTAATAACACAATATTATTATAAGAAAAAAAAAATATAGTACATATTTAGTAATGATCAACAAATTTATCTCCCTGCTTGTGAAGTATGGGCTTATCTGATCATGATTAGGTAGGTTACAAGTTTGGAAATGAAGCGAGATACTAAGTTGGTGAGCCTACTGGACGACCAAGATAAAAAGACGACACTCTCACTCACCCTAAGCTGAGTACTAAGAATTAAGATCGGTAGAAAGTAGAAAGACGTTTGCGTTGTTGTTTAAAAGTTCTAACTCAGAAAATGGCAACACTACGAATTCAAGGTCAGCGGTCGTAATTCGCGCGCCACTTTTTTACCTACCTACAAAGACACGCAACGCGGGGCCTGTGACAGTATGCGATAGTAATTGGTCGGTTACTAGGTTGAGTGCAAAATAATAAGGACTGGCTATTTTGCCATAGACGATAAAAATGTTTTAAATATTATCCTTTTTTTTTTGTAACATAAATGTTCAAAAATATAACAATAATAGGTAGAAAAGATAATATTATTATAAATATTATTCCTCACGTAAGGTGCCGTAGGTACCTACTATTAACATTCTATGCTAACAATCAATAATGTATGTAGTAATCGATGACGAAACCAAAAAGATATAGGCTGATGATAAAAACGAAATTCCTTGAGGAACATTGGTATTTATGGTAATAATATAATTTAACAAATGCATAAAATACGCATAGGTACCTACCTATTTCTGCCTAAACTCGCAAGTCGCAACCCTATTGAGCTTGACCCATAGTAACCTTTTAATGTCGTTGGCGTCAGATAAACCAACATAAACTCTCGCGCGTAATCATTCAGTACATTTTTGCTAGCGCACGGGAAGTTTAGGCTATTATAAAAGTAGGTGGGCGGTACGGCTGCCAGTTAAAATGTACTTTATTCTCTCGTTTATAGATTTTACATTTGTTTGATTTTTTTTTGGAGTAGTCCTTCTGTACCTATAGTACTATTAAATATTCTGTGCTTCAAGGTACGACTGGGTCGAGATACTTCTGCGAGAACTAGATTAGTTTTTTCTTCTTTTGCTAGAATTTTGAAAAATGCAATAGTCTACTCATCTGCAGCGAAAACAAGTTGTTTTTGTCAAAAAATAATGAAAATAATGTTTTAGGAACTAAGAAAATTCCATTTAAGTAATTTGTATCCATTTTTAGTGCCAAATGTGACAGAAAGTTGAAGAAAGTATGATTTTCTATTAGTTTCTCGACAGAATGTACCGTAATAATGTAATCGTAAAATAATAATTTAACTTACCACGAGTTTATAAATAAATAACTTCCTTACATGCTTGAAGCACCAATAGTTTGATACGTGTTATTCTGTCTGTAGATGCTTTGTTTCATTCCAAAATAGGTTTTTTTTACCCTATGTTGTGAAAAATAAATCACTAGTAATAGAAAAGGTACGAAAAAAGGTACGGTCTACACTGAGGTACGGTTTTGGCAATCGTACCGTGTGATGAATAAAACCGTACTTTTTGGTACGGTCTGGCAACGCTGCCCGCGCCCGCGCTGGCTAGATCAATCGAATGCCGCCGCGCCGCCCGCTAGTCCCCGCCGCTCTTCCCGCAACCCGCTGCGGCCCCTCTGCCAGCCGCCACCGCCACCAGAAATTTGTCTAGTTAGTTCGGTTTCTGACATGATCGAATTTAGGTACTTGTGTCTTTGTTTCCGAAAAACATTACTTTTGAGTGTTCTGTGACTGTGTATTCGCTTACACACAAAGAGCCTGTGTGTTTTTGAGTACTTCTGTGTTTTTTTTTCTAGGTAGTGCGTTTGTGTTTTTTTTTGTGTTTTAGTTGCGAAAATGCCGTTTCATGATTATTCTACGCGCGAGTATGTGAATATGGTATACTGCTATGGTATGGCGCGTGGAAATGCTGCCGAAGCCCTACGAATTTATGGAAGAGAATACCCTACAGCGTTTCAGCCTACTGATGCACGTATTTTCACGCGGGCAGTGCAACGTTTGTTAGAAAACCAGCCTACCGTGCCGATTTCACAGGGAGGCGGCAGGCAAATAAGGCCAGCGGCCGAAACGGCCATCTTATCTGTGATGCGAGAAAACCCTCGTTTGGGAGTGCGTACAGCGGCTAAAGTTTTGCGAAGGCGGCATGGCCATCGGGCTAGGTACATGCTGTCTCATTTCACCGTGCACAAAGTACTAAAAAGGGATAGGCAACGACCTTACAGTTAGTGAGTGTTGAGAGACCACCGATTGATGATATCAACGATGGACAGTAGGTAAGTGTTTTATGAGTTTTAATTTAAGAACATCCTGGGGTCGTGGGACTGTTTGAAAGATGTACTACGGCCCTGGAACGTAAAGGGCACACGAAGGAGCAGGTCAATTTTAGTCAGTGAATTCTGACACTACCTCCCGCCCCACCCTGGGCGAAAGGTCTCATTTCATGATTATACGACCTTAAAAAAAATTAAGAACATCGTGCATCTCAGAAGGATTTTTACTTATTTGTTTTCACGGAAACTATTCATTTCGTTCATCCCCGCAAATACTCGAAAAGATCGCAGAACGTCGCATCGATACGTTCTTATCACAGCGCGTTCCAGCTTAGGCGCGCTTGTGTGTGTCAAGCCGCCCGCCTACGCACACAACGACACGTAACCCGTTTGCTTTACATTGCGCGCAATAAATTTTTTTTTTTTTTTTTGATACCTTAAAATAAAAGTCGGTTCCCAGCGATAATTTTAGCGTAAAGCTACTTAGTTAGATGTACAGTATGCGTAGTTAACGGCTCCGGAAAGTGTCTTCTTACACCCTGTATATAGGAATGACGTCTTAGCAAAGTTGTTCACCCTGATGAGCACTCTCTGTTGACGTATAAAAATTGAAGATCTGGAACATCTGATGTGGGACACCAAGAGCCCAGCTACACTATAACAATATTTAGGAATGACGTCTTAGTAAGAGTTGTTCAGCGTGATGAGCCCTCTCTGTTGATGTATAAGATTGAAGATGCCTTATGTGGGACACCAAGAGCCCAGCTTCACTATCTATATATAATATAATAAAGCAGTAGAACCCGAGTGTTTGTACATTGGATTTTTTACCGAAAATTGAAACGGGGCGATCAAAGAGCAATAAAATACAAAAAAGTTAAAAAAAAATTGTCTGTCTGTCTGTTTGCGATAAACTCCAAAACGGCTGAAAGGATTTGATTAATGCGGTTTTCACTAATGTATTCTGCTAAACTGGGCGCTATGTATGAGGACGTAAGTAGGGCCATACATAGTACCAAAACCCACTTCACTGTTGTTATGGGGGACTTTAACGCAAAGTTGGGCAAGAAAAGCGGTGATGAGTTGAGAGTGGGGCAATTTGGGTATGGGCAACGGAACCCTAGGGGACAGAGGCTGGCCGACTTTCTGGAGAAAGAGGAACTCTTCATGATGAACTCTTTCTTCCAGAAACCACCTCACAGGAAATGGACCTGGTTGAGTCCCGATGGTTTCACGAGAAACGAGATAGACTTCTTCATGACCGACAAGAAACGGATATTCAGTGATGTCTCTGTGATCAACAGGGTAAAAACCGGTAGTGATCACCGAATCGTAAGAGGCTCGCTGAATATCAATGTTAAACTTGAAAGGTCCAGCCTGATGACGTCTACGCTCCGACCTACTCGGTCCCATATTCAAAACCCCGAAAGCTTTCAACTCGAGCTCTCTAATCGCTTTGCTTGCCTTGAGAACTTAGTTTCAGTGGACGAGATCAACGACGGGCTAGTGGAAACTGTCCGCACGGTAGGCTCTAAGTTTTTTAGACCCTGCCGTAAAAATAGACCTCAGAAATTGACCGAGCAAATCTTAAACCTCATGGCTGAACGACGCTTGCTACAGCTGCAGTCTTCCGATGACGCGAAGTCATATAGGCAGCTCAATAGACGTATATCTAAGTCCTTGCGACACGATCTGCGTCTCTTTAATACGAATCGTGTTAAAGAGACCATACAGCGAAACCAAGGCTCCAAAGTGTTCGCAAAGGACAAGTCTATTGGGCAAAGCCGGATGACAAAGCTGAAACGGGAGGATGGCAGCATAGCGTCGACCAAAGCAGAGGTTTTACGCGAGATCGAGAGGTTCTATGGACAGTTATACACTTCGGTCGCAAAGCCCGTTGACAGCTTGGTAAGAGATCCAAGAGCCAAGCTGTCCCGACATTATACCGAAGATATCCCGGACATCAGTCTGTACGAGATTAGGATGGCCCTGAAGCAGCTTAAGAACAACAAGGCGCCGGGCGAGGACGGAATCACTTCAGAGCTTCTGAGAGCGGGTGGAACACCGGTACTTAAAGTCCTCCAGAAACTCTTTAATTCCGTCCTGTCCGAGGGCAAAACGCCTCAAACGTGGAGCACGGGTGAGGTGGTGTTGTTCTTCAAAAAAGGTGATAACAGCCTATTGAAGAACTACAGACCCATCACGCTTCTGAGTCATGTTTATAAGCTGTTTTCAAGGGTTATCACGAACCGTCTCGAACACAGACTTGATGACTTCCAGCCTCCCGAACAAGCCGGTTTCCGAAGAGGCTATAGTACCATAGACCACATCCATACGCTGCGGCAAGTTATACAGAAGACCGAAGAGTATAACTTGCCATTATGCTTAGCGTTTGTGGACTATGAGAAAGCCTTCGATTCGGTGGAAACATGGGCGGTACTTGAGTCACTCCAGCGATGCCGTATTGACTATCGGTACATCGAGGTGTTGAAGTGTTTGTATAATAACGCCACCATGTCGGTCCGAGTACAGGAGCAGAGCACGAAGGCGATTCCATTGAGAAGAGGCGTAAGACAGGGGGACGTTATCTCCCCTAAACTGTTTACTGCCGCAATGGAAGACGCCTTCAAACTCCTGGAATGGCAAGGACTTGGCATCAACATCAACGGCGAATACATCACTCACCTTCGGTTTGCCGACGACATCGTAGTCATGGCAAAGTCGATGGAGGAACTCAGCATGATGCTCGATGGCCTCGACCGAGTTTCACAACGGGTGGGCTTGAAAATGAACATGGACAAGACGAAAATTATGTCAAATGCCAATGTTGTGCCCACCCCAGTCTCTGTTGGAAACTCGGTACTCGAAGTTGTTGACTCATATATCTATTTAGGACAAGTAGTCCAATTAGGTAGGTCCAACTTCGAGAAAGAGGTCAACCGCCGAATCCAACTCGGTTGGGCAGCGTTCGGGAAGCTACGCAATGTCTTTTCGTCCGACATACCTCAGTGCCTCAAGACGAAAGTCTTCAATCAATGTGTGTTACCAGTGATGACTTACGGCACCGAAACGTGGTCTTTCACTATCGGCCTCATCTCAAAGCTCAAAGTCGCTCAGCGAGCTATGGAGAGGGCTATGCTCGGTGTTTCTCTACGTGATCGAATCCGAAATGAGGAGATCCGTAGACGAACTAAAGTCACCGATATAGCCCACCGGATTAGCAAGCTGAAGTGGCAATGGGCAGGCCATATTGCTCGCAGAGCAGATGGCCGATGGGGTCGAAAAGTGCTAGAGTGGAGACCGCGGACGAGCAAGCGCAGCGTAGGACGTCCACCAACGAGGTGGACAGACGACCTTGTAAAGGTCGCCGGAAGACGCTGGATGCAGGTCGCTTCCAACCGGTATATGTGGAGATCTAAAGGGGAGGCCTATGTTCAGCAGTGGACGTCCTATGGCTGAGATGATGATGATGATGATGAAACTGGGCGCAGTTTTTAGTGTTTGTTTGATGAGAATCGGTTCAAAAATAAAAAAGATAAAGAATCGTAGAGAATAATTTGGGATGAAAATATTCATTGTCGTCAAGTTCAATTCGATTGACATAAGTATGTATTCTTCATTTGTTTATCATATTATTCATGACATACATAGCAACTACTATTTTGAAGAATTTACCAGCGGAGAGCATGGTTTAGCGGATGGTTGTGTCCAGGTTCGATTCTTATCCGGTAAAAAAACGTTTTTTTTTTTGTTTTTTCATTTTTTTCATCTATATCAAATAATAGCCACATTATACTTTTTATAAATAAAGAAAAACGATACTTATTTTAAATTAAGACGAAACCGCGTACCGTACTTGCGAAGCTGCATACAATCGTTATGAAGCCCGCGCGGCAGTATGTCGCTAACAAAGCAAGATGCGTAATTTATTTTTGTTTTAATATGTTTAAAATCCCAATCGACCTAGACAATACTGAAACACTAACTTGTTCGGTGTCACGAAACTGTGACAAAGCAAAGGTGTTTCAGGATTGTATTGTAACCGTTTTGCCCTGGGATCTGGAGGCGACGCGACGGCGCTCCAGCCCGTCTGGCGCGTGGAGACGAAACCCTGCTCGCTCGCCTCGATAAGTCGAGGCGCGGCGGGTAGAGCTCCCTCGCGCTCCTGGGCAGTTTGGACGGAGCGACTGTCGCAACCGAGGTCCGGGCACGCCCCAATCGCAGCGGTAAGACCTCTCTTTAAAGAGTGGCTGGATAGGCATCACGGCATCCAGACCTACCGCCTGACGCAGGTCCTCACCGGACACCGGAGACTGCATTGATACCGCGAATACCACTCATCCCCAACAATTTCCCTTTCCAGTTCAAACGCACACAATTCCCGGTAACCGCCTACTTCGCGATGACCATAAATAAGTCCCAAGGAATAAGTCCCGAGGACAGACCCTGAAGGAAGCTGATGTCAACCTAAGGTCCAACTGTTTTTCCCACGGCCAACTATATGTCACATGCTCACGTGTCAGTAATGATGGCCATTTTTAGGGTTCCGTAGCCAAATGGCAAAAACGGAACCCTTATAGATTCGTCATGTCTGTCTGTCTGTCTGTCTGTCTGTCCGTGTATGTCACAGCCACTTTTTGTCGAAAGTATAAGAGCTATCCTGTTGAAACTTGGTAGCCGCTTGCTCGAGCACGCGTGCTTCACGTCGGTGGCATCAAACGCACACTCATCGAAAAAAAGGGCGGGAGCCGCGCGCCTAGTGGTCCGCTATCATAAACATTTATTGCCGGTCGCTCGGCGTACAAAGGAGCATTCAAGTGTTGTTTTTATGAATGCTTATGAATTGCCCATTCATTCTGTGTTGAGTGTTTTTAGATAATTAGTTTCTCTATTTTAAAATGTAGCTGTAAACATTGACTACTGTTGAAAAAAAACATCACGTAAACTTTAAACAGGATTATTTTAAAAAGTAAATGGTCAACGCATGTATTTTATGACTTTTATTGTTGGAGGGTTTATATCTACATACGATAAAATAAAAAACAACATGCTTTACAGTACAAAAATATATATTTACAGGCGTACAACTACCTCGAAAAATTTGCTGACGGTTAAAAAATTTTCGCGGAAATTAAATAATTTAGTACAACTATACCTTTTCACAAACATTCAAAATATTGTTATCATCTGAAAGCTAAGTTAATATTGTAACTACTGTGTAAAAATTATGTTGATAAGTTTATCTAATACAGAAAAATATGATATTGATTGAAGTAATACCCACTCGTAAACTGCGTTTTTACATTTCTTGTTTGTTATTGTTCAGTAAAGTTAGAGTAGTTAAATCATACGTAACTATTTTCTACAATAAATATTTTTTCCAATGATGTATCAAACTTGTTAATCAATAATCATTGAAAAATAATAAAAATTATGAAATTTCACAATCCGGGAAAGTTTGTTTACAATGGCCGCCATTTTTGTTTGTTTACGTTCGCAAAAATTCTAATCGTATTCTAAATTTAGTATTTTTTGTTTATGTTTTGGCTGAAATCTATTGTCGAGTAAACATTCAATGCGATAGTAATTACTTTTTACTCAGAACTGGTCTCACAATTTAATAAATCACGATAGCATTCTGGCAAAATTCAAGTCTTGTTACAAGCGTTACGAAAACAACCCAGAAAAAGTATTAAACTCACCCTCAGGTTAAAACTCACATGCACACACATTAAATATAAACTTATTTCACCATTAAATCAGTAATTCACTCAATAACACTCATCAACAACGTAAAAAACAATTTTATTTCATTTTATTCGGCAGCCATGTTAACGCGGAAGCACAGACTAACTTTGACATTTTTTTTTTAATAGAATGAACCGTTCAGAATCGCGTTTCGTATCTAGGGATCTATTATTTTATGACGGACCGAGTCGAAAAGAGTCAAATGGAAAAAGAAACCTTATTATAGAAGGAATAAAACATAATTTGGAGGTTCACCGCGACGGGTTGCCAAAGTGACTAGAGTCCCTTTGTGCAATCTACCGAAAAAGGGAGTGTAGTCACTTTTTGCGTTCTACGGGAACCGCATTAGGATTTTCACACAAAAATCAAAACAAAACAAATTTTGGGGGTGCCCCCCATACTTAGAATTGAAACTCAAAAAATTTTTTTTCACCAAACCCATACGTGTGGGGTATCTATGAATAGGTCTTTAAAAATGATATTGAGGTTACTAACATCATTTTTTTCTAAACTGAACAGTTTGCGCGAGAGACACTTCCAAAGTGGTAAAAAGTGTCCCCCCCCCCCCGTAACTTCTAAAATAAGAGAATCAAATCAATCAAAACTACCAACGAAAATTGGTTTGGATGAGATACAGTCAGCAGTTTTTGAGATATAGTACATTTTCAAAAACCGCAAATATAACTTTGCCATTCATACAAATACTATGAAAAACAAAGTTATTTTTATTGTTTGTGTATATTACTTACTAATCTCAATATAATTATATCTCTAATCTATGCTTGCTGCTACGGAACCCTTCATGGGCGAGTCCAACTCGCACTTGGCCGGTTTTTTTTATATTTAGCACCAGAAGGAAAAACTACCAATGTCATACATAAAGTGTTGTGACTGGAAGTTTTCATTTCCATTTTTTATATTTTTTAAGTATTTTTATTTTTTTACGAAATATGCTTTTGTACTGTCTGACGTGAATCTCATTCAAATATCTCTAATTTACACCCTTGATAACAAACTTTAAAGTGGGAAATAAGGCATCCTCACTTTCTCAAAAAATTAAAAAGAGATTATTGGTATAGGTAGGTGCCATAAAACCAAATACTACGCGGACGAATTCAAATTCAAATATCTTTATTGCGAACTAAGTGTAGGTATACAAAGTTTGAAGGTGTTAATATTAGGTAGGTTCTTAGAACTTAGTTGCCTGTTAAGGCATTGCAATTTATACATTAGTTTTATATTTTTTTTTTAACAATAGAATCAAGCAATGTTATAAATACACAATTAAATTATATTAAATTAAATTATTAATACTAATTAAGGTTTATTACATTTATTAGGTATATTAATTATTAAGCTATTAAACATTATTCGTGATACATTGCAAATGTCAAAATTAAAGATAAATTTATTTTTCTTCTAGGAATTCATTTACCGAGTAATAAGCTTTTTTTATAAGAAAGTCTTTTAGCTTCTTTTTAAAAATAACAATTGAATTAATGTTCTTAATGTCTAGAGGTAACTTATTATATATTTTTATGCCCATACAAAAAATACTGTTGCTATACACTGCGGTGTGGGATGCTTTATTGCGTAGTGTATTTTTAAGTCTACTGCTTATTAACGTGTCATAGCTACTGATGTTAGTTCTAACGAATATTGAGGCCTCGTAGATATACAGAGCAGGGAGGGTTAATATCTTGAGGTCTATGAAATGAGGTTTACATGAATCAGTTTGGTGTATCCCACATATAGATCTAATACACTTTTTTTGTGCCTTGAATGCAGTTTCTTTATCAGTTGAAAATCCCCAGAATAGTATCCCATATGACAAAGTAGATCCCACATAAGCGTGATATGCACTAAGTAGTGTGGTTTGGTTAGACACTTTTTTGAGCATATAGAGAGCGTAAGAAAATTGATTTAATTTGCTACATACACTAATTACATGTGTTTTCCATGACATATTTGAATCTATATGGATACCTAAAAATTTTGTACTAGTGACCTCAGATACATTAGCATTTTTATACTGGATAGATAATGGAATTGCTTTTGCATTTTTATTTTTGAAGTTCATGTAATGGGTTTTTGTAAGATTTATTTTCAAGTTATTTATTGTCAGCCAGTTTATTAATTTAGATAGGGAGTCATTTATTTCTTGTTCATGATTCTTGTTTTTGTTGTTTGTGAAAAGAGCCGTACTGTCATCCGCAAATAAAACCATAGGATGACAAATAGCGTTTGGTAAATCATTTATATAAATGAGGAATAACGGTGGTCCCAGTATCGTCCCTTGAGGTACACCATATTTAATAAATCTTGGGCTTGATGTGTGTTTAGTTTCTGTTTTTGTGAATGGACATAATTGTGTTATCTCAGTGATCTGAATTCTATTACAAAGATAAGACTTGATTATTTCTAGTGCTTTACCACGAACTCCGTATATTTCTAGTTTATGTAGCAATAGTCCATGGTCAACATAATCGAAGGCTTTTGTCATGTCCATGTATAATGCTGTAACCTGATTTTTTTTATCTAGTTCAGTTATAATTTTATGCAAAAACTGATGCATTGCTGTATTAACAGATTTACCTTTTCTGAATCCTGCTTGGTTATCGATAATTATTTTATTTTTTTCGAAATATTCAATAAGATTATTATACAGAACTCTTTCAAATATTTTTGCCATTATGGGAATAAGAGCGATAGGTCTATAACATCGGACATCCTCTTTGTTGTCTTTTTTGAATATTGGTGTAATTACAGTAGTCTTCAAACATGTAGGAAAAATTCCTTCTTCGAGACACTGATTTATTAAGTAGGCGATGATTGGAGCAATTTCGTACACTACTCGTTTTATTATTTTTGTGGAGATTCCATCATAGCCTGTACTGTTAGTATTTTTTAATGTCATAATTATTTTGACAATATCGTAAGGAGTAATTGGTGATAGAAAGCAGGAGTTTGGTTTATTAAAAGTTAAAATCTTAGCGTATTTTATTGTATTATCCGATAGTTTTTTAATATCATCAATAAAAAAGTTGTTGAATGTTTGTGCTATAGAGTCAGGGTCAGTAATAATTTGGTTATTACATTTTATCCGATTAATTTTTTCAGGCGGGTTATTGTTTTTATATTTATTGATTATTTGCCACACTGCTTTAGACTTATTTGTAGCTCTTTGGATATGATAGTTGTTTTGTGACTTTTGGGTAAGTTTTATGATAGCTTTTAACTTTTTTGCATATTTTTTAAAATCATTCTTATCTTTATTTTTACCTGATTGTCGATATATTTTAAGTAGCATTCTTTTACGGAGGGAACAAATTTTTAGACCTTTACTGAGCCATTTAGTATTTCGTACGATTGGAACTTTAATTTTTACATTTGGAAAGCACAGATCATAAAAAAGTTTAAATAGTTTATGGAACTCTTCAAAAGCAGCATTGGGGTCTTTTTTTACATAACAATCACTAAAAATAAGGGTGAACTTTACTGCGCGGACTTCGGGTTAATAAAACACCGGACACCGTACTAGATGTATATTGCACACCAGTTCAAACTCAAAAAAAAAAATTACATACTCAAAGACCTTATACTATCGCTTGCGAATCTTAACACCGCGATCTTAAAATAAGAGGTGAACGTAAAACGCCATCTAGTAGAAGATTCTTAAACTAATAACACTGAACACTTTGTGTTGTGCACATACAACGCCATCTAGTATAAAATTCTCAAACTAATACAATACTGTTTTACTGTGAACATACCGCCCACCAAGGAAATAATTATATGTCCTTCATTACAAAAACCGCCCACCATGAGGTCAAGGGCTCAAACTAAAACAATTGAATGACAAACTATGACGTAAATAAAAATAACATTTTATGGCAAGTCCCTCATTCTTAAATCGCACAACAAAAAAAACTTAAAACAAATACTTAGTGGACTGTATAAACTTAAATCTAACATAATAAAGTGTATAAACTGAAATCTAACTTAAAGAACTATAGAATCAAATATCTAAAATTGCACCTTACATAAAATTAGTTTTCAAACAACTTATTATACCTGATTTACATTATTTCGTAATAGGCAAAATGCACAATTTTGATACAGGTCGTTTAATAGACGATCCATTACACTTGAGGGTTACTACTCGTGTAACTTTATCCAAACCTGGATGCTTATCAACTACCTTGCCCAAAAGCCAACGGGCAGGAGGTAAATTATCCTCCTTGACTAAAACTATATCTCCAATACTTGGTTCTGGAATATTTTTTGTCCATTTAAAACGCTGTAACAAATGAACCAAGTACTCATTTGACCATCGTCTCCAAAAGTCTTGCAACATACGTTGCATGACTTGCCAACGTCTCAAGTTACTAATGTTAGAATTTTCATAATTGCGTTCAGGCACGGCTATCAGAGGTTCACCTATCAGGAAATGACCTGGTGTTAATGGGGTGGGATCTTTGGAATTGTCAGGCAACATTGATAACGGCCTGGAATTAAGGCACGCTTCTACTGGGGATAAAAGAGTTGACATTTCTTCGAATGTAAGTGTTGAATTACCTATCACGCGTTTTAGGTGAAATTTGGTCGATTTCACCCCGGCCTCTCACAAACCACCGAAATTGGGGGAATGAGGCGGAATGAAGTGCCAAGAAGTGCTGTTATTGCCTAACCACTCTTTTATTTCTACAGCTACGGAAGATTTTTCCGCAGCGGCTAAATGCCGAAGCTCCTTGGAAGCACCAACGAAGTTAGTTCCGTTGTCACTCCAGATGTCACTAACAAAACCTCGCCGAGCCACAAATCTTTTAAACCCAGTGATGAAACCTTGCGATGTCAAATCGCTGATGGCTTCTAAATGAACGGCCTTAGTTACCATGCACACAAAGACACAAATGTACCCTTTGTATGATTGGTGGCCTCGACCCTTTGACGTTCGAATATTGATAGGACCAGCAAAATCCACGCCACTCTTTAGAAAAGGTCTTGCTGGAGTGACTCGACTAGACGGTAATTGACCCATATGTGGGGTTTGAATAGATGCTGAGTACCGTCTACACTTCACACATTTGTGTACGTAAGCTTTAATCTTTGTTTTAGCAGAAATAATCCAATACTTTGTACGCAACTGGCTCAATATTAGTGTTGGTCCTCCATGTAACGTCCTCTTACGAACGTCGTCAATAACTAGATTGGTGAAATGACTGTCAGATGGTAAAATAATGGGATGTTTTACAGCTTCGTCTACATCTGCATTATTTAAGCGTCCACTGACACGGAGAATACCATCATCATCAATGAATGGACATAAACTTTTAAGCTTGCTTCTCGCTTTCACACTTCCTGTTTTTCTTATATCTTTAATTTCTTCAGAAAAGCCTTGATTCTGAACAAGTTTTATACACGTTTTTGTTGCGTCTTGTATTTCCTCTTTATTTAAATATGTTTCGTATCTCTTTTTACCGTGTGAATGTTTCTTCCAACTCAAAACTCTTCTACAGTACGCTACAACTCTGGTAAGTTTTATAAGAGACGAATATTTTGAAATTATGTCATCCTCACTTATTTCCTCTACTGCTGTGTTACATGCTACTACTGGTTGTCTCTCTTCTAGGTTCGTTTCCTTAATTTCCCTTCTACCATAATTAATCTCTTTATTTTTCAGCCAACTAGGTCCCTGTATCCATAGTTTTAGGTCTACGCACTCTGAGGGATTCACGCCACGCGACGCGATGTCTGCAGGATTATCACTTGACTGGACGTGTGACCACTGACTATTCTCCATAACGGTAAGTATTTCAGACACTCTGTTGCCTACGAATGTTTTCCAGCGACTGGGGTGACTGCTCAACCAAGCGAGCACCACTGTCGAGTCAGTCCAGGCATGTATGTTTTCTTTACAGATACCCAAGGTGTCGGAAACTTCACGCAGAAGTTTTGAAAGCAGCATGGCGCCGCATAACTCTAAACGAGGTATGGATACCTGTTTGACAGGGGCCACCTTGGTCTTAGCTGCGACTAGACTGACATGAACTCTACCATTAGCATCAATACACCGAACGTAGACACCTGCTGCGTAAGCGACATTGGACGCGTCACAGAATCCGTGCAACTCTATTAAGACGTCGGATTGACTCGTGTGAATCCACCGTGGCAGACGGAAGTCCCTGAGATGGTGAAGATTATCTCTATAACTAAGCCATTCCTTTAACAGATGATCAGGAAGTACATCGTCCCATTCGGACCCCGCTAACCAAAGGCGTTGAATGAACACCTTGGCTGTTATTATTACCGGCGCAAGCCAGCCAAGAGGGTCAAATAAGCGAGCGATGTCAGAGATTACTTTTCGCTTAGTTATGGGAGTATCGGGCGGAGAAAGTTGCACAACATATCTAAACTCATCTGACTCTCTCTGATAAGTTAATCCTAATATTTTTGTGAGCGCATCCATCTTAAGCTCCAGACTGTCCTGCCCAGCAGCATCCTCGTTCATTTTGGCTAATAATTCGTCACTGCTGCTAGACCACTTTTGAAGTTTGAATCCCCCACGCTCTAACAATTGATTTAGCTGGTGGTAAATGAGTTCTCCCTCAGCGACAGACTGACAACCTGTCAATAGGTCATCGACATAAAACGATGTAAGGACTCTGTGTGCCGCTAGAGGAAAATCACTTCCTTCGTCTCGAGCAAGTTGCTGCAGAGACCGGACCGCTAGGTATGGCGCAGACGACGTTCCAAAGGTAACACGTAACAATCGAATATGTCTAAATTCCTCGTTTGGATTGTCACGCCACAAAATGCGCTGATAATCCGCATGTTCATCAGCGACCTTTACCTGACGGTACATCTTCTCAATATCTGCGACCAAACTTATTGGGTGACAGCGCCATCGCATGATAGTTTGACGCAGCTCAGGTTGTAGGGTTGGGCCAACCATTAACTCTGCATTTAATGATACACCGTTTTGGTCTAAACATGACGCATCAAAGACTACCCTAACTTTAGTGGTGCTTTTATCCTCACGCACAACCGCGTGATGTGGTAGGTAGCACGCATTCTTACCTAACTCTGTTTGAGGGACAACTTCAGCATGTCCTAGTTCAACGTACTCATTTATGACTGCATTATACTGTGTCCTAAGTGTCTGATCTTTCAACAATCTTTTCTCCAGGTTGATAAAACGTCTACGGGCAATGACCTCTGATCCACCTAACGTGCATCTGGGCAAATCAGTTTTAAATGGTAGTTTTACAACATACCTCCCAGTAGCGTCGCGTTTGGTCGTTTTGGAGTAGAGATCCTCACATTTTTGTTCTTCCTCAGTCAAGATAATACTTTGAACTGAGGGCTCTGACTCCAATTCCCAAAACTTTCGCAAAAGTGCATTGTCATCAGCCTGATCTTCGCTGCTATTAATGACATGATGACAATGGATAAACTCACTGCTGGACGACACCTGTCCAGAAAGGATCCAACCTAAAGCCGTATTTTGAGCTACCGGTAAGTTTGGTGGACCTTGAATTAAGCCGTCTCTAAGGACTTTACTATAAATCTCTGCGCCAAGCAAAACATCTACTTTGTTTGGCGTGTAGAATTCTGGGTCTGCTAAATTTATACCCTTCAGCTCGGGCCAATAAGACTTCTCTAATTTCTCTGAGGGTAAAAGCGACGTAATGGTACCTAATACGAAAGCATGGACTTTGACTTTAAAATTTGGATCTAAGCGTGAGTGAATAGTCAATGTGACTGTAAACTTGGAAGCAAAGGAACTTTTCTCACCGCCTATTCCTGATATGACCGATTTGGTCGGCTTCTTTTTTAGTCCAAGCAACTGTACTGCTGATTCTGCTATGAATGATGCCTGGGATCCCTGATCCAAGAGCACTCTCAGCAGTTGTGTAGAGCCACTCTCTGTCTGTGCTTCGACAAGAGCAGTAGCCAACAAAACTTGACTAGGTACTGACCCCTTAGAAAAATGTGAAACTATACTTGACGTTGATGGTTCGCCTACTGATAACGATGCCTGAACACTAGACACCGCTGATTTAACGTCAGCTGCTGTCTTAGAGCTTTCATTAACTACTTTGGAGTTTGAGTCTGAGTTTGGATGTAGTAGCGAATGATGTCTTCGCTTACATATTCGACATGACGCAGTTTGTCGACAAAACTTAATGGAGTGATTCGCGTTTAAACAATTATAACACAAGCGGTTGGTTTGAACAAAGCTATGACGAGTTTCGTAACTCTCTTGAGCGAACTTCTTACAATTGTAGATTTTGTGACCTTCTCTACAGAATGGACAAGTTGTTGGTATGGTCTTATTGTCGGTACTAACTACATGGTGAACATTTGCTTTAGGTCTACTTGACTTAGTATTTAAAAACTCAAGCGCACGAAATCTGGCTTCTAAAAATTCTCTAAAGTCCGAGAGCAGGGGTAATTCATCTTTGGAACTGATTTTTGTTTCCCATTGCTTTCGTGATTCGGAATCAAGTTTGGAACTAATTATAAAGATGATTAAAATGTCCCATGTACTGACGTCAACTCCGAGATTTTTTAGACCGTTGAGACATTCCATTGTGGTATCTAGTAAACCTTTAAGACTATTTGAGCATTCCGTTACATTAGTTTGACTCAATAAGCGCTTTAGTAAACAATTCGACAGAAATCGTTTATTGTTATATCTGCTATTTAACAATGACCAACATTCCTCGTAGTTGTCGGAAGTTACCGCAATATGTCTGACCAGTTGGTCTGCTTCCCCCGACAATAAGCCTTTCAGATAGTGCAATTTTTGCACGTTTTCTAAGCTTTCATTGTTGTGTATTAATGATGTAAATAAATCTTTAAAGGTTGTCCACTCTGCGTAATTACCCGAAAATTTTGGTATATAAATTTTTGGCAATCTGACATTATTTGATACTACTGTGTGGTCGACATTTGTCTTGTTACTTTGATCTGCATCACTATTACAAAATTTATTTAACACTTCTTTTAAATGTGTTTTGTACCAAATGTAAATTTCTTCTGTGCTATCATAGACATTACTGATGAAATATTTATCAGAAGCTTGTTGAGCGTCTGTAACATTTTGAATTATGTTTCTATGCGTTGCTGAAAACTCTAACCATAAGCTTCGAGAGCATCTAACCTGGTCTCAACGTATACCTTGGTAACCCTTTCTTTGGGTGATTTTTTGAAATTTTGTTGAGCCTTTTCTATTAGAAGTTTTGTATCAGATTGAATTCTATATAAAGCCTCCATTTTAATTTTATTTTATTAGAGACTTGAAAAGATACTACAAATTTAAATTTCCACTAAGATAGCCTGGTTACGCTGCGCAGAAAGAACGGTTAGGTCTTTTATCTATAACTTCATGTCATTGAACGACTAAGTTGATTGGCTGTGAAAGGTCCTATCCCCGTCCTTTTCCCGCACATGCCTTCTCTCATTCGTACGAGAGAGAGGGATCACTTAAAAGCGTCGACAGCGGACTCTCGAAGCCAATCGGTTACTCACGACGCGCTCCTAACATCAGTCGAAACAGAAACCTCAGAGCAGCGAGGACGTCTCCGGAGAATTAAGGTATTGTGCATCCTTCCTTTATTTCGTTTTGCAATCTGTCTTGTGTTCCCGGCAGAACGTAATTTCCATGTTTTTCGTCACAGCCAATTAGCAAAATTAGCAAAATTAGCATAACCCGCGCTTCCATAGCCAAAGATAAACTTTTAAACTACACTAAACGACAGTAACAAACACAAACGTTTAAAATAGACCAAAACAATACAATTTTATAGTTAGCTCAATATTGCATGTTGGCAATATGGGCACAGTTTGACACATAAAAAATGTACACACACACACACAGGATATTTAACAAAATCTACTAAAGTCCAATAAATATTTTCAGACGAAATTTTCTATCTTCAGAAAACCCGACTTGCAACGTAACAATAAAAAATGTACTCACGATTTTGCCTTCAACAAACCGCACTTCACTACCACTGAACCACTCCAAAGATGACTGCGTCACCTTGATGTAGAAAACGCCCAGGTGTAAACCTGGCGCCCTGCGTCTAATTCAGCTGGTGCTGATGATGTCCACGTCCGCCCTGCGCCTTGCTCAGCTGGTGCTGATGATGTCCAGTACGCCCAGCTCCGCCTGCACTGCGATGGTGTCCAACTCCGCCTGGCGCCCTGCGCCAACTCCAGGTGCTGGTCCACGCCAACTCTGCTGCAGCTGCACTGGCCACTTCACTGTGCACACCAGCTTGGGTGTGCGGCGCTTCAGGGCAATCCACCCTGGTTTCCACGCCAAGAAACACAAAACACTGTCTGGATCTCACTATCCGACTCGGTCAGGACCATGAACTTTACTGCGCGGACTTCGGGTTAATAAAACACCGGACACCGTACTAGATGTATATTGCACACCAGTTCAAACTCAAAAAAAAAATTACATACTCAAAGACCTTATACTATCGCTTGCGAATCTTAACACCGCGATCTAAAAATAAGAGGTGAACGTAAAACGCCATCTAGTAGAAGATTCTTAAACTAATAACACTGAACACTTTGTGTTGTGCACATACAACGCCATCTAGTATAAAATTCTCAAACTAACACAATACTGTTTTACTGTGAACAAAGGGCTTTTAAACAGTTAGTAAATTTTTTGATATTTTCGTTGCTATAGTCTCTTCTAAATTTATACCAATGAGTTATTGAGTAGGTTTTCCTAACGGGACAAGACAGTATTTGTGCCGTATGATCAGACAGCGCTAGGTCTAGGACATATTGTTTACAGCCTCTTATATTATGAGCTATGTTATCAATGCACGTTTTGCTTTGCAAACGGGTTGGTACATTTATTGTAAGTTTCAAGTTAAAGCTCCTTAACAAATCTTCAAACTCTCTCGAAACAGGAGTATCTTTTAGTCGATCAATATTATTATCCCCACAAGTAACAATTTTCTTACATTTGTTGCACAATTTAGCAAGCAAAGCCGTTAAACGGTCAAAAAATATTTTTATATTGTCACTTTTAGTTTTTGGAGGCCTGTATACACATATAATTATTAATTTATGCTCCAACAATTCAATAGCCGAACATTCTATCACGTTGGATATACTTACAAGCCTTGCTTCGTGTATAGTTTTAAATTTATGATTATTTCGTACTAGGATACATGAACCTCCATTTCTGTTTGTTCTTGAATAAATTGCTGCCATAGTATAATTGGGAATTTGGAGGAATTTAACATCGTCTGTTAACATATTATGCTCGGTAACACACACCACATCAATTATGGTATTATTTATATTATTTAAATTCACAGTAAATTCATCAGCTTTTTGTAGTAAACCATTAATATTTTGATGAAGTACATGTATTCTGTCATACACGAAAAAAATTATTACCATCACAATTTTCATTTACCTTATGATTCAGTATATCATTATTTACTCTTTATTTTTTTTTACTATTATTTTTTTTATTATATACAAACTGACATATATGATTTTTTTTATGTACAATCTGACATGTACGATTTTTTTATACAATCTGACATGCATTTTTTATTATTATATTTTTCCGCTTTATATACAAACTGACATTATTTTATTTTATTGTTTACGTACAGTTTTTATTTATTTTTTGGTGAATACGAGGACCCGTGTGGGTCAAGTTGTTGTTTTTTATTATTATTAATTATAGTGATTGTCTGACAGTTTGAGTAACTTAAGCGGCCTACACAAGTCCTTTCTTTGGTATTGTTCGTCATCTCGTTGAGCTCCTTGAGTTATAAGTCGAGCTCCACGATAACTGACAAATGCTTGCACTGACTGGACAGGTCCACTCGAATTTGTGTGGTTCTTTCTTCTAAAGACCATTTCAGACACTAACCTGCATGGTCCTCGTATAACCTGATCTAATTTTATGATGTCTGGACTTTAAAAGAGACTGTGACCTCTGAGTTTGTTTCGGATGTTTCTTCTCAGAGTAGTCAGGTACGAAACACCGGCCTCTTCTAGTTTTATGAAAAGACGTGTAAAAGTGTTGATATAACCTACTTGCAAAAATAAACATCATTTCATTTCATTTCATTTCATTTCATTTCATTTCATCATCATCATTTCATTTCATTTCATTTCATCATTTACATCGTTAAATTCTGATAGCTGTTCATTTGAACCATCTACATTAATTGTGCTTAAATCTAGGATGAGGTCTTGCAAATCGTTTAAAATAATATTCAAACCTTTCCTATTTATACTTCCATACGTTTGGTTATAAGTTTCATAGGAATACGGAAGATTCATGTTTGTATCCAAAATATACGCATACTTATACGTCTCAACATCTAGATATATTAAATTATTAAAGGTTTCTATTCTACTATTAAACATTAAATTTTTATTTATCATATACTTATAGGTTGGAAGACATATATTATTATAAAATTGGTATGCGTTAAGGTTTGTAGTTTTTCGCGAATGAAAGTTACTAATTCTATATAATTGTACGTCCTTCTAAAATCCTCTTCTCCGACATATATAATACAGTAGTCGGAGGAAGTGAAATGTTGTACTTTTTTATCAACATTATCTAATATTTGTTTCAATCCACAGTTTGGTATGCGATAGTGACATATATTAAAGTTACATAAATTAGTTCTTTGACTGTTTTTATATAATCTATTTGACGTTTCGCCACTTAAAATACATATATTATTCTTTACAATAGGCAACGATGAGTTATTTTCATTTATTTTCATGCTTGGTAATGGATTGTTTTGCGAGTTTTCAAGAAGGTCTTCAGCAGTGGATGTGCGGCAACCAGGAATTTCTATAGTCTGCGATTTGCCGGTCTTCTTGTTTTTAGGACTAATTTTATTTCTCTTCGGTGTTTGTATTTTTTTGTTTAAAGGACTACTGGTGACTATTTTATGCATCTCATTTTTCTTTAATAAATCGGCGTTTGTTTGCTTCAAGGAGCTAATTTCTACAGTGAGTAATTCAATTTTTTGATGCGCACTTTTTAATTGAGACCTTAGGCTGTCCACCTCAGATTTAAGGATGTTTATCTGCTTGTCCTCCTCTTCTGACATTTCATCCAACATACTATTTTTAGTGTCATCCAATGTTTGTGAAATAATTTCATTCGTGTCATTAATATTTGGTTCCGATATAGTTCGTGTGCGACGGAATGTTATATTTTGTAGGAAATCCATAATTATTAATATATCCAATTAAAACTATTACAAAAAGTCAAGTCGCAGTCTCGCCGGATTCGAACGTACGATCATCACTTAAGAACTGAAACGTCGGTTCTTAAACCGCTACGCCAGTTGTACATCTCACAGATATGTCGAATTTTGTGATCTAATGATGGTTTGAACACTTAATTCCTTAATATTATAATAGATGGCGTTATTAGCAATGTCAATTGCCAATTTTTGTTTTATTATCATTGGTATCACTGTGACATCAACATTACTGGTTGGTTTGAGAAATTTTAGGTAGATGGCGTTGTTGCTGTCTTTTTGATCACTTAGCGTAGACCAGGTGCATTGGGTGCAGAATTCGAATAAAAAACGATTTTTCGCCGGTGACAATTTTTTGTTTATATCACTTTTTTATCACTTTTATTTAGAGTTTGATGTTTGTTATACAGGTTTTATCTTAAAACTTGGATATTTACACTGGTATCACTTATAGCACTGAGTTTATTTTATTTTAGAGTAAATGTTTGAGTGTTTGAAGATCACTGTTTATTTGGTAATCCGGTACTTTTTATCAACGATAACACTGTCACTGCTAGTTTTTAGGTTTATCTCCATTTTTACGCATAATACATTGTTTAAACACTGGGTTAACTAATTTTAATAATTATTTAACTACGAGCACAGTCACATCTAATGTTTACTTGTCAGCGCCACCTAGCGGAACCGAAACGAAATCGCGGGCAACAGCTAGTTTTGAAATAAATGGTTTCCATGTTACTCAAGAAAATATACGAAATTTGACCATTCCCTCCCCCCCCTTATCTCCGAAACTACTGAACCTAAAATTTTGAAAAAATACAGAAATTAGTTTTCTACTTATAGATTATAGGAAAACCTATAAGAAGTCCATATCTGTATATGGGAGGTAATTTTTGGGGGGAAGGGGAAAATTAAAAAAAAAAATTGAAAACTGCATCGTGTGACATATCAAATGAAAGGTCTTGTTGAGACAATCTTGAATCTATTTTTTGTATTTTAAAATAAATAGTTTCCAAGTCATTCAAGAAAATAGACGAAATTTGAACATTTCCCCCCCTTTATCTCCGAAACTACTGAACCTAATTTATAAAAAAATACAGAAATTAGTTTTCTTCTTATAGATTATAGGAAAACCTATAAAAAGTCCATAATATTAAAATAACATGGTAAATCACTCAATATTGTGCGTACCAATGTGGGTCAGATTTAAAAAAAAACCGGCCAAGTGCGAGTTGGACTCGCGTGAAGAGGGTTCCGTACGATGTTACCTATCACGTTTTTTTTTAAATCTGACCCAAATTGGTACGCACAATATTGAGTGATTTACCATGTTATTTTAATATCATGGACTTCTTATAGGTTTTCCTATAATCTATAAGAAGAAAACTAATTTCTATATTTTTTAAAAAAAATTAGGTTCAGTAGTTTCGGCGATAAGGGGGGGGGGAATGGTCAAATTTCGTCTATTTTCTTGAATAACTTGGAAACTATTTATTTTAAAATTACAAAAAAATACAATTAAGTTTGTCTCAACAATACCTTTCGTTTGATATGTCACACGATGCAGTTTTCAATTTTTTTTTTTAGTTTTCCCCTTCCCCCCCCCCAAAAATTACCTCCCATATGCAGATATGGACTTCTTATAGGTTATCCTATAATCTATAAGTAGAAAACTAATTCCTGTATTTTTTTCAAAATTTTAGGTTCAGTAGTTTCGGAGATAAGGGGGGGGAATGGTCAACTTTCGTCTATTTTCTTGAATAACTTGGAAACTATTTATTTTAAAATTACAATAAAAATATGTTTAAGATTGTCTCAACAAGACCTTTCATTTGGTATGTCACACAATGCAGTTTTAAATTTTTTTTTTTAATTTTCCCCTTCCCCCCCAAAAATTACCTCCTTTATACAGATATGGACTTCTTATAGGTTTTCCCATAATCTGTAAGTAGAAAACTAATTACTGTATTTTTGTCAAAATTTTAGGTTCAGTAGTTTCGGAGATAAGGGGGGAGGGGGAATGGTCAAATTTCGTCTATTTTCTTGAATAACTTGGAAACTATTTATTTTAAAATTATAAAAAAATACATTTAAGATTGTCTCAACAATACATTTCATTTGATATATCACACGATGCAGTTTTCAAAACTTTTTTTTTCATTTTCCCCTTCCCCCCAAAAATTACCTCCCACATACAGATGTCATCCATTCACGTCACACCTCTGTGCTTGGGTCACAGGAATTGATATGTGTACCAAATTTCAACTCAATCGGTTTAGTAGATTCGGAGATAATTGACTGTAAGCGACAGACAGACGGACACACGAGTGATCCTATAAGGGTTCCGTTTTTGTATTCGGACGTACGGAACCCCTTTTTTTTGAAAAAGTTTTTTAATTTCTTATGTTGCCATTAACACCGCCCCTCAAAATAAGAAATTAAATTACATAAATGTCCAACATTTTAAAATACTCAAAAATATAACTTGCACCCTTTACATACAAAATTTTAACTTATACCCTTTTACATCTTGCATTTACAAAATTATAAAATTTTGAGTTGTACAGTTTTACATTTAACTTTTACAAAATAATGAAATTGTTACACTTCTACGCATTTACTCTTAAAAAAATATGTACTGGTGGTCGCGCGAGCTAGCAGCGCTGCGCGAGGCGTGCGTTGCCGCGCGACGCCGGTACACCAGATTCCGCAGGCGCCGCACCCGACCTCCGGATGCGGCGGCTGCGGAAGCGGAGATGTACGAGGGCTACAGGGCAACGAAGACCGTCCTCCGCGACGAAATACCAAGGAATTGGCCCGCGCGGAGATGCTGGGGACTCTGGACGGGGACCCATGGGGCCGCCCCTACAAATGGGTGCGCGAAAAGCTCCGCCGCTGGGCTCCCCCGTTGACGCAGAGTCTCCAGCCTCAGTTCGTGGAGGACGTGGTGAGCGCCCTGTTCCCATCGCAAGGGGAGCATACTCCCCCGCCTATGGCTCCGTCTGCGACGGAATCTGACAGTGAAGCTGGCGCAAACGCGGACCACAGCGACGACGACGTCTACGACGCTCCAGAGGTGACCGAGGTAGACATGAGAGTAGCGGTACAACGGCTCAAGGCCAAAAATACCGCCCCAGGACCCGACGGCCTGCCAGGGAAAGCCTGGGTCCTGGCCTTAGGGACTCTCGGGTCTCGACTAGGGGGGCTCTTTAGCGCATGCCTGGAGAGCGGCCAGTTCCCGCTTCGTTGGAAGACGGGGAAACTGGTCCTGATCCAGAAGTTTTAGAAGACGAGGTGGGCAAGCTCTTTGAAAGAGTAATTGCAGACCGCCTCGTCGGGCACCTGAATCGGGTGGGTCCGGATCTTGCGGAGAGCCAGTTTGGCTTCCGCAGAAGGCGCTCGACGGTGGACGCCATCATGCGCGTTAGAGCCCTCACGGGGGATGCTGTCGCCCGGGGCAGGGTCGTCTTTCTGCGGTGTCTTTGGACATCTCCAACGCCTTCAACACCCTGCCCTGGAGTTGCATCAGGGAGGCACTCCGGTATCACCGGGTGCCGACCTACCCCCGTCGTATAGTCGAGGACTACCTGACGGACAGGGCCGTCATCTACCCCGGTCACCGGGGAGAGTGAAACCGGCGAGAGATGTCGTGCGGTGTTCCACAGGGATCGGTCTTGGGGCCGCCCCTGTGGAACATCGGATACGACTGGGTGCTGCGCGGCGACCTCCCCGACGGCGTCAGCGTAATATGTTACGCTGACGACACGCTCGTCCTGGCGGAGGGAGAGTTGCACCAGGCGCCTACCGACAAGGTGACGCAAGCGGTTGCGACAGTCGTCGAAAGGATCCGGCAGCTGGGACTCGAAGTGGCGCTGCACAAAACGGAGGCCATGTGCTTTCATGGCCGCGTTAACGCGCCACGGTCTGAGTCCCACATAACGGTGGAGGGGGTTCGCATCGGCGTCGGGAGGACGATGAAGTACCTGGGACTCGTCCTCGACAGCCGGTGGAACTTCAGGGAGCATTTCCTGAGTTTGAACCGGGCAGCAGCCGCCCTCAGGCGACTCCTGCCCAATCTCAGCGGGCCAAACGCCTCCTCCCGTAGGCTGTACGCCGGTATCGTGCGCGGGTCCATGGCCCTCCACGGGGCCCCCGTGTGGGCCCTGAGCATCCGGACGCGACCATTAAAGTTGGTCGCATGCCAGCGGGTCATGCCTATCCGGATGATCCGGGGATACCGCACGATCACCGGCGAATCAGCCAACCTCCGTGCCGGATTGCTGCCCTAGGATCTGGAGGCGACTGCCCTCCAACGCGTCTATGAGTGGCGCGTGTAGGCGCAGCGCCGAGGTGTAACCCCGCTGTCCAGAGAAGTCGAGGCGCGGCGGGAAGAGCTCCGGTGCGATCTCAGGGCAGTATGGAGGGGACGACAGTCGAAACCGAGGTCCGGGCACACCGCAATCGCGGCGGTAAGACCCCTCTTTGAGGAGTGGCTGGAAAGGCGTCACGGCGTCCTGACCTACCGCATGACGCAATTCCTCACCGGACACGGAAGTTTCGGGAGGTTCCTGTGTCTGATAGGGAGGGAAGAAACGCCTGGGTGTCACCACTGCGAAGATCGCCCGGAGGACACGGTGGAGCATACGGTGCAGGACCGCCCCGCTTGGGCAGGGCACCGCCGTGTCCTCACGGCAGCGATAGGCGGAGACCTCTCGCGCCCGGCACTGGTCGAGGCCATGCTGCGGGGCGAGACGGAGTGGGAAGCGGTCGCCTCCTTCTGCGAAGCAGTAATGCTCGTGAAGGAGGAGGCGGGCCGCGTGAGGGAGAGTACAGTGTCCTCCCTCCACCCCAACCGCAGTGGTAGACGCTCACGGCGTCGGACGTCGCGGGGCGATCTCCGGTGGACCGGCGGACCTGGTGTACCGGCGTCGCGCGGCAACGCACGCCTCGCGCAGCGCTGCTAGCTCGCGCGACCACCAGTACAGCTGACGCCGGGCGCATCCTGACGGACCTGGGGCATGTCCATGTCGCAGATCTCCGACATGGCCTCCCGGAACCACTCCGCCTCGTCGTTTATGTCGGCAGGCCTGTCCGGTGGTGACACGCAGGCCTGCACGATCGAGGCTTCCAGGAGTAGCTCCCGGTCCAGCTGCTTCAGCGGCCATCGCGGACTACTTGGGTTCCGTCCACTTGGAACCGGCGTCTGAGGTCTGGGCGGAGACGTCGAATCGAATATACCGGTGGTCGGAATAGGTCTCCACCTCCTCCTCAACGCGCCAGTCAGTGACGCGCGGCGACATGGCGGCGCTGGTGAACGTAACGTCCACCACCGACTCGCTCGAAAACCGCACGCACGTGGGAACAGAACCCCGGTTCTCGATCACCAGGCCCTGCGCCCGGGCCCAGTGCTCGAGCATCCTACCCCGCGCATAGTCCCTGGACCGGGAACTCCAAGCCGGACTTTTGGCGTTAAAGTCCCCGAGGACGAGCGTGGGTAGGGAACCGAGGGCAACGACGACGTCTCCCAGCTCCGTTAGGGAGTCTTGGAACTCGGCGAGAGATCGGTTCGGGGAGAAATAGACGCCAACCACGGCGATCTCCCCGAATCGTGCTGCGACGATCCCGCGCTCTCTCTCGACGCGATCAAGGGGCGGGGTACCGGCGGCGGCCGACGAGATGAGGGTCACCGAGCCGTCCAGGTCCGCCACCCAGTCATTTCTGGGCACGACAAAGTACGGCTCGGCGACCACGGCGACGTTGATCGACCACTGCACCACGCTCTGGAGCAAGAGATCCTGAGCAGCGGCGCACTGGTTGATGTTCCTTCGGCCTTGTGACCGGGCTGACCGCAGCGGAAGCAACTATCGCTGCGGTCCACCTCCGAGGTGCAGACGCATGTCGCGTGGTTGCCCACTTGGCAGCGGTAACACCTCAGGGGTCTGGGTTCCAGGATCTTCACCTGCGCAGACACCCAACCAACCAGAAGCCTTCGGCCCTCCCGGATCTTTTTGTCCAACGTAACGGGGCAGCTGACCGTGATGTTTAGCAGCCCCGCAAAGCCAGGACGCAGGGCGCCCGCCCTCACCTCATCTGAGGAGCACCCCCCAGTCCTGGCAACGGCGGCCACGTCCTTCGCCGTCACAGAGTCATCCAGATCCAATATGCGCATGTCTGCGCGCTTGGTGGGTCTGGAGACTCGGGTTTCCTCTGCAATTAAGGACGCTCTGAGCCGTTCGGCCAGAGCGTCAGCGGTGGGGCCACTGGCCGCGCCGGGGAGCTCCAACATCCGAGCCCCCGTTGCAGTGACCCGCAAACGGAGGCCACCGGCGATGCCGAGCTCCTCCAGGTTTACCGCCTCCCGCGCCTTCGCGAGCACGTCGCGGTACGATACGCCCTTCTTGACCGCGTCCGGCTGCAGTGTTATTACTACAGCCGCGGTCTTTGGGGCGCGCAATCGCGCCGCGGCGTCGCGCTCTCTGCGCCGCCGCCATCTCTCCCTCCGCCTCGAGGAACTGGCCGCCTTTTTAGCCTTCCTCTTCTCTCCGGCCACTTGCCAATCGGCGCTAGCCGGAAGAATTTCCTGAGGAGTCTGTGGAGGCTGTGGAGGCGGCCGGATCTCGGCCTGGGCCTTCTTTGCAGCCGCCCGTGCTGGCCTCGCAGGCGTCGAGGTCGGAGGCGGCCGTGACTTCGACGGGCTCGG
This sequence comes from Agrotis exclamationis, assembly GCA_950005045.1. Lineage (NCBI taxonomy): Eukaryota > Metazoa > Arthropoda > Insecta > Lepidoptera > Noctuidae > Agrotis > Agrotis exclamationis. The sequence goes on from OX465415.1 coordinate 29,872,144, forward strand.
CTTCGCCTGGCTGGGCCCGGCCGGAGCCGTCCTCGCCCCCACAGGGGCCGTCCCAACAGGGGCCGTCCGCACCGGGGCCGCCCTCGCCAGAGGCGGCCCCTTCGTCGTGGGAGGCTTCGACGCGGCTGCGGCCTCGTACGAAGACGCCAGCGGGGGCCGCAGCCCGCGGCTCTCCAACACGGAGAACCACCGCTCAAAGGCGGCCAGCTTCTGCCGCACCAGGGTGAGAACTGGGTTCTCCCCTGGCGCAGGCCGGCCATTCTCCTTGGGGCTCCTCGGTGGTGCCTCCCGACGTCCGGCCGCCTGCAGGCCGGCCAATTCCTCCCTTAGGGCGGCGTTCTCCTTTTGGAGAGCCCCCATGGCGGCGGTCAGGCGGGTGACCTCCGTCCGCAGGTCGGACATATCGTCCCTTGCGGACGCAGACTCGCCGTATATGCGCGCCGCCGCCACGATGGAGGTCATGGCGTCAGCGATCGCGTCTTCGCGCGTTTTCTTTCTTCTCTTCATGGAAACCACGCGCATAGCGGCCGCCACGACCTCCTTCAGTTTGGCCTCGTTTGAGGCCAGACTAGTGTTGGGCTCTCCAAGGGAGGGCCCCCTCCCTGAAGTCTTGCCTCGGCCTTTACCCCGCGCGCTCGTTGGGATCTTGCGGGCCGAGGCAAGCCATTCCTTCGACGACGATATGCGCCCTTTGACGCTTCAGGAACTCGGCCCTTCGGTCCGAGTCCCCCCCGTCCTTCTCCACGCTCCGAAAAGCTGAGCTTCGGGAGCTAGCGGCGTCCGACGCAGAGTCGGACTCCGACCCGAGCATCAGCGTCGTCTCCTCATTCGGAGCGGCACTCTGTGCCCGATCGACGTTTGGTGCCGGTGAGGAGGACGTGAGCCACCCTGCACGACACAAGCACGTGAGCCAACCTGGCTCTCTGCGGTGACTGCCGGTGTTTTGGGATATTTTTTTTTTTAAATTGACTTCATTTTGTTCCCAAGAGTATAAAAAGTATCCAACCAACCAACCAAAAAACGTGGTTCGCACTAGCGGCGGATTTTTCCCACAGCTACCCGTCATCCAAGCTGTCAACCTCCCTCGCGGTGCGCCGCCGCTTGGAGGTTCGGGGTAATTTTTTATAGAAGTTGTCTTCCTCGCGGCCCGGGCGATTAAGCCAAGGCCCTCGACCCCCGTCGAAAGTCATAGACGTGATCATGACAATCTTCGGGGCTACGAGAATAGCGGTGGCAGGAGGAGGCGGAAGTGAGAGACCTCCTCCCGCCCGCCCGACGGCAGGGTAAGTGCACGCCGGGCCCGCTCTCCCACCACTGTGTCCTCTGCTAAGCAGAGGGGCACGTGGTGGGGCGACGCGACAGGACATTGGCATACGGGCAAGGAGACCCCTTACGGGGAGTTCTTGCCCGTACCCCGGGGCGCACCGTCCCGAGAAACTGGGCTTCCTTCCGGACGTATCCGGAAGGGAACTTCCAGCCCTCGGCACTCGTGGAGGTTTCCTGTCCTTAGCACCCCGCAACAATACACTTAATGAAAAATATTTAAAAATGATACGTACATGTATACAAACATACATAATTATGTCGAAGAATCGATATCAGAAGGGTCACTATATCGGAAATAACACTCACAAAACCTTCGTTAACACTTTTAATTACTTGCTAACACATACTGAATACAAAATAATCAAGGATGTCCGAGATATGGCTCGATTAAAAACTTTGGAACGCGGGAAGTTTATCGTGGACGACGTGGCGTGACCAAGATGTCTACACAGCTTGACGGACCGATTCAAAGTGTTCACTTCACTCAACTGTCCGTCCAAGTGGCCTACCCCACACAGGTTTGCCAACATATCTGTCAACGTCAGTAGGTACCTGTCAACGTCGAATACCTGATTAAACTTCTGAATCAATATTCAACTCGACTATTCGCTCGGTGTTGCCATCACTCCACGCTAACCATCCCCAAGTGTAATAACTTGGCGTTCTTAAACGTTACCTGTCAAATCTAACTTCATATTTCCTCCAATGAGAGATAGATGGTGTTATTCTAAATTAACACTAATCAATAAAGATACTAAATTGCTTTTCTGTTTTAATTCCACACTAACGATAATAGATGGCGTTATTCTAAATTAACAATAATCAATAGAGATTGCAAATTGTGTTTCTGTTTTGATTCCGCAGCACGATAATAGATGGCGTTATTCCAAATTGTTGTGCTTCTGTGTTGATTCTGCGACACGGCCATTCTGACAATTCACACGACCTCGTGTGTGACATCTGGAATGAGAGAAAATTCTCAAACAGTAACCATTCTAACCGTTCGGCCATTCCTGACCCAAATGGAAAAGGTAGTCTCATCAAAATAATTACAGGCTCTAATGAAAATCACAACAAACTCTTACTCTCAAAGCTGACATGTCGAACAACACCCATACTCATTCAAGTAATAGGAAACTCATCAAAATATTGCAGTGCTCATACTCTGACCTCAATCCGGTCTTCATCATCACACTTATAACCTCCATCCGGTTACAAACACAACACCATCAAGATAATCATTTAGAGCCTTTATCAAAATAATTCTTAAAGTAGGTTTGTTCAACATGTTACCTTATTTTTCCAATAACGTTACAGATTGTAAATTCCATAAAGAAAAATATCACATGAACTACTCAAAGTCAAACACAAAAAAAGACAACACAATTTAGACTGACCGAAAATCCCAGAGGACTCAAGTACCTTTGCAATCCAGAAACTAATCATCAAAAAGCAGAAATCAAATTCGTGGCCTGTGGCTTACACTAGCCCCACCAACAAACCACTGTTTGTTGCACACCGTTCACCATGAACGCATAATACACGACCTCCGCCAGTGCCATCCGCACACCGCGCATCCATGGACACCAGGATGTCAAAATTTTTCGGAAATACGGACTGGCTACGAAATGGCTACTGGTACGGTCTGACCAGCCGACCTAAGATTCCACACTATCATTCAACTCAACACCTCTGCTTAAAAATTGTACTTGTACCTCAGGCATTCTCCCTCAAATCCACAGCACTTAACCAGCACCATGCATCACTACTTACCCAGCAGTGTAAATCACTGAAGTACTTAACCAGTCAAATCCGCTAGGTGGCGCTGTGTCGTAAACAAAGATTTTGATAGTGCTCCCGTAAATTCAATTCTAAAAACATTAAATGTGCTTAACAAATAGTAAATAGTGCATAAAAGTGAAAAAGGACACAAAAACCAACTCATATAGTGTTATCAATATCTCTAGTGGCGTAATAACTAAGAAAAGTGACATCGTAATAATGAACATTTGACTTACAACTTAGTGCTAAGTGCCTATAAACTGCACTGTGTGCCTAAGGGGTTTCTTTGCCCGTATGCAAATAGCCTGTCGGGTGGACGCTCCAACGCGTGTCCCTCTGAACAGCAGAGGGCACAGCGGCGGAGCGGGCTTGCGGACGGTGAGTAATGGGTATGCTCGCCGTCCGACCAAGGACCAAGCCCGGGTCGGTGGCGCGTCGTGTTTCACGCGTCACCGACGGGGCCCCTTATGGGGCCAAATGCCTGCCGGGGTCGCGGATTTTTCTTAATCCAGGACACCGTGGCCCCGGAACGTAAAGGGCATCCGACGGAACACGGGTGGATTTTAGTCAGTAAGAGTCTGACAGTCCCTCCCGCCCCACCCAGGGCGGGAGGACTCATTTGATGATTTTGCCACCCTAAAAAAAAAAAAAAAAGAAAAAAAGTGCCTATAAACTAAAACAAAGAAAGTGGGTGATGACTTCAAATTCAATATAGTGAAGAAAAACATAAAGTGAACTTGAACATTTCTATTTAATTTTACAAAAAATCTAAAACAATAACACATCAGATTCGTTTTCTATTTGAAATTTAGTGATAACCACGCCATCTTGTAGCTAAGTGGTGAATTTATATGGCAAATCAATGACAAAGAGCAGCAAGTGTTGCAATTTTAAATAATAATTATAGTACACACTTTCACGTTGCTAGTAGTGACATCTATCATCCAAAGGAAAGGTGTATAATATTAATACGACCTGTTATTTCGACGCTAAAACTAACGACCACAGCTTTTGCTTTTTTTTATCGTGGTAAAATCATCAAATGAGTCCTCCCACCCCGGGCAGGGCGGGAGGGACTGTCAGACTTGTACTGACTAAAATCCACGGTGTCCTTCAATAGCCCTTTATGTCCCGGGGTCACGGTAATGAGATAAGTCCCGTGACCCCGGCAGGCTTTGGCCCTCTAGAGAGGGGGCCCCGTCATTATGCTGACGCTCTTTGAGGCGCGCGTGCAACACAACGCGCCGTCGACCGGGGCATGGTCCATGGTCGGGCTGCGAGTTGCCCTTTACTCGCCCTCCGCATGCCCGCGCCTACGGTGGCCGGAGATCGTCTTGCGACGTCCGTCGCCGTAGGCGTCCACCACCGCGGGTGGGGCGGAGGGAGGACATTGTCCTCTCCCTCACGCGGCCCGCCTCCTCCTTCGCGAGCATTACTGCTTCGCAGAAGGAGGCGACCGCTTCCCACTCCGTCTCGCCCCGCAGCATGGCCGCAACCAATGCCGGGCGCGAGAGGTCTCCGCCTATCGCCGCCGTGAGGACACGTCGGTGCTCTGCCCAAGCGGGGCAGTCTTGCACCGTATGCTTTACTGTGTCCTCCGGGCGATCTTCGCAGTGGTGACACCCAGGCGTTTCCTCCTTTCTCCTTAGACACAGGTACCTCCCGAAACTTCCGTGTCCGGTGAGGACCTGCGTCATGTGGTAGGTCAGGGGGCTTAGACAAAGTAACATCGCTTTGCAGCGAAACGATATCTAAATTCGTCATCGTCTCTGAGATAACGACAAACATTTCCTAGCCAATGTAACACTATGGTCGCGATCGTTGTGTCGAATTGTTTGTTCGCTAAAAACAAAAATATTGGTTATGGTATCGAAAATTTAGCTGTCAGTGTCAGTCAAGAAGTTTAAATCTCTAGATCGGTTGAAACCTTGTTAAAATTGATTGAAATCCGCGAGCCCTTTTTCAAATATTAAGACAGTGCGTTGTTTTTAAAAACGATATTTTCACAGTGGTAAGTGAATAGAGTGTTATTACTTTTAGATCGCTTCCAAAACTTAATGTTAATCAAAATAGTCTCATTGTTCTAAGTGACTAGTGTTCAAACGATGATGGAGTAATCTATTTTAATTTTTAGTGTTATATATACCTACTACCATGGAAACAAGAGTGCGAGCAAGTGCCGAGCAATTGGCAACGCTGCTTGAGTACATTGAAACGTAAGTAAATCCAAGTTTTATTCATGAGTATGTAATGTAAGCAATGACGCGATCTTAGCAATGAAGTACATTTATGAATCTTTGTTTGTTTATGTTACAGTCATGGTGACCTCGCGAGGCCTCTTACTGGGTCTCAAGGCCGGGTACGGTCAGACCGACTGTGGTCCGATCTGACCAACATATTGAACGCTGTTGGTGGTGGTGTCAGCAAGATGACAGAGAAGTGGAAAAAAGTAAGGGTCTAATGATAATCTTTGATAGACTGGTGTGATGGTAGAGTGGCTAGCAAGCTATTTTCTCAAGGGTTTTGGATCCTTGCGGTTATGAAGGTTGGCTTGTAATCACTTCTCTGTTATTACTAGACTGGGGATGTTTGATAATAAAATTATGATGATGATGATCAATCTCTGACAACCTTAGTACTTAAGGAAGAAAAAACGTTAATTGGCACATACCACAAGTACACACAACATAAACAAAGAAAGCAAATATTTAAATGAAAACTTACTACAAAAAGTCAAATAAGTACAAGTATAGTATAGTACAAGCTATGCTTTTGTGTCCGATGGCTATATGACAAGATGCCCCGCATGTTATTGTTATTTTTCAATTTATTTGAAAAGTTCTTACTAAATTGGCTTTTTAATCTCATTAAAACTTTTAACAACTTACACTTTTTTTCGGCTGTCAACTGTTGTCAGACTCACTTGCACTCTCCAATTTTTCTCACTATATACTCAGTAAAACCGTGTCATTTAAACTAAAACTTTTGTAAAAGTGTAGTTTGTGTGTTCAGTTAATCGTGGTGATGTTATCTAGTGGCAAAATCTTGATTTAATATCTTAAAACTGTGATTGAAAATATTGAAATCACTTGGTGGAAAAAGTCTACCCTCAGTTTAATTTATAAAACAGTATAAAACAACTGACAGTGGCTGTCATCTATCACTGTCTCATTGACAAGAGTGTGTTGCCAGAGTTGGAAAACTTCTACTAATTGGTACGAAATGGATAAACAAATGGAATTGTTCCTCAAAAAAGTAAATGAGACTATGGATATAAAGATGAGTGAATTAAAAGAAGAATTTATGAAACAAACCAGTGCACTAACATTGAATATGGCGAGCATTATAGAAGAAAAACTAAATCCACTACTCGAAGAAAATGCCAAACTTAACAATGAGGTGATTTCACTGAAAAAGAAAGCTGGTTACCTAGAAAAGGAAGTCCGAAGGAATAATATACTGCTACATGGGCTTAATGAAACTGAGTCAAATAGCAATGAGCTCATGAGTTTGGTGGTGGAATTCCTAAACAATATAGCAAGTAAATGTGGAATGCGAGAATTCGACATGTGGGAAATTAGTCAGGTCCAAAGACTAGGGAAAAAAGTTGATAACAAGAATAGACCTATATTAATAAAACTCATTTTAGCTTGGAGGAAAGTAGAAATCTTAAAGAATGGTAAATATTTCCCAGCATCTACTTATGCTACAGACGATTTCCCTAAAGACGTACTGCAAATTAGGAACGAACTAAAGATCCAACAACAAGAAGAAAAGAAAAAAGGAAACATTGCGATCATTCGATACGATAAACTCATAATAAAAGGAAAAGCAGCCCATGAAAAGGGAATTGAGAAAAGGAAACGTACTCCCTCAAATTCACCATCCCAACCCAACAACGATGACAACTCGGCACTAAGGGCTCCGAGTAAAATTAACAAAATAAATGCTTTCGAATTTATGAATAAATCTACACAAATTACCCAAACTGAAACCCAATAGCAACTACCCGTAAAACAGCCGGAAAAACTAGAAAAACGGAACAACTATCACAACAACAACAATAACAAAAAACATTCCCCAAGCCGGCTGGTCCCCGTGGAGAATTATGACCAAAACCCCCAAAAAAGACGAACACTATCTACAAGCAGACGTCTGAAAATAAAAAATCAACAAAGAATTTTCTGTACATAGCAACCCTGAATGTAAGAACTCTACTTCAAGACAACAGAATCCTAGAACTAAGTAATGCACTAAATGAAATTAAATGGGACATTATTGGCCTAAGTGAGGTGAGACGAAAAATCGAAATAATAGAGCAGTACAGCCATTTCATTTTATACCACTCACCGAGCAACAAAGGCAGAAACGGTGTTGGCTTTTTAATTAAGAAATCATTGAAAAACAATATTTTAAGCCTAAAGAGCCACTCGGAAAGAGTTGCGGTTATAGAAATCGACTTTAAAAATGGAAAATCTTGGGTCATCATACAAGTATATGCACCCACAGAATGCTGCAGCGACGAAGAAATAAATTCATTCTACGGAACTCTAGACGAAGCGGTCAATTCAGCAAATACAAAAAACTTAATTTTGATGGGAGATTTCAACGCCAAAATAGGAAAAATACAAAAAGGTGAAGAAGGAATATTGGGGAAGTATTCGTTTGGTAAAAGAAACGAACGTGGTCAACGGGTTATAGAATACGCCCTGGAAAATAACTTAAAAATAGTAAATAGTATGTTCCACATAAAACCTCATAAAAAATGGACATGGCGGTCACCAAATAATAAATATCACAACGAGATAGACTACATACTAACGAACCAACCGAAACAAATGCACAACTTTGATATTATAAATACCCTGAACTTTGAAACAGACCACAGGATGTTACGATGTGCACTAAACATAAACATAAGAAAGAAAAGGAAGTTTAATAATAATAATAATAATCTTTATTTTCGGTACCAGTAGATACATAACGATCGATGTGATTGGAGCCTCCTTTTAAGTAAATAATACCTGTGATAGGAGACTCCGCTCTTCCATAACTTAAAATACTTAAAGTAGATCTTATTTTTATACTTTTTTTTTGTTTTTAAATCAAATCAGCATGCATGTGTGTGTGTGTGTGTGTGTGTTTGTGTTCTGGGTGTATGTGATTGTGTGTATGAGTAAGCGTTGTGGGGGCATACGAATAGATAGGGGTTATGAGTATGCGTTAGTGTGCGTGTGTGTTTATTTGTGACTGTGTATATTATTTTATGTGCAATAGCAGTGACTCAGTGTCTTCGTAAGTAAGGTTTTTAATCCAACTTTCTAATGTTTTTTTAACCTCACGTATCGTTTTATTGTATATATCGATGCCTTCCGGCCCAAAGGGGGTAAGCGACACTTTTTGCGAAATAGACTTATATATCGATGCCTTCCGGCCCAAAGGGGGTAAGCGACATTTTTTGCGAAATAGACTTATATATATGGTTAGAATCGGCTTTTTTTTCTGCGTCTAATGGTCTAAGTTTCATGGCTCTAGGACAAACTTTTTGTCGCTTAGGCGTTAAAGGAATTGAGGTTCTAACACTAAGTTTTTCGTCATAAACGACAGTTATTTTTGTTATATTTTGTATTATGGTGGTTGGATAAAAATAATATTTCAAAACTTTGAGATAAGCAATTTTGGCTTTGAATATTTTTTCTTTACTTGAACGTTAAGTAGTTTGGGCTGGAATATTGGTTTACTAAACTTTCGGTTAGGATATTAGGGCAGTTTCTTTGGATAAAATATATGTCATTTATTACATTTAGGCCTCATTTCCGTGACTTTATTTGGCGCTTATTTTTATTTTCCCTAGTCACCAAATCAATCATCGAAGGCGCTTAGGATAAATCATCCAAACGAATGTCGCCTTAGATTGTCGCTTACCCTTTTTTTCCCTCCCGAAAAAAAAATATCTGGTATGGTGGTTAGACAAGAAGATAAATCAAAGGTTTGGTGGTTAGCTTACACAAGAATGACAAACAGCATCAGTTATCACTCTCTTTCGTTCGAACAAAATGTCGTTAGCGTTGCACACCGATCATACAGTCTGTATACGAGCACGGCGTAAGCACCACCGCGCTCGTGGATAATTTTGGCCCAAAGTTTTATAAGGAAAATAAAACGGGAAGTTTATTTAATAGACTTTATGTTTATCTATGACTGTGTATTATTCTACTTAGTTATTTTAGACGATACTGAATAGTTAAATAAGTAGGACCTACAGTTTTGTTTTTCAGTACTTTTGTTTGTTTGTTGGCTAGTATATACGGCTGAGAAACATGATCAAGGGTTCGAATCCAAGGTTGGGCCAGCAAGGAATTATTGGGTTTTTGTGATGAATTCTTTGCAACAGCCAAGAGTTAATCCTGTGCCTGATCTGACCCTTCTTTATCATGGTTAAATCATCCAAGGAGTCCTCCCAGGGCGGTACCTACGGGAAGAACTGTCAGACTTGTACTGACTAAAATCAACAGTGATCCTTCAATAGCCCTTTACGCTCCAGGGTCACGACTTCTTGATTAGACAGTCCCGCGACCCCGGCAGGCTTTGGCCCTCTAAGGGGGGCCTTGGTCGCGGGACTAACGAATACCGAGACCCTGAAACGTAAACAGCTGTTGAAGGACATCGTGGATTTTAGTCAGTACAAGTCTGCACCCGCACTGGGCCCGCATGATGGATTATGGCCCACTCCCTCTCTCAGAGAGGAGGCCTGTGTCCCAGCAGTGGGAACATTCATAGGCTGATGATGATGATGATGTCTGACAGTCCCTCCTGCCCTGTCCTGGGTGGGAGAACTCATTTTATGAATTTACCTTCAAATTGCCGGCAGGTCTTTGAGGCGCGCGTGGAACACGAAGCGTTACGCGCCTACGGTGACCGATCGGAAATCACCTCGCGACTTCCGATGCCATAGGCATCCCGCAGCGGTTAGGTTGTGAGGTGGAAGCTGTTCTCTCCCTCACGGTACCCGATACCTTCTTTGTTAACATGACAGCTTCGTAGAAGGAGATGACCGCTTCCCATTCTGTTTCGCCCCGCAGCATGGCCTCGACCATTGCCTGGCGCCAGAGGTATGTCGCCTCCGTGAGGATATAGCGGTGCTATGCCCAAGCGGATCAGTCCTGCACCGAACGCTCCTCCGTGTCCTCCGTGCGGTCCCCGCAGTGGTGACACCCAGGTGTTTCTTCTTCCCAATCAGACACAGGAACCTCCCGAAACTTCCATGTCCGTTGAGGACCTGTGTCAGGCAGAAGGTGAGGACGCCGTGACGCCTCTCCAGCAACTCCTCACATGCCAGAGGGTCATAGCTATCAGAATGATCCGAGGATACCGCACGATCGCCTTCGAATCGGCCAACCTTCTTGCCGGATCGCTGCACTGGGATCTTGAGGCGACAGCCCTCCTGCGCGTCTATCAGGTGCGCGCGGAGGCATCGCCGGGGAAATCCCCGCTGCCTCGAAAAGTCCAGAGTGAGAGTCCAGAGAATCAGAGCTCCGGCGCGATCTCAGGGCAGTTTGGAGGGAACGACTGTCGCAACCGAGGTTCGGGCACGCCGCAACCGCGGCGGTAAGACCCCTCTTTGAGGAGTGGCTGGATAGGCCCCACGGCGTCCTCACCTACCGCTTGACGCAGGTCCTCACCGGAATCGGATGTTTCGGGAGGTACCTGTGTCTGATGAGGAAGGAGGAAACGCCTGGGTGTCACCACTGCGAGGATCGCCGGGAGGACACGGTGGAGCATACGACCTCTCGCACCCGGCATTGGTCGCGGCCATGCTGCGGGGCGAGACGGAGTGGGAAGCGGTCGCCTCCTTCTGCGAAGCAGTCATTCTCGCGAAGAAAGAGGCGGGACGTGGGAGGGAGACGACAGCGTCCACTCCTCACCCACGCCACAGTGGTAGACGCCCATGGTAATGGACGTCGCGGGACGATCTCCGGCCACCGTAGGCGCGGGCATGCGGGAGTCGAGTAATGGGCGACTCACTGCCCGACCATGGACCATGTCCGGGTCGACGGTACGTTGTGTTCTACGCGCGCCTGAAAGAGTGTCAGCATTATGACGGGTCCCCCCCTTTAGAGGGCCAAAGCCTGCCGGGGTCGCGGGACACACGTATACTGAGACCGGTACATAAAAGCTACTGAAGGACACCGTGGATTTTAGTCAGTACGAGTCTGACAGTCCCTCCCGCTCTGCCCTGGGTGGGAGGACTCATTAGATGATTTTACCACGTAAAAAAAGCCACTACTCAAAGAGGGGTCTTACCTTTTGTCATACCTAAGAGGTAGTCCATAAGTATGAATTGCAGCATGGATGTATAACTATCAAGGCTAACTTACTGTTAATAACTATTGTTTTGTGTTATTCTTTAAAATGAAGACAAAGAAAAAGAGAGATTGAGCATAATATCTTTTTTTTATATCCGCATCTTAGTAAATGTCAGTTTAAAAACTTAAAAAGGTCTAATCTACGTATTTAAGTGTGGATGTATAATTTTATAAGAATTAAACACAATGTGCTTTCGCGTTGTTTATAAAAGTGCTAATTATATTTCTTATTGTTAAGGAACTTATTACAATTTCCTTGATCATCTCTCATTAACTAATAGCCGGTTATATTATATTGGCTGGACTTGATGAACAGAAAAGTCTCAGGTATGCTCTTTTTCTTCAATAGAAATAAAACGAATGGTGCACTTAAATCATTTAGGTTGGAACTCAACCATTGAGTTGTTTTCATTTAATACGTTTTTTCCTTTTAGTGAATTCGGGACTATTTGAGGGTAAGCGACACTAAATTGTGTTAGGAGTGTGATTTATTTTAATTAACAATGCCATTTCGTAGAGACCTAATCAAAAGCTAAACGGGTAAATTTTGAAACTTTAGGAACGTACAGAAAATTTTATATGATTTTTTTTCACTTTTTTTGAACTTTAAACTACTCTCCTGTAAAGTTTGTAAAGTGGCGGTTACCCCCTTTGGGCCGGAAGGCATCGATATATAGTTAGAATCGGCTTTTTTTTCTGCGTCTAATGGTCTAAGTTTCATGGCTCTAGGACAAACTTTTTGTCGCTTAAGCGTTAAAGGAATTGAGGTTCAAACACTAAGTTTTTCGTCATAAACGACAGTTATTTTTGTTATATTTTGTATTATGGTGGTTGGATAAAAATAATATTTCAAAACTGTGAGATAAGCAATTTTGGCTTTGAATATTTTTTCTTTACTTGAACGTTAAGTAGTTTGGGCTGGAATATTGGTTTACTAAACTTTCGGTTAGGATATTAGGGCAGTTTCTTTGGATAAAATATATGTCATTTATTACATTTAGGCCTCATTTCCGTGACTTTATTTGGCGCTTATTTTTATTTTCCCTAGTCACCAAATCAATCATCGAAGGCGCTTAGGATAAATCATCCAAACGAATGTCGCCTTAGATTGTCGCTTACCCTTTTTTTCCCTCCCGAAAAAAAAATATCTGGTATGGTGGTTAGACAAGAAGATAAATCAAAGGTTTGGTGGTTAGCCTACACAAGAATGACAAACAGCATCACTTATCACTCTCTTTCGTTCAAACAAAATGTCGTTAGCGTTGCACACCGATCATACAGTCTGTATACGACCACGGCGTAAGCACCACCGTGCTCGTGGATCATTTTGGCCCAAAGTTTTATAAGGAAAATAAAACGGGAAGTTTATTTAATAGACTTTATGTTCATCTATGACTGTGTATTATTCTACTTAGTTATTTTAGACGATACTGAATAGTTAAATAAGTAGGACCTACAGTTTTGTTTTTCAGTACTTTTGTTTGTTTGTTGGCTAGTATATACGGCTGAGAAACATGATCAAGGGTTTGAATCCAAGGTTGGGCCAGCAAGGAGTTATTGGGTTTTTGTGATAAATTCTCTGCAACAGCCAAGTGTTAATCCTGTGCCTGATCTGACCCTTCTTTATCATGGTTAAATCATCCAAGGAGTCCTCCCAGGGCGGCACCTACGGGAAGGACTGTCAGACTTGTACTGACTAAAATCAACAGTGATCCTTCAATAGCCCTTTATGCTCCAGGGTCACGACTTCTTGATTAGACAGTCCAGCGACCCCGGCAGGCTTTGGCCCTCTAAGGGGGGCCTTGGTCGCGGGACTAACGAATACCGAGACTCCGAAACGTAAACAGCTGTTGAAGGACACCGTGGATTTTAGTCAGTACAAGTCTGCACCCGCACTGGGCCCGCATGGTGGATTATGGCCCACTCCCTCTCTCAGAGAGGAGGCCTGTGTCCCAGCAGTGGGAACATTCATAGGCTGATGATGATGATGAAGTCTGACAGTCCCTCCTGCCCTGCCTGGGTGGGAAAACTCATTTTATGAATTTACCTTCAAATTGCCGGCAGGTCTTTGAGGCGCGCGTGGTACACGAAGCGTTACGCGCCTACGGTGACCGATCGGAAATCACCTCGCGACTTCCGATGCCATAGGCATCCCGCAGCGGTTAGGTTGTGAGGTGGAAGCTGTTCTCTCCCTCACGGTACCCGATACCTTCTTTGTTAACATGACAGCTTCGTAGAAGGAGGTGACCGCTTCCCATTCTGTTTCGCCCCGCAGCATGGCCAAGACCATTGCCTGGCGCCAGAGGTATGTCGCCTCCGTGAGGATATAGCAGTGCTATGCCCAAGCGGATCAGTCCTGCACCGAATGCTCCTCCGTGTCCTCCGTGCGGTCCCCGCAGTGGTGACACCCAGGTGTTTCTTCTTCCCAATCAGACACAGGAACCTCCCGAAACTTCCATGTCCGTTGAGGACCTGTGTCAGGCAGAAGGTGAGGACGCCGTGACGCCTCTCCAGCAACTCCTCGCATGCCAGAGGGTCATAGCTATCATCCGATGATGAATGATCCGAGGATACCGCACGATCGCCTTCGAATCGGCCAACCTTTTTGCCGGATCGCTGCACTGGGATCTTGAGGCGACAGCCCTCCTGCGCGTCTATCAGAGGCGCGCGGAGGCGCATCGCCGGGGAAATCCCCGCTGCCTCGAAAAGTCCAGAGTGAGAGTCCAGAGAATCAGAGCTCCGGCGCGATCTCAGGGCAGTATGGAGGGAACGACTGTCGCAACCGAGGTTCGGGCACGCCGCAACCGCGGCGGTAAGACCCCTCTTTGAGGAGTGGCTGGATAGGCCCCACGGCGTCTGCACCTACCACTTGACGCAGGTCCTCACCGGACTCGGATGTTTCGGGAGGTACCTGTGTCTGATGAGGAAGGAGGAAACGCCTGGGTGTCACCACTGCGAGGATCGCCGGGAGGACACGGTGGAGCATACGACCTCTCGCACCCGGCATTGGTCGCGGCCATGCTGCGGGGCGAGACGGAGTAGGAAGCGGTCGCCTCCTTCTGCGAAGCAGTCATTCTCGCGAAGAAGGAGGCGGGACGTGGGAGGGAGACGACAGCGTCCACTCCTCACCCACGCCACAGTGGTAGACGCCCACGGCAACGGACGTCGCGGGACGATCTCCGGCCACCGTAGGTGCGGGCATGCGGGAGTTGAGTAATGGGCGACTCACTGCCCGACCATGGACCATGTCCGGGTCGACGGTACGTTGTGTTCTACGCGCGCCTGAAAGAGTGTCAGCATAATAATAATAATATTCCACAACTATCACACAACGCCATCTAGTCCCAAGCTAAGCAGAGCTTGTGTTATGGGTACTAGACAACTGATAAACATACTTATATATTTCTAAATACATACATATTATAGATAAATTACACCCAGACACAGAACAAATGATCGTGCTCATCACACAAACATTTGTCCTGCGTGGGAATCGAACCCACGACCTCTGGCATAGCAGTCAGGGTCACTAACCACTAGACCAACAGGCCTGTCACTAACCACTAGACCAACAGGCCTGTAATGACGGGTCCCCCCCATTTAGAGGGCCAAAGCCTGCCGGGGTCGCGGGACACACGTATACTGAGACCGGTACATAAAAGCTACTGGACACCGTGGATTTTAGTCAGTACGAGTCTGACAGTCCCTCCCGCTCTGCCCTGGGTGGGAGGACTCATTAGATGATTTTACCACGTAAAAAAAGCCACTACTCAAAGAGGGGTCTTACGTTTTGTCATACCTAAGAGGTAGTCCATGAGTATGAATTGCAGCATGGATGTATAACTATCAAGACTAACTTACTGTTAATAACTATTGTTTTGTGTTATTCTTTAAAATGAAGACAGAAAAAGAGAGATTGAGCATAATATATTTTTTTTATATCCGCATCTTAATAAATGTCAGTTTAAAAACTTAAAAAGGTCTAATCTACGTATTTAAGTGTGGATGTATAATTTTATAAGAATTAAACACAATGTGCTTTCGCGTTGTTTATAAAAGTGCTAATTATATTTCTTATTGATAAGGAACTTATTACAATTTCCTTGATCATCTCTCATTAACTAATAGCCGGTTATATCATATTGGCTGGACTTGATGAACAGAAAAGTCACAGGTATGCTCTTTTTCTTCAATAGAAATAAAACGAATGGTGCACTTAAGTCATTTAGGTTGGAACTCAACCATTGAGTTGTTTTCATTTAATACGTTTTTTCCTGTTAGTGAATTCGGGACTATTTGAGGGTAAGCGACACTAAATTGTGTTAGGAGTGTGATTTATTTTAATTAACAATGCCATTTCGTAGAGACCTAATCAAAAGCTAAACGAGTAAATTTTGAAACTTTAGGAACGTACAGAAAATTTTATATGATTTTTTTTCACTTTTTTTGAACTTTAAACTACTCTCCTGTAAAGTTTGTAAAGTGGCGGTTACCCCCTTTGGGCCGGAAGGCATCGATATATATCTGTTTATTTATCTTATTATATAGTAAAGCAGACCGTTTATTATACTGTATATCGGCAATTTTAGTTTTAGTTTGCGGGACTAGTGCAATCATGTCTTTTCGTCTTTTCCTTAATATATTTTCATCAAATGGTTGGGTCTTGTGTTTTTTTAGAGTAGTGTAGACAACATATAATTTTCTAACTGAGAGAATTTTCTAACAGACCACTCACCTGATAAAGGCTTTCTGTGGAGTATCTAATTTTTTTTAAATACATAATTTTTATTAAAGCTCGGTGTCCTCGTTCAATTTCTATAAATTTTGATTTAGCTGCACCTCCCCAGACGGGGATACAGTATACCAAGACAGATTGTGCAATCGCAACATAGATTTCATTTAATATATTTCTTAATGGAGCTGTATTTTTATTGTTGTGTGTTGGAACGACATAACGTAAAGTTTTAAAAAGCCAGCCGAGTTTCCTTAGTCTTCCAGTGACATGTTCCAGATGAGCGTACCAGGTTAGCCTCTGGTCAATTACTATGCCTAAATATTTTGTTTCTGACACTTTATTTAATTTTATAAAATCAAATAATCAATTAACAAACAGGTTGTCAACTATGCCAGAAGAAACTGAGATAATATGGCAACGTAAGTTAATGCAAGCAATGCACACATCACCAGATATTCAATCTCAATACGATGCCTTCCTGTCGGAAATAAAAGTGTATATAAATGAATTACCGAAACAAGAACCACACCCAAAAAACAAAGTTAGCTCAAAAACTCACGAATTGTTGGAACAACGTAAGAAACTATACCGTTTGAAAAGAACGAAACAAGTACGAACAAAAATTACTCAAATTAGCAAGGAAATAAATCGTAGCATACGTACAGATGATAGAAAACATAGGCAGTCCATATTTGAAACCTATGTCCAAAAAACTGGAGCAATCAAAAAAGCTTTTAACCCTTTACCGCATTGTGGTTCATAAGTGAACCAAACCATATTATCCTAAATATTTTTAAGTTCCAAACTGATTTCCGTGTTTTATGCATACTGTGTCAAATTCGTCCCATACGAGCTTCATTTTATTTATAAAACTGCCATCTATGAGCAAGTTGTGTGAACTACTTTCTTCGTCAAAGTCAGTTAACAAGTAAAAACCGGTCCGGAGCAAGTTGTTGATTTTCAAAATTGTGTAAAAAATACAAATCTCGGTGATAGTGCTTGAAAATAAATACTACAGGAAAGAAAATAATCGAAACATTGATAATTAGGTAAGTTTTTATTGTTTTATCAAATAATAATTAGTTTTAGGTGGTTCTAACTGAATGGAACAAATTTGGTACAACATGCAGAAATATTCTTTCTTCCTTTGTACCATATTAGTGCCAACATGCACCAATGATAAGTAAAATTGCTTAGCTTGTTTTGTGATGTACCGTCTTATTTTGTTATTTACGTGGTTTTATGCTTATTTAATCGAACATCTATTTACAGGAAATTTGCGATATGGATCCACGTCGATTTTACGGAGGCATTCATACAATTATCCAGGATTTTCCTGTAAATATTAGTGACGAAGACCTTTTCGTGGCTTCCTTTAGCCGATTTCAAGTGCGCGGTAGGTGAAGATTTGTGCTATGCCTATAAACCTGCAACGAGTAGTAAACGTGGTCGACCATCTTCCAGCGTCATGGAACAATCCATTCAACAAAAAAAAAAATGAGAGGGCCCATAGCAATAATGCCATCTCAGGACGTTCGTTTAGATAAGATGGATCATTTGCCTGTCTGGTCCACTAGAAAGCGTTGTAAGGTCCCTGAATGCAATGGTAGATCTCACGTGGAGTGCCGAAAATGCAAAGTCAACCTTTGCCTCAACGATAAAAGAAATTGTTTCGAAGTATTCCATACTACATAATTTTTACGATTATATTTTACAAGATTATTTTTATATTGATTTTTGCTCAATGTACCAAATGTGATCCAAAGTAAAAAGTGTTAAACTTAATTTTCTGCTCAATGTACCAAAAATGATCCAAAGTGGAAAAGTGATTTTTTTTCTAAAACTATTCAATAAAAAGAAAAATCCTGAAACACGTGTCCATTTATTTAGTGTTTCCTACCATATATATTTTTTTCAAACTTAAATAAAAAATCATGCAGTAAAGGGTTAAGGAGTTACGAAACAAATCAGAGTGGGCACCTAACATTAAAAATGAAGCTGGGAAAAAGGTAACAAAAAGACCGGAAATATTAGAAGTGGCAACCGACTTCTACAGCGCGCTTTATAAATCTAACGAACAGTTACCAAGTAAACTACAACCTACGTATCCTAGTGACCATGAATTAACCACGCATCTCAATGTGTTAAAAACAGAGGTCAGAAATGTTATAGATTCACAAAAAAATAACAAAGCACCGGGAGAAGATAATATCACAAACGAACTTCTGAAATCCCTCTCGGAACCATTACAAACAGTTCTCCAGGCACTGTTTGACAATATATTGAAAACTGGACATACCCCGAAGCAATGGTCGGACTCGACTTTAGTACTTCTTCACAAAAAAGGCGACCGTAGTGACCTTAACAATTACAGACCAATCAGTCTGATGTCAAACGTCTATAAGATCTTTTCCAAGTTAATTCTAAATAGAATAACAAAAATATTGGATGAGAATCAACCTAATGAACAGACAGGTTTTCGAAAGAATTACTCAACATTGGATCACATACAAGTGGTGACTCAAGCAATTGAAAAAGCCAAGGAGTATAATAAAACACTCTATATGTGTTTTGTAGACTACAAAAAAGCATTTGACTCATTGAACCACAACTCAATATGGGAAACACTTCAACAACAAGGTGTCGACGTGAAATATATAAGTGTGCTACAAGACATATATGCGAAGGGCTCTGCAAGAATTAGGCTAGAACGGGATGGTGAGAAATTCCCTATAAGAAGAGGTGTTCGGCAAGGTGATCCGTTATCACCCAAGATATTTACCGCGGTTCTTGAGAACATCTTTAGAAAACTTGATTGGACAAGAAAAGGATTGAGAGTCAACGGAGAATATTTAAATCATCTTCGCTTTGCGGACGACATAGTCATCTTCGCAGAAGACCAGACAGAATTGGCAACCATGTTAAACGAACTGACAGATGAGAGTAAAAGAGTGGGCCTATATATTAACATTTCAAAGACAAAAATAATAACAAACAGAAGAGAAAACCATCCTATAACAGTAGACGGTCTGAATGTAGAATTCATCAAAGAATACATATATCTGGGTCAGTCAGTTTCATTTGATAACTCCACGGAAAACGAAGTTCAGAGAAGAATCGCTATAGCATGGAAAAAGTACTGGGGATTGAAGGAAATTATGAAAAATAAATCAATACATATTAGTATTAAGAGAAAGCTCTTTGAGATAACAATCTTACCGTGTTTGACGTATGGTTGTCAGAGTTGGTCATTAAGAAAAAGCGAGGAAGATAAGTTAGCAATATGTCAACGCAAAATGGAAAGAAGTATGTTAGGAATCAGACTTTCAGATAAAATTAAAAATCAAGATATAAGAAAATTAACAAAGGTAACCGATATTGTTGAGAGAGTGCGGGCTCTAAAATGGAACTGGGCGGGTCACATATGTCGAATGGCAAATGAGAGATGGACCAAAAAAGTCATAGAATGGATTCCAAGAGAAGGAACAAAATCTAGAGGACGCCAAAGGAAAAGATGGGCAGACATATTTACAAAAAGACTAGGACCGAACTGGATGACCAAAGCCAGAGACAGACAATTCTGGAAAAGAATGGGGGAGGCCTACGCCAAGGAGGCGACTACTACGGACTAAACTAATTTAATGACATGAATTTTAATAAATAAAAATTGTATCTTATTTAAAATCAATTAAAATTAAATTATAATACTTAAAATTTGACATAATGAATCTAATTAATTATTCAGATAAATAATATACACCGTGACTTTTTAGTCGTCTTACAAAAGCAGCCCAGTTCATGCATCCAATGACTAGAACACGTTTATAATAAAAAAATAATGTATTTAAGAGATTTGAAAAATTTAATAATAAAACTTTAATTGGTTATTATGACACAAGGCGTAGTTAGAAACACCCTTGTCTCATAGAAAATGGAAATGGAATGATCTACCCGACTATTCCGCTGGGTAGGTATACTCTACAGATTCATACGTAAACATTTTAACAGGGTGTTTCATATTTCTAATGTACCTAATTATTAAAAATAAAAATTATTATTAACGATTAAAAAAAAAATTAAACTCGCCTGGAGGTATTTTAGGTCGGATACATTAAGTGGACGACTTTTGTAAGACGACTAAAAAGTCACGGTGTATTATTGTTTAATTGTTGCATGTATAAAATTTTATTATAATTTTGTAAATTGGTAGTAGAATAAAAAGGCTATTTTATTTTATTTATTTTATTACACTTTTAACATAGGATCTTATAACTATGACTGATTTTTATTCAATAAAGGTGTGGGCAGATTGGAAGTCCAAAACAAAAAAAAAGGCACTGACCATACAGCACCACGCAAGAGGGACTGGAGGTGGGCCAGCAAGCAGGCAAACTTTGTCGGCTAGCGATGAGAGGGTGCTGGCCATAATGGGTCCTTTAGCTGTGGCAGCACAAGTCGCAGTAGAAGAGCTAGGATTTAATGTAAGTATTTATTTATTTTACTTTATGCACAACAATGTACTATCGCGAGCTTTTCCGCCTGACCAGTTAAATTTTTTTTCGCATAAATCATGCAGAGGCGACGAGGCACGCCCCCTTAAAGTTTGGGCCTATTAGGAAAGCGTCAACGTAATTAGTTGCAATCTGCTCACAGAGTACATTTTATATAACTGAGAATCTGCTCTACGCAGGTTACTGACGTATCCTCTGTATACTTTTTTGCGAATTTTACGCGCGAACTTTGGCGCGTTTACAGGACTTTTTGAATATTGACCATTGCTCTGTTTACCTGACCTTTGATTGCCTAAACGTTGATACAATAATATTGGACTCCTGAGAACCTGTCCTGGAACATTTTGTGCATAATGTCTTCCAGAAATCTCAGAAGAACGCAATGAGATTATAAACTTTATCGAGATCGTTAAACCCGAATTAGAGAACGTGATTACAAACACTTGTTAGCTTACCTATTGCCTGTCAATAGTATATGATTTTATAAGATTCCTATAATTAATTTGCCTTTCCTATGATTCCTATAAATAATTAGACAGGCCTGTTGGTCTAGTGGTTAGTGACCCTGACTGCTATGCCGGAGGTCGTGAGTTCGATTCCCACCCAGGACAAAATTAAATGTTTGTGTGATGAGCACGATCATTTGTTCTGTGTCTGGGTGTAATTTATCTATAATATGTATGTATTTAGAAATATATAAGTATGTTTATCAGTTGTCTAGTACCCATAACACAAGCTCTGCTTAGCTTGGGAATAGATGGCGTTGTGTGATAGTTGTGGAATTATTATTATTATATTATTATTATTATTATTTAAAAATAATTACAGAAATCTGTGAATTGCGAATTTCCGACACACACAAACATAACGTAAGCCAATTTCAACAAAAAATAAAAAAAAAACACATCATTACTAACGCAGGACAATTCAAGTTAAAGTATTTTTATAGTTAAAATAGCAGTTTGATAAAAAAAAAACTCACGTTTGGCGTGAGTCGTCAGTGCGGTGCGCTCGGCCGATCCGTATTTCATTCATTATTTCTATACAAAGGAAGCGGGGCGGGGCTAGAGAGCGTGTCTATGTTGTAAGTCACTTACAACTGCAAGCAAAAATGAGCTTAGTGGTGGTCAGGCGGGAGTGCTCGCGATAGTACAACGGTGGAGTTAAGGGGCTACTAGTTAATACATAAATACACTCACTTTGTGCAAGTACTATACACCTTCAAGGCTCCTGCTCAATAATGAGCTAAATTTCTCTATTAGGCAGATGTTTTATAAAACATTCCTATTAAGATTGGTTAATATGTTAGTTAATGACAACAAAAGTTACTTAGTTGACATGAAAGACACGATTTCATTTTTTAGGATTTATCTTATAGATTCGTCATGTCTGTCTGTCTGTCTGTCCATCCGTATGTCACAGCCACTTTTTGTCGAAAGTATAAGAGCTATCCTGTTGAAACTTGGTAAGTAGATGTATCATGTGAACCGCATTAGGATTTTCACACAAAAATAAAAACAAAACCAATTTTGGGGGTGGCCCCCATACTTAGTATTGAACTAACTTAACTTGGTTAAACTGGTTGTTAATTAGTATTTATAAAATAAATATTATATAACTGAACAAACATTGCTTGAATTTTACATAACTTCATATTAAAAATAAATACACTTTATCAGTGTTATATAAGATCATTACATCTACCACTTATTTTTATTCAATCCACCACTGCCATATTTTTTCAGAGACCTCTAAGTACTGCAGAAGATGATCCTGCCGTCCAAGATCAATCAGTTTTTGAAATTTTAGATGGTAAGGCTAAAGACTTAAAATCTTACTTCTTACTAAATGATATTTACAAACATGGAAGTTTGGATGGATGGATGTTTGTTACTCTTTCAAGCAAAAACTACTGAATGGATTTGGATAAAATTTAGTATACACATAGAATATAACCCAGATTAACACATAGGATAGTTTTTATCCCGATTATGGGCGAAGCCGCTGGCAACAGCTAGTATCATAATATTTTTTGTTATGTATAATATGTAAAATATAAAATTATCTAGAATTCCTAAAGAACCTTCATCATCATCATCAGCCCGTATTCGTCCACTGCTGGACATAGGCCTTAGTTTTGCTATATTCTATATCTGTATGCCAATTTAAATCGAAATCTGCCCCCTGATTGTCTAACTGGTGGACAACTGTAGCGACAGGTTGCTTAATCTTGACACCTCTAATTTTATCGATATTGTAGTCTGGTGTTATCGACTGTTACGCGGCTAAGTTGAGGAGTACCTCAATAGCATTAGAATAGTTGGTTTTATGGAGTATTTTATATTTTTGTGGTTTATATGCAACTGACAGGTAAAATTCGCGCTAAGAATGGGGAAGTTAAATGTCAAAGTGTCTGTCACAACGGTCACAACAAAGAAGTTTTCTGTGAAAAAAACGATTTATCATGATTAAATATTGTGTAAAAGGCTGTAAAAATGTTGGAACACACATTTCGATAATTCAAACTATTAAAAAGGGTAGCTGCTGTGACTGCTGTGAGAACAAAAATTGTATTATCACCAACGTAAAGTTATATAATAAACAAATAACCACCCTTGCGAAGCCGGGACAGGCCGTTAGTTGAGTTTATTAATGAAATTCTATGATTATACCATAAATAAACAATCGAATACACCTTTCAAAATAATATCTACTTTTCTATTGGAGGTTAAGTACCACTATTGCATCGCTCTCTAAATCATGAAATGGTTCGTCTGGTGGAAGTATTATCACCTGTAGCGAGGTTTGTGGTGTTAAGAAATTAAATATATTGTGATATTTCTCTAATCTAAGGCTATGCGCGCACTACGAAATTTAATCGTTGCGATTTTTATATTGCGAAATGAAATCGCAAACTATGTTCGTGAAATCACAAACGATTTATTTTCGCAGTGTGTTGATTGTAGTACATTTCTGTTGTGTACAGATTGACAATTTTTTTTTTCGGAACGATTTTCATCGCAGTGCGCGCTTCGCCTAAATAGAAAAAAGGGGTAAAATTACTGACTTATAACATGATATTTAATTTTTATCAAAATAGAAAGTCAGAAGCAGTATTATATTCTTGGTAGAGGAGAGGACAGGTAAAACATACTTTATCTCAAAAATTTAAACATCAACTACAAGTAATTATGGATTTAATACAGTAAAATAAAATGTATAACCACTCAATTAAATCACTTTTTTTCCTCTTACAGTTGCACCGCGGCGTCTTAATTCAGCTTGTGGTTTTGCATTGAAGATTAACCTTTCATGTCACTCAGCCGTTGAACTCAAGACCAAGTTAAAAAAGAGTTTATAATTAAAGGTAAGTTCACAAATCATCTAAATAAAAATAGACTCCCCTTAGGATGACCCACTGACCCTCGCATGTTTATTGTTGAAAACATAACTATGTTAAAGAAAAACAATCTAAAAGTTTTAGCATAGCTTACTTACCATAAATGCACCTTAACAAGTTGTATGACATTAACATTGTGTTTTTGCGAAGTACCTAATGCAAGCTTAAAGCCAAAACCAAAAACAAAGCTGCAGATTCCAGGAGGTCTGCAACTGCTACTGGTGGAGGCCCAAACAAAATCAAAATTATCTAGGTATAGAATTTGGGACCTATTTATATCTTAGTTCTTTTTCTTTTCTCATTCATCTTACTATTAAACTTTGCTATCATTTTCACATTTAAGTATTTTTTGATGTGTTTGTTTGTAAGTCAAATCATTGGATATTGTGTGTTTGTAATAAAAAATAAATACTTTACAGATACCATCTGTTGATAAGGACACGCCAGAGCCTTTGGCTGACGAAATTAGGCTTGCAGACTCGGTATCCTCCTGTCCTGTTTCTATACCAGCATCAGACGACTCTACCAGTAACCCTATGGAAGAAGAATGGCTTGATAGTCAGTCCCTGAGAACCATGCCCACTCCCTCTGCTGATTTACGCGCTTAAGATGAGTCAAGTAAGTATTTCAGAGAATCAATCAATAATCATAAAAATCAATGCCACTTATGTTGTAATTTTATGACTCAAGAACGGGCTCACTTATCCAAACCAAATGTTTAGGCTTTGTTCGAACTATTTAGTAGATGGTTCATGTGAAGTTTATACAAAATTGGTCAAGCGGTTCTTCATTTATCAGTTTTTGTATACGTAGCGAAGCACGTACGGGCCTTTAGTATAGTATATTTTAAACATTTCGTTGCAAGTACTAAAATAACTCTACCTAATTCCGACCTCTGTTTATTACATATATTCTGATCAATCACAAGACTTATCTTTGAGAATAAAACATGTTACAAATGAAAACCAAATTGAAGATTGTGATAATTCATAAATAAATATTTCTAGGACCCAGACAAGCTCCACCATCCACTGGGCTGCGTCCAGTCAGAAGGTTGAGTAGACAATGTAGGTATAATATTCTATTTGTTAGTTTACAACAGCCATTTTACTAAAACAGAAGTCAAAATTAATTATTTATATTCATTACAGTTCCTGAAAATACGCTTCACTGGGCTTACGAAATTGAGAGACGTCGTGTTGCTGCAGAGGAGCAACAGGCAGCCGCAATGGAGGGGCTGGCTGTCGCAGTGACTGCAGAAACAAATGGGGCGACAAGCAGCTGCTACAGAAGCTTTAGTAGACGTTGTCAGGGCCATGAACCAAAAATAACAAGCCTTTTATTTTGATTCATGATGTAAGGATTGAGGAGCCACTATTCGTATCCTAATAGGTATTCTTAATCAGTAGTAAGTTTAGTTCAGTAGTAAGTAATGCTACAAAATTATGCCAAATTGTGAAAAGTTTTACTCCACAGTGTTCCTAGTTTTGATTCTCCTCCCAAACAAAATCTAAACAGATTGAGGTGCCACTTTTATGTTCGTATAACTACTGGCCCTATAGACAAACAACAGACGACAATCGTTATCGCTCAGCAGTCAATACTTTTTCAACTTTATACAGCTTGTAGAGTTGAAAATCTATTGGAGTTTACAGATTGTTTTTGTTTCGTTCGTCATCTTTCAGCATCCTATAATAGATTTACAACTTTATGCGCTAGTGTATAAAGTTGAAAATGTATAAGTGACTGCTGAGCGATAACGATTATCGTCTGCCTGTTTATCTATAGGGCCAGAACTATTACACTACAAAATCGATGATTGTTTCAACAATTTTTTAAACTTACTACAAAATATATTAACTTAATCAAGATCCGAAAAGTGGATCCTCAAACCAAATTGTGATTATGTCTAGTTTTAATAATATTTTTCTCCTTTTCTCTGTAGCTTGTTTATTACACATTTGTGTTAGTTTTATACTACTTAGGTCATAATATTTGTTATTAATTTGCATGCCATTGTTAAGGCAGAATGTGTCCTGCCCTAAAATATGTGGTGCCACAAGCTAAAATAATGTTCATTCAACTATTATCGTACAGAGGCAGAATGTGCAATTCTCAAAGTCCCAAAATCTTCAATTCCCAAATTCGAGACATTTGATAATCTGTATTTTGATGTATCTTTTGTAGATAATTTAATTTGATCATCTTTATTTGCATAAAATGTGGTAAACAAAAGGTGTGATATCATATTTTAGGGCAAGACACATTCTGCCATAACAATAGCATGCAAAATAACAAAGATGATTACATAAGTGGTTTAAAACTAACAACTGTGTGTGTAATAAACAAGTTACACAGAAAAGAAGAAAAATATTACTAAAACTAGACATAATCACACACAATGTATTTTCTAATTATACCATAATCAAGATCATGATTTTTATAATTACATATTGAAACAAATATCCAATGTAGCTTAATATTACCAATTTTGTCTTACCTTTGTTACCTATATAAAATTGTTTGAATTCATAATTATAATACATAATATATTTTATATAATAATATATTATTCGTAATATTGTAGTCTTTTGATAGTGATTGTTGCAAAAAAAACGTGATTTAGACTTATAAATAAAACAAATTTTAATTCCTTAGCATAACATGTCAGCAAGCCTGTTGGTCTAGTGGTTAGTGACCTTGTCTGCTATGCCGGAGGTCGTGGGTTCGATTCCCACCCAGGACAAATGTTTGTGTGATGAGTACGATAATTTATTGTCTCTGGGTGTAATTATGTATTTAGAAATATATCAAGTATGTTTATCAGTTGTCTAGTACCCATAACACAAGCTCTGCTTAGCTTGGGACTAGATGGCGTTGTGTGATAGAACTTGTGGAATATTATTATTATTCTGATGCCAAATCATTTTTTTCGAAATTTTTATTTTGTTATTCTTTGAGTTGGCTGGCGCCTGAACTACTGAAAATTTTTCGATCAAATTGTCCTCAAATAATCATAGAAATATGCTTCTGTTGATAGGTTATGTATTATTACGCTATGTAGCGTGGTTGATAAGCAATTTTGAGTTAAGTATGTGGATTTGTTTTGTATAGCTGGCACCTAAACCACTGAACAATAGTTCTTAATTTTTTTTTATTATAATAGATTATTTTGTTATATAGGGTTTTTGTAAATAAAAGTATTTATTATATATTTTAAAAATTGGCTTTAATTTCATTTCATTCATTCCAATCAAAGCTTGTTTTTCAATTTAAATAATGAAGCTACAGTCCCAGACACAAGACATAATAACTGTGAAAGTACTGGTAGTTGTCCATTCCAAAGCGTAGATCTATGGAGAATGTTTTTTATTTCTTTTTTGTAAAAATATTTAAAAATGTAATTCATAAATAAAAAAAAACAATAAAGAAACTACTTATACAATATACTTAGGCTATGCAGCTTTAAAATAATGAGATTGAATTTATACAATGCAAAACACCTAGATAATTGATAAAGAACAATTTACAAGATTGTGAAAAAACAACATTGCAGATGATAATAATAATAATAGTACTCAAACAATATACTTAGGCTATGCAGCTATATAATGAGATTGAATTTATACAATGCAAAATGTCCTTCAGCAGGACAACCTAAGCTTATACTAATAAAATACCTAGTTGTACAATCTTCAGCAGCTCCAACAATAGTATTTAATGCTATCTCATCTGTCTGAGTGAAGCATAATTACATATTCCTAGAATTCCAGAGTCTTTGTACTAGTATATCCCTAGTGTTTCGAGCATTGGCGATGTTGTGTAGAACAGTGCATGCATTCACTATCTTAGCTGCTGTAACAGGGTCATAGTGTAGTACCCTGTGTGCTAGCAAACACTGCCAGCGTGCTTTGAGAACACCAATGCAACACTCAACAGTGTTTCTCACTTTGCAATGTAATTCCATGTAATATTCTTTAGGTGAACTGGGAGCTGTGCCCAAGATAGGTGTCATCATCCATGGGCGCTGTGCATATCCAGAATCACCTGAAATATAATATTTGCTTTATTTCATATTTCCCATTCAACATAACGGTCTGCACAATAGATCTATCTTTTTTAGTTCTACCATTCTAACTGCATTGATATGATTAATCAATCACTTTTGGTAATTTATGCCAAAATAATCTATTTAAATGCCAATGTAAATGATTTAACCCTCCAATAGCTCCAATTATAATATTTAAAATAATAATAATAGTAATAAAATTTTTATTTAAATAATAAGATAAAATAATTTAGTTACCTACCTAATAGCCAACAGCTCTGGCGATTCCTTTGCAGTCTCTCCAAATAAGTCTTGAAGGAACATTAATTCGAAACATAAGAATCATGAGCAGCGCCACCAAATGATGCATTTACATGTAGAATGTTGAGATGTGCATCACAAATCTGAAACAATTTTTTTTTACTCAATATATAAAGATGGTATTTACATTTAAACACAATTATTAAACTTCTTATTACTCACCAATAAAACATTCAGAGAATGATAATTTTTTTTCTATTAAAATATGTTTCTTCATGATCATTAGGCCTAATTATAGCCACATGAGTACCATCTATGCACCCAATAATGCCTGGAAAGTGCAATCTTTCCATAAACCTGAAATCAACCATACATATTAAAAATTAAAATTGAATTCCATAAAGATATTTATTATATTAGTTTATTGAACAAATAAAAAACACATAGGTTAAAAGGTTTACAAAATTAAATAGAAAAAACTAACTTCTAAGTAAAAAGATACTCTTGTATCTCAGGAGCCACAGTACCTGTGAAAATGAAATGCTATCAACAGAGTCAGTAATTACAATAGGTGATTATTGATGCATATAGACTCTGAGAGACTAATTTCAAAGTTTTGAATATGAGCTTCTTTGTACATGTAGATAATGCCTCTATGTGGGTGCGCTAGGTTAGTTTTTCATCAATGTAAACACCTAGTTGACACTAGGAACTATGGACAGCGACTTTTGCCAAACTATACAAATGCATTCAATAGTTTTCACATGAAAAATTAATAAACATTCATTTATCCATCCAAACAAACTTTCACTTTTATAATATTATTAGTAGGATAATTAGTAGAGAGCCACTTCCATTGCAATCCGGTTAGTATTATTATACAATAAGTGCAGTGTCATCAGCGTAGGTGAATATTTTCAATAGAGATAGACTTTTAGATAATACTTATTAAAGGCACATAAATATTTTATAAACTTACTTGTGTCATGATGACTTGTCTCTCTACCTGAGACATGGGAAATTTTATGTGGTCAACAGTACTTCCCGGACATTGAGTGCATCAGTAACCTGTTGTAAACACTTACTAAACGTTGGCTGGGGCATATTAAACAAGTAGGAGGTACCGATATTACGTTGGTAAGATCCATTTGCATAAAATTTAATGCAGCCAAAATCTGCAACAAACAATAAAAATAGGATGACTTACATTATCATACTCTTTCAAACAAGTTGGGAACAAAACTAAATAAACGTGATATAGAAATAAATACTTACTTTTAGTTCATTGCGAACAGCTGTTTTTCGTAAAGGTTGTGGTAAATACGGGCGAAGTTCTTCTCAAACCTGTTGAAACGCAGCTTTGTTCAATCGAAAATTTGCCATAAATTCCTTCTCTGGCAACTGCAACGGGTCACTTAAGTCACGTAGGCGTCTTCTCTCCAGTCGTAGATGAAGTCGTTTCCTCTCTTCTTCAGCAAATTCCAGCAATACTATACGCGCCATTCTCCAAAATGTTTCGCAAATGCAAAACAATGCCCGCGATGAAAAAAATATTTGCATATTGTGCATAGACTTATAGGTATGACTACTGTATGGCCAATTTTATTCATTAAATGTTATGAAAAATATTTAGTTTTAATTCCGCTACAAAAATCCAGGCTTCATGCAGGATGCAGTCCCACCCTCCCGCCCTCATGCATATGCACATGAAGCAAAGGTCCCACCCTCCCGCCCACATACATATGCATACGTGCAAGAAAAATGGAAAAAACATGCCATGCAATCAAACCTATACTCGACACGTGTTTCGCCCCTCCACGGGGCATCCTCAGGAGATGTTGACTCGACAAGCGCTCGGCCTCGAATGAGCCAGGTTGACAGCTGTCGCCTCTTTATATAGCGTCGTGATGACGCAATAACAACGTTCGATACAAACGTCACAAAGACGTCTGTATCGATCTACCTGTAATCATACTTAAAAGAGGTGATGTAATTAAGTTTGTTTGTTCATTCAACAGTGTATAGTTATTATTATTATTATGTTTGGAGATTTCTAACTGCTCCAACACACACAACCGGAAATTTTTATCACAAACATGGAGAATATTATACGTGTTATTGTCGCTCAAGGAATGGCCGGTATCGATTAAATGTTTTGCGAAATGTGATTTATCTGGATGGCCATTCAGATAAATCACATTTCGCTGTGTTGTGTGTCACATGTTTGTGATAAAAATTTCCGGTTGTGTGTGTTGGAGCAGTTAGAAATCTCCAAACATAATAATAATAATAATAACTATACACTGTTGAATGAACAAACAAACTTAATTACATCACCTCTTTTAAGTATGATTACAGGTAGATCGATACAGACGTCTTTGTGACGTTTGTATCGAACGTTGTTATTGCGTCATCACGACGCTATATAAAGAGGCGACAGCTGTCAACCTGGATCATTCGAGGCCGAGCGCTTGTCGAGTCAACATCTCCTGAGGATGCCCCGTGGAGGGGCGAAACACGTGTCGAGTATAGGTTTGATTGCATGGCATGTTTTTTCCATTTTTCTTGCACGTATGCATATGTATGTGGGCGGGAGGGTGGGACCTTTGCTTCATGTGCATATGCATGAGGGCGGGAGGGTGGGACTGCATCCTGCATGAAGCCTGGATTTTTGTAGCGGAATTAAAACTAAATATTTTTCATAACATTTAATGTCATGGATTTCCGCAAAGTAACGCCTGATTCTATAATCTACCAATTTTATTCAGCTATTGCTCAGTCCATCTTTTATATCTACGGCACAGACCGCTCGACCGGTGGCTAGCTTAAAACACTGCTCATGAGCAGTGTCTTAGACGATGCCACTTTCCACCCGTTTGATTATAAATTTGATGTTGAACAATCGGAATGCAGCGAAATGAACGCATCAAATAGCTGTCAAAGGCATGTCAAAGGGTAAATTTCAAAAAACCTATTAAATTTAAATGTTCCCTTTATGCAAATATTCTAACGCTCTAGAGGCACTTCTCAACTTAGTCGCATAACAGTCGATAAAATATAGAGGTGTCCAGTAACAATCCACTTATGCCACAGTTTCCCACCAGTTAGACAATCGCCCTGCTGTTCAGCCGTTTTTGCATGATTGAGTAAGAAACCAAACATCCAAACCTTCACATTTTACAAAATAATAGCAGTATTTGATTTAAGAAAACATTTTGAACAAAGGATCCGTAAACTATCCAAAATAACAGTAATTTTCTTTTTCAGAAACTCCACAACAGACTTCGGCTCAAGGACGGCAGCCTGTTGCGCCAGCCACACCAACCCCGGCAGCGCCCTCCCCGCCAGCGCCCTCCCCGCCAGCCCCTGCAGCACCCACTACTCCGAGGCGGAGGCGGCCCCCTGCCCCCCGCACGGCTATTTCTCCATCTACCGGGCGTCGTCCGCGGTTGAGGTCGCCAGCGACACCGCAGTCTGTTGCCTCTCCGGACCGCCCTCGTTTGCGCGCCCGCCGTCGACACGCACCGACCCCCTTCGAGAGAGCGGCGAGCGAATTTGTAGCCGTGGAATCACGACGCCTGGAGCTGGAGGAAGCCCGCATTAGATTACAATACGAGCGAGACATGCGTGCGTTGGAGGTTGAGCACGAACGAAACCAGGTTTTTAGCTCTTTAGTAAACGTGTAACGGGAATAAAAGTAGATGGATAGGCCCAGGTGGAATAAAAGAGAGTGGACTGTATTTCTTTTGGTTATAATATTCAGGTATTTAACAATGGTCAAAATTTAATTATTTAAAAATCGATGCGATCGTGGTCGCGTTGTTCAAAGGAGTGTGTGGAGGGCGCGCGAGCCGTCGTCGAGCCGCTGCGCTACCACGCCGCCCGCTCCCCTCTGCTTGATGACGCATGTGTCTTTAGGGTGTTAACGTGTGCGTTAACATATTCCCGGGCCACCATGGAGAGGCCAGCCCAGCTGATGATGATGATGTATGAAGTATGTTTCGTGATCAGTCCGATGGTCCATCCAACAATGGGCATATTTTATGAAAAGCCCGTCTGATTGTCCCAGTCTTTATTTTGATGTCCGCAACCCGAGCTTCTCCGTCATGTCCCGGATACAGCTTCACGATACGTCCCAACGGCCACTGAGCCACCGGTAGTGCCTCGTCCTTCACGATGACCAATGAGCCCTCTGTGAGCGCGCCTTGTGAGCGCTGCCAGCGCGTCCTTTGGTGCAACTGGGAAATATATTCCTTATTAAAGCGTCTCCAAAAATGTTGACGTAGAAGTTCGACTCGTTGATGACGCGGCAGCCGTGCCGAGTCACAGTCGGACATCTGTGGATGAGGTAGGACAGTTAGAGTACGACCAATGAGAAAATGAAAGGGAGTGAGAGCTGAGATATCAGATGGATCGGATGAAAGAGGTGTGAGAGGCCTTGAATTAAGAATGCCTTCTATTTGGACTAGCAATGTGTACATTTCCTCATATGTGAGGTTTGCCATCCCAAGTACCCTTTTGAGATGATGTTTTACTGATTTAACAGTGCTTTCCCATAGGCCCCCGAAGTGGGGTGAATATGGAGGAATGA
Source organism: Agrotis exclamationis (assembly GCA_950005045.1). Classification (NCBI taxonomy): domain Eukaryota; kingdom Metazoa; phylum Arthropoda; class Insecta; order Lepidoptera; family Noctuidae; genus Agrotis; species Agrotis exclamationis. The sequence continues at coordinate 29,905,164 of OX465415.1, forward strand.
AGTGGAAGTTTACACCTTGTTCTGCAGCGCAACTGTAAATTGACTCACTGTGATTCTTGAGAAAGTTGGTGATCACACGCGCAGCACCTACCAGATTCCTCCCATTGTCTGAATAAATATTATTTGGTTTACCTCTGCGAGAAATGAACCTGTTAATTGCTGCTATGTAAGACTCTGTCGTCAGATCTGTAACCAACTCCAAATGCACAGCTTTAACTACAAAACAGATGAAAATACAAATGTAAGATTTAATAAGTACACTTCCACGCCCCTTACGGTTGTTGATCATTATTGGCCCTGCGTAGTCGACACCTACGTCACTGAATACAAAGTTTGCGTGCAATCTCTGTTCAGGTAATTGTCCCATGATAGGTGTTACCGTTTTACCTTTAAATCGTTTGCATGTAACACATGATTGTGTAGTTTTTCTAGCCAGGTTTCGACCAGAAATTGGCCAAAAAGCTTGACGTATGTGAGACAACAACAGTTGTGGGCCGGCGTGTAGAAGTGTGATGTGATATGTTGAGAATATGATTTGAGTAATGTGATGAGCTGGATGCAGAAGGATAGGAAACTTTGTATCGTAATTGTATGGCGATTGTGCTAACCTTCCGCCCACACGAATGAGGTGATTATCCCCTATAAAAGGATTAAGTGAATTTAATTTATGTGAAGTAGGTAATTGTTTGTTATGTAATAATAGTTGATATTCCTCAAAAAAGAAATCTAATTGTACTATCTTCGCTAATTGGTATCTAGCTGAATTAAGTTCGCTAGTAGATAAAGGCATGACGTCACCTACGCGCACCTGTTGGCATTTTTTTGTATTAATGTCTTTTGATTGTTTGCAGTGATGAATGAACCGAAGTATGTAAGCTACGATGCGTGTAAGTTTGTTAAAATTAGAATATTTGTAAATAAATGAATTATTATCAATTGTATGTTTGTGCGTAAGATGTATTTGGGAGCGGACTTCTGGAAGGTCAGTTACGCTGAGATGCCCTGGTTGTTCAGGCCAGCTGTGATTATCATCATTCCTTAAGAAGTCAGGTCCTGAGAACCATAAAGGTGTATGAAGTAACTGTTGTGCATTGGTACACTTCGTGATTATGTCAGCTGGATTTTGTTTGGTCGGTACATAGTACCATGAATGTGGTTCAGTATGTTTGAGAATGTCCGTGACTTTGTGTTTGACGAATGTTTGTAATTTGTGTGTCGGTGAATTTATCCAAGATAAAACAATTACTGAGTCACTCCAATAATAACACTTACAGTTGTTTTTATTGCGAAGTGAATTTAAAACTTTATTACATAAATTAACACCGGTAAACGCGGCACATAATTCAAGTCGCGGTATGGTAAGTGTTTTTAAAGGAGCCACCCGTCCCTTGGCAACTAACAGTTGAACATTGATATTGCCACCTGGTGTATGTGTACGTATGTATACGCACGCACCATACGCCTGTTGTGAGGCATCGCAAAAAATATGAAGTTCAATGTTATTGCTCAATGAGTCATGGAATGCTCGTCGAGGAATAGATAAATGATTTATAAAAGATAATGATTCCACGAACTTTGCCCATTGTTGTTGTATTGAAACCGGTATTTCACCGTCCCAGCTGATGTTATTTATCCACATCTGTTGCATAATTAGTTTAGCTTCGAGTACACAAGGACTAATGAGACCCAGTGGGTCGAAAATATGACCGATAGTGGATAAAATTGTGCGTTTTGTGATTTGTTTTTGTGATACAAATTCTGAATGTACTGTATATGAAATTGTATCTTTGTTGATGTTCCAATAAATGCCTAGTGTTTTTGATGGATCGTTTGAACTAAGATTAAATGTTGTATTGTCTGAATCATTGAACCCTAGTTTATTTAAAACAGCGGGACAGTTAGACTGCCATTTTCTAAGTGGAAATTGATATTTTTGTAATTCGGTATAAACTCCTTTGGCAATTTCCAATAGTACCGACTCATCATCTGTCCCGGTCAAAAGGTCATCACTATAAAAATCATGCAAGATGATCTCGGAGACCAGTTTGTGATCATAGTTGTCCGAATGATTTTGTGTGTTTTGACAATCTAGGCCTATTTGTTTTATGCAGCGTGTTGCTAAAAACGGCGCCGATGCCGTGCCGTATGTGACAGTGTTGAGCGTGTATGTTTTCAGAGGTTCCGTAGGATTGTATCGCCATATGATTTGTTGTAGTGGGCGCTGATGTTCCACCACTATTATTTGGCGAAACATTTTTTCAATGTCCGCTGATATTATATATTTATGTTGACGAAATCGTATGAGAATAGAAATAAGATCGTCTTGGACGACAGGTCCTACTAACTGAATGTCGTTGAGTGCCAGTTTTGAGGATGTCTTTGCGGAACCATCGAATACTGCTCTGAATTTTGTGGTTGTGCTTGACTCGCGTATAATACCGTGATGTGGAAGATAGTATACTGGTAAGTGCTGTGTGTTTGTGTTAGTGCTGCTTGCACTTAACTGTATGATTGATGTATTATGTACTGAATGAATGTTTGTATTTTTATGTGAATGTTTGTTTAAAGTCATGTGACCTAGTTATATGTACTCTGTTATGAAGTTTGAGTACTGTTGTTTGTATGTGTGATTTGAATTCATGCGGTTTTCTATTGAATAAAACCGTTTTTTGGCTTGATAGTATGAATCACCCAAACAATCGGGTGATTTTTTAAATGGAATGTTGACAACGAATCTGCCATCACTTTGTCTCGTTGTTGTTTGTGTAAAAATGATCTCGCATGCATCTGAGTCGGAGGGATCGTTTATTTGTGAATTACTTAAACTATCCAGCTCCCAAAAGCGTGATAACTGATCTGAATTGTTGTTATTGAAAAAACAACTGTTTGTGTGTTTGTCGGTGTTTATTGTACACCCGGAGACTAGCCAGCCTAATTCAGTTTCTTGTAGTGTAGGCTGTTGTTTACCTAACCGAATGAGTCCGCTGCTAATTATTTGCCAGAATATGTCCGCGCCTAGCAATATGTCAATTGGTGCGGGCTCATAGAACTGAGGGTCGGCTAGTTTTAAATGTTTAGGTATATTTAAACCTTGTGTATTGATGCGCATGTGAGGTAATGAGTGTGCTATTGTATCAAGTACCAAACACGACAAATTGGCTGTGAATGAACCATGTAATGATTTTATCAGGACATTTGTGCGATGAAAAATTTTTGTATGTTGCTGATTTATGCCTGAAACTGTGCCGCGAATGGGTTCGAATGTGAGATTGAGCTTTGTACTCAGACTTTTAGTGATATAACAGGAGGTACTTCCACTGTCCAGCAAAACCCTCGCCAAGTGTGGTGTTCCATCACTGGCGGTGACATGTACTAAGGCAGTGGAAAGTAGAACTGATGTGTGTTGTGAGCTACTGTTACTAGCGAGTGTGGTGTGCGCAGTGTCCTTGGTCGGTTCCTTATGTATGTGTAGCATTGTGTTATGTTTCTTTTGACAATATTTACATGCTCCGCCACGGCAAGACTTTGTTTCGTGACCGTTATGTAAGCAGTTGGCACAGAAGTTGGAAAACTTGGAAACCTTTTCTATCCTCTTCTCCACAGTCATTTGTTTGAATTGTGGACAAGCGAATAGAAAATGTTGACCTTTACATAAGGGACAAAGAATGCGAGATTGTTTGTCTTTATTGTCTGATTTCGATGAATGTAATTTGGAATCTGTTTGTTGTATGTTTTTATGTATGGTGTTAGTGTCTTCAAGATTTTGCAAAAGCATGAAACGATCACTGAGGTATGATTTTAAATCTTGAAGTGTGGGCTTTTCTACTGTGTGGTTTTTGCTTGATTCTTTCCAATATCTGAGTGTTGTGAAATCTAATTTGGAGGTAATCAGATAAATTAAAATTGTGTCTACTGTGGGTTCGCCTAAATTATTAAGAGCTCTGAGATTTTTATTTACTGTGTCTAGTAATTGTCTGAGTGATGTTGCGGATTCTTTTTCAATGTTTTGTATGCTGAATAATGCGTGAAGATGATTGTGTATCAGCTGATTTGTGTTATTGTATCTTTCCGTTATAAGTTCCCAAGCTACCCGGTAATTGTTTGATGACATTTCTAACGATTTAATAATATCAGAAGCTTCACCTTGCAGAGATGCACGCAAATAGTGAAACTTTTGAATGTTATCTATTGATTTATTATTGTGTATGAGTGATTCAAAAGTGTCTCTGTATTCGAGCCAATTTTGATATTCCCCTGAGAAGTGTGGAAGGTCAATGGTGGGTAGTTTAATGAATGCTTTTGTTGCTGTGTCACCTGCAGTTGGAGTTGGTACAGACCCGTCGACGCAGGCAGTTTCATTTTCACGCAGGAGATGGATGCCGAGCGCAAGCTGATATTGGTATTCCATTTCAAATTGCTCCCGCTCCTTCAGCTGTTCATCTGAAACCCCAACAATGTCGTCGATGAGGGTTTGATTTTTATCGAACTCGTTTGCAAGTGACTTGTAGGACTCTAATCGATTGCTAAGTTGAATAATATCTAAATCAGACAATGACTTTTTAGATTTTAACAATGACTCAAGATAATTTTTAAATATCGTGACCTTTCCTTTATGACTGGATCTCCTCTTTTTGTATGTATTGAGCTGAGGAATGTCATATTCATCGGGCTTATTTGAAGTTTGAGCTGATTTAGGATCAGTCATAATTGAAATTGAATTAAAGTAATGTACTTAATTGAAACGTTACTTAAATTGGATTGGGAATGTGGCAGGCACAGCGCGACGATCACGTAACTTTACCAAATTACCCTCGGTGTGATGATGAATGAACTCGGTATGTATGTACGCTGAGAACAAGGCGTTGTAAGCTGTTTAAGAGAAAAAAGGATATTAGAAAGTGATATAAAAATGAAAAAGAAATGTTTGGTGATAGGAAAGAATCAAAATTATAAAAAAGTTACAAGAAAATTGAGAAAAGAAATATGTAGGTAGGTGATGACTGGAAAAAAAATCTGATGCAATAATTGCTTAAGTGAATAATTGACTATAGATTGGACTAAGTATGGATGAATTTATGCTTGAAACTGGGAATGGATGGCTATTAAGCAAGTTGACTGAGTATGTGATGACTTTTAATGATTTTAAAAGAATGAATTGGTCGAACTCACGAAACCGCTGCTACCAAACCCTTTGTTTGTCCTTTGCGACTGATGTGGCCGACGCTGCTTGAGTGGTTGCTTCCAGATGCTGGTAGGCTGAGTTCACTGATGCGATGTCCTCTGTTTGACCTCCAGCTGATTTCTGACGCGCTTTGTGTTGGCGTGGCTTGCGATCGCGCTTCGTCCTTTGCGACTGATGTGGTCCACGCTGCTTGAGTGGCTGCTTCCAGATGCTGGTAGGCTGAGTTCACTGATGCTATGTCCTCTGTTTGACCTCCAGCTGATTTCCGGACGCGCTTTGTGGTGGCGTGGCTTGCGATCGCGACGATATTCTTAATTTAAACTTGACCGGAGATCGAAGGACCATGGATAGGCCCAGGTGGAATAAAAGAGAGTGGACTGTATTTCTTTTGGTTATAATATTCAGGTATTTAACAATGGTCAAAATTTAATTATTTAAAAATCGATGCGATCGTGGTCGCGTTGTTCAAAGGAGTGTGTGGAGGGCGCGCGAGCCGTCGTCGAGCCGCTGCGCTACCACGCCGCCCGCTCCCCTCTGCTTGATGACGCATGTGTCTTTAGGGTGTTAACGTGTGCGTTAACAGTAGAATTGACTATTTTTGAGACGGGTAGCGCCCTCTATCAGCAAAGGTGGTAAATAGTACAGTTAATTGTACAATATTGTACTAGGTGGCGTTAGAGAGTAACCTTTATTCTCTTGACACTTTAAATAATTCTAAATAAAATATAATAAGTACATAGATAAAATTCAGGTAATTAATTGTAATAGATTTCAGTTGAATTAAGTTTAATTATAAATACAGCATGGTCTAAAACACGAAAGCCTAGCATCTAATCTGAAAAAAATTAAAAGGTTGACGTATAACTTGAAGGTTAGTTTTTCTTCTTGGAACCGGAACACGCGATTAAGACGCTAATTAGAACAGTAAATATTTAATTGAATAATTAATGTCGCGGACAAGGCGTGGAAGAGCACCTAAAATGAAAGTGCATTAATATAGCGGAACCGCATAAAAATTATGCGTATGTATTGATAATTATTTCCTGTTTTGTTACAATTACATAACATCATTTTCACCATGATTTTGGGTTGAAATGCTCATAGATTTCTTTTCTGATACTTTCAGGGTTTCAAACATTATTTAAAATATTAATAATTAATTAATTAAAAAACGTCTTCTCAACTCGTGGCACATAATATGAAGTAATCTAGAACAAGCTCTGGTTCCAAGCCACGTGTTATATTCTGCAAGTCACACAGGAAGTATCTCTTTTATTTCAATCAATACCTCATGCGAACAGAACCCATAGTCTCATGGCAATCTACGCTGGCAGCTGGTGGTAAGAGACGAAAGGACCTTACAAACGTGGCTCAATCTTGGCTTGATTATTATCGCAGTAGGGACAACACAGAACCGCTGAACACTGAGTAGTTCAGCAATTGTCTTGTCCCTATTGCTATAGTAATCAAAGGTAAACTTGAACCACGTTTACTATAGAGCTAAAAACCTCCAACGCACGCATGTCTCGCTCGCGTATGTAACGCATGTATGTCTGTCTGAAGCCTTAGGCATAGCATCTCAGACTTTTGCAAGTGGGATACTGTAGCGTACATAATCATCTACAAAAAGTACACTAGCGCCACATAGGTGGCGCTAGTGTGCCTCGTAGGAAGCAACGGAGAAATTAAGATGTAAGATGTCTACATCGCGCGATCAAAGTTAACAGCGAACTTAGAAGACATAGAATATTCCGACTATGAATTTCGGGCAGAAAGCCCACCAGACACAACACCCGTCTGGTCGGAAGGTACCTTCCTTTTCACCGTGGTAGTGAGGAACTTTCCACTCTGTTCCTCCTACCCCCAAAATACTAGCAAGTCTGAGATGTAGAATTCCTAAGGCTGTTCAAGATGTGGGGTGCTAAGACAGGAAACCTCCACGTGCGACCGTGGACTGGAGTTCCCTCTCGGATACGTCCGTGGGGAAGACCAGTTTTTCGGGCCGGTGCACCCTGGGATGCGGGCAAAAACTCTTCCTTAGGCACTGTGTGCCTAAGGGGTTTCTTTGCCCGTATGCGAATAGCCTGTCGGGTGGACGCTCCAACGCGTGTCCCTCTGAACAGCAGAGGGCACAGCGGCGGGGCGGGCTTGCGGACGGTGAGTAATGGGTATGCTCGCCGTCCGACCAAGGACCAAGCCCGGGTCGGTGGCGCGTCGTGTTTCACGCGTCACCGACGGGGCCCCTTATGGGGCCAAATGCCTGCCGGGGTCGCGGATTTTTCTTAATCCAGGATACCGTGGCCCCGGAACGTAAAGGGCATCCGACGGAACACGGGTGGATTTTAGTCAGTAAGAGTCTGACAGTCCCTTCCGCCCCACTCAGGGCGGGAGGACTCATTTGATGATTTTGCCACCCTAAAAAAAAAAAAAGGCTGTTCAAGATGTTAAGTTTGTTTTTACATAATGTGAATCCTTTGGGCGAATGTTGCCTCTTTTACTGCCCAATTTTAGGACTGTATCTGTTAACTGATTCTTGATTTTGACTTAATGTAATAATAAAAATAAGCCTTTCTGACCCGTGGAACACAAAAGCAGTTCACCTAGGTGTGGCATGGCTAACTTTCTGTATCCCTCGTTCATCTCTTTAATAGACAGTGTGTCACACACATTGGCATTTATTTTAGTTAATAGTGAATATAATATTTAAGTTAATAGAGATTTGTTATCCATTAGATCTAGCTTGCATGTTGGATTATGGCCTATTGAGGTGAGGCTTGTCTTCTGCCCAGCAGTTGACGTATAAAGGCTGATTAATATCATAGTTAAAATTTCATAGTTTATCAAGTTGCTTTTTTTTTTTTTTTTTAGCGTGGTAAAATCATCAAATGAGTCCTCCCACCCCGGGCAGGGCGGGAGGGACTGTCAGACTTGTACTGACTAAAATCCACGGTGTCCTTCAATAGCCTTTTATGTTCCGGGGTCACGGTAATGAGATAAGTCCCGCGACCCCGGCAGGCTTTGGCCCTCTTGGGCGGGGCCCCGTCATTGTGCTGACGCTCTTTGAGGCGCGCGTGGAACACAACGCGCCGTCGACCCGGGCATGGTCCATGGTCGGGCGGCGAGTTGCCCTTTACTCGCCGCCCGCATGCCCGCGCCTACGGTGGCCGGAGATCGTCTTGCGACGTCCGACGCCGTGGGCGTCTACCATTGCGGGTGGGGCGGAGGGAGGACGCTGTCCTCTCTCTCTCACGGCCCGCCTCCTCCTTAACCAGCATTACTGCTTCGCAGAAGGAGGCGACCGCTTCCCACTCCGTCTCGCCCCGCAGCATGGCCTCGACCAATGCCGGGCGCGAGAGGTCTCCGCCTATCGCTGCCGTGAGGACACGGCGGTGCTCTGCCCAAGCGGGGCAGTCTTGCACCGTATGCTCTACTGTGTCCTCCGGGCGATCTTCGCAATGGTGACACCCCGGCGTTTCTTCCTTCCCCATCCGACACAGGTACCTCCCGAAACATCCGTGTCCGGTGAGGACCTGCGTCATCCGATAGGTCAGGACGACGTGACGCCTTTCCAGCCACTCCTCAAAGAGGGGTCTTACCGCCGCGATTGCGGCGTGCCCGAACCTCGGTTGCGACAGTCGTACGTGCTGGAGGGCAGTCGCCTCTCGATCCCAGGGCAGTAATCCGGCAAGCAGGTTGGCCGATTCGCCGGCGATCGTGCGGTATCCTCGGATCATCCGGATAGCCATGACCCTCTGACATGCGACCAGCCTCGCTGGTCGCGTCCGCATGCTCAGGGCCCACACGGGGGCCCCGTAGAGGGCCATGGACCGCACGATACCGGCGTACAGCCTCCGGCAGGAGGCGTTTGGCCCGCTGAGGTTGGGCAGGAGTCGCCTGAGGGCGCCTGCTGCCCGGTTCAGCCTGGGGGCCAAACGCAGGAAGTGCTCCTTGAAGTTCCACCGGCCGTCGAGGACGAGTCCCAGGTACTTCATCTTCCTCCCGACGCCGATGCGAACCCCTCCCACCGTTATGTGGGACTCTGACCGTGGCGCGTTCAGACGGCCATGAAAACACATGGCCTCTGTTTTGTGGAGCGCCACGTCGAGTCCCAACTGCCGGATCCTTCCAACGACTGTCGCGACCGCTTGCGTCGCCAGGTCGGCCGCCGCCTGGTGCGACTCTCCCTCCGCCAGGACGAGCGTGTCGTCGGCGTAACATATTACGCTGACGCCGTCAGGGAGGTCGCCGCGCAGCACCCAGTCGTATCCGATGTCCCACAGGTGCGGCCCCAAGACCGAACCCTGTGGAACACCGCACGACATCTCTCGCCGGTTCCACTCTCCCCGGTGACCGGGGTAGATGACGGCTCTGTC